>VYXC01003151.1:81651-125954 GCA_013397175.1 Platysteira castanea
GGGGCGCTGTGGGGCTGCGGCAGCCGCGGCCCGGCCCGGGACGGCTCCGTCCCGACCGCCTTCCCTTCCCTTCCCGGCCGCCGCCATGGCGTTCTGCGGGGCTTTCCACAGCTTCCTCTTCGAGTACGACACCCCGCGCATCGTGCTGATCCGGAGCCGCAAAGTGGGGCTCGTCAACCGCGCGGTGCAGCTCGGCATCCTCGCCTATGTGATCGGGTGAGCTGGCGGCGGGGCCGCGGGTGTCCCGGGGCGGCCGCCCTGAGGGGAAGCGGGCGGTTCCGCGCCGGGAGCCCGCGGGGCTGAGGGCGGGAGCCGCCCCTCCTTCAGGGGCCCTCAGGGGCCGCGGGACCGATTCTGTCAGGGCGGCGCGGGCCGGGCTGGGGCGGCCCGGGCTGAGGGGCTGAGGGGAGCCCGGAGCTCACCGAACAGTGACACGGACGTGGTGACACTGCATAACTGGGCAGCCTTAGCTGGGATTGTGGGGCTGCAGACAGGACAGAATCACAGAATATTCTGAGTTGGAAAGGACCCGACAAGGATCAAGTCCAGCTTTTAAGCGAATGGCCCAAGGGCCCCTCAGGAGCGGGGCCGACTCAGGAGGTGATCGTCGTTCACCCGGCAGGGCTGGGCTTAAAAGCAAATGAGACCCTGCAAAGCAGTCTGAAAATAAAAAATATCCCCCCAAAAATCAGACAGGAGATTGCCAGTCCGGCAACCCTTTTGTAAGGAAACAGTGTGAAAGTGTCTAGACTGGCCCTTTCAGGTGACATACGGAAGAAGAAATTCCAACCACCTGAGCTTGTTTATGGTGTTTTTATCTGTTGCTTCTTGCAATCCTTCTCTTTCAGGTGGGTTTTTCTGTGGGAAAAGGGCTACCAGGAAACAGACTCTGTGGTCAGTTCTGTAACCACAAAGGTGAAAGGAGTAACACTGACAAACACATCCACCTTGGGAGCCAGGATCTGGGATGTAGCTGACTATGTCATCCCTCCTCAGGTATCAATCACTTTCACGTGCAGAGAGGAGGTTTCCTAACAAACAGCGACTGCTTTGCTAAAGTCCACTGAGGGCTGGAGCAGCTTTGGCTCCAGTGTGGCCATGATAGGAGAGGATGAAGCAGTTTTGCTTTGTTGCAAATCATGCTGAGCACCTGCCCTAGGGAAGCTTGTTTCAAGAACAGCGTGTCTGTATGTGTGCTTGTGTAGAATCATAAAATGGTTTGGGTTTAGAAACAACCAAGATAATCTTGTTCCACCCTCCTGCTGTGGACGGGGACACGTTCCACTATCCCAGGTTACTCCAAGGCCTGCCCAACCTGGCCTTGAACCCTTCCAGGGATGGGGCAGCCACAGCTTCTCTGGGCAACCTGTGCTGGGGCCTCTCCACACTCAAACTGAAGAATTCCTAATATCTTATCTAAATCTCTCCTCTTTTAGTTTTAAACTGTTCCCCCATATCCTATCACTATCTGCCTGTGTAAAAAGTCCCCCTCCCTCCTTTTTCTAAGCCCCCTTTGGGTACTCAAATGGGCTCTAAGGTCTCCTTGGAGCCTTTGCTTCTCTGAGGGTGCACTGATCCCACTGTCCATGGTGCCCACAAAGACTTGCAACAGCGCCAGTCTTGGCAGAGGAGGAAGAGCTTTGCAGGCATCAGGAAGAACCTGCAACAATAACCACATGTCATCTTTCTTATTGCTTTCTATAGCAAACAACCCCAAATTAAGTTGTTGGCAGAAGCCACAGGAATAGCCTGCAAGTCAACTGATCCAGAGCTGAACAGGAAGCATTACTGTAGTTACTGATTGACTGTATCTGTAGGAGTCTGTGCTGTGTGGGCCATATGTGGTGGCCTTCGGGCTGGGCAGGCACAGCCAAGCTGCTGGTCATGGGTGCCTCTGTCTGCATGACACGTGGTGCAGAAAAAAAAGACAGATTTAGCCAGATTTTGGCTGAGTGGTCATATTTGCTTATCAGTGGAGCAGAAGCAAATGACAGATCTGGAATCATACAGAACTGAAAGTAGTGAAAGTAAAGTCATGAAAATAGTGCTCCCTGAAGAAACAAGACTGGGCAAATTCCTTACTGATATATTGCAAAAAGAAAGAGTGGGAGTTGTGCTCGGACTTGCAGCTGGAGTTCTATTCCTGCTCCTGCCTTACGACTCCCCTGAGGAGCTGTGTGATCTGTTTTCATAATGTGATTGAGGAACTTTGGGCTGAGTGGGAGGACAGAAAGAGTTGCCAGTCCCACAGTCCTTCCTCTGGCTAAACAATGCAGCACCAGGCAATACACATAGGAATCTGCTCCTTTAGTGCTGCACCAGCACTGTCCAGAGCAAGTCCCTTCTGCTGGGCCACCTGGGCTCTGTCAACAAAGATGTTTGGCGCAGTGCCTTGGATGCTCTTTGCATACTGTCACTCTTAAGTTTCCTTCTTGTTTTGCGTGCTCAGGGTGAGAACACCGTCTTTGTCATGACCAATGTGATACTCACACTGAACCAGAGCCAAGGCCACTGCCCAGAGGTAGGTGCAGGATCTGCTTTAATCCTGCCTTGTGTGGGTGGGAAAGCAGGGGAGAGGGTTTGCAGAGTTTTCTGTAATATTGTTCCTCTCCAGCTCCCAGATGATCAAACAGAGTGCACGGTGAAGAACAACTGTGTTCCAGGATATGTCAGCACCCACAGCAGTGGTAAGAACTTGCTGCAAAGACTCCTTTCAGTCTGGGTTGTGGTACCTCTGTGCTCTGCCTTCCCTGCTGTGAAGGAAGCAGCATTTCACTTCAGTCTCCTTGTTCTCATTCTCTCACATGTAAGAGAACTGAAAGGGAAGCTCAGATTTTTCTTCTGGTGGACTTAGACCAGATGGACTTAGACTGTGTTGGGTGGATGCTGGGTAGATGTGGGCTTTGGTGAGTTAGCAAACAGTGTGAGACTTTTTCATGGCCTTCAGTCCCTGAAGCAGTATTTCACATGGATGAGGATTTGACTCAGGAAAAGCACCAGATTCTCTGAAGTTTCTCTTGCAATAAGAAAATTACACTTGCAATAGAAGATAATGTGGGTTTTGGTAGTGGCACTTCACCTCTGGGAAAATTGCTTTCACCATATGGGATGAGGGGATGTCACAGGTCAAACACTGCCTGGTTTTGCTCAGTAGTACCTCCATGCACGTCTTTCCAGGCATCCAGACTGGGAAGTGTATTCCATACAACAGCAGCATTAAAACCTGTGAAGTCTTTGCATGGTGCCCCGTGGAGGATGACAGTCACATACCCAAGTGAGTGCTCTGTCTTCCTACTCTGCAGTGCCCCTCCTGAGAGCAGGCTGGTGGTACACAGCTGATGCTTCTCCCAGTGAGATGCTGTTGGGAAGAGCTGAAGAGGTGAGCACCAAGGACTCTGCAGAGTCCTGTTTGTGAAAACTTGTATTTACTTACTTTGCCTATTGTTTTATAGGCCAGCGTTCCTGCGAGAAGCTGAGAACTTCACCCTTCTGGTGAAGAACAACATTTGGTACCGCAAGTTCAACTTCAGCAAGTAAATAGTGAGAGGGTCATTGCACTGTCTGGTCCCGTGGGCAGTAAAGGGGATGCAACAACTCTTCTCTTTCTGTTCTCCTGTAGGCGAAACATCCTCCCCACTATCAACTCCACCTACCTCAAGAACTGCATCTATGATGCCCAGACAGATCCCTTCTGCCCTATCTTCCGTTTAGGGAAAATAGTTGAAGCTGCAGGGCAGGACTTCCAGGAAATGGCTGTGGAGGTATCTAGCAGACCCTTCTCTTGGGCTTCAGCTGTTTTTAGAAGAGGAGTGGTACATATTTTCCCCCTCTGCCTCGTGGCATAAACCACAGAACACAGATCAGCTGCAGCATGGAGAGTGCTCTGGCCAGAGGGACTGGAGTAAATTCTACATAACAAATAATTGGCCTTGCTTTGTTTGGGTGGGGTTATGTGCAAGGTTCTGTAGCAGCAGAAAAGAGTGTTGGATTGAGCCTGGGATTAGAGCCAGTACATCAGGGTCCTGGTCAGCAGGGAGCCTAGTGCTGGGCTGGCCCATCACCTCTCCTCCACTTGGCAGGGTGGAGTCATGGCACTGCAGATCAACTGGGACTGCAACCTGGACAGAGCCGCTTCCCACTGCGTGCCAAAGTATTCCTTCCGGCGCCTCGACAACAAGGACTCTACCCACACCGTCTCACCTGGCTACAACTTCAGGTAATGTGGCTGTGGAGGGCACCTGGTGTCCCTGCAGCTCCGTCTCCCACTGGCAGTTGTGGTAGTTTGGGGCTTTTGATAGTGCTTGGAGAAAGAAAACCTGGAGATGTTTTCTGATGCTGTAAGAGAGAGCAGGTGGGATCCTCACTGTGCGCAATCCATAGCAGGGTGGGGGGGTCAGTGAAGCTCCACTGATTGCGTCAGAGTGCCTGAGTCGTGTTTCCATCAGCTTTTGGGTGGCTGTTTGGGCAATGGGGTGGCATTGGGTGGCAACTGACTGTTTCAAGGTGTGCTGATAGGGCAGAATTTGAGGGGACTGAGGTAGGTTTGGGAGACTGAAGCATCTCCTGCACTCTGCTTGGGGGGAAAACTAACCTGTACAAGTGGCTCTGTCAGTTGAAGACCATATCTGCACCAGGAGTATCCTGGCATCATACACCACCACATACACATTCTGGCCAGTACAGCTAAGTCCAGCATTTCCAGTGAAACACCAGCACAGAGCCAGCAGCTGGTTGCATCCAGACTCACACTGTAATAATACGGATTGGCCACCTTGCCAAGGTCCTTGCAGGATTCCTGCTCACGAGGAAACATGGATCAGGGCTGTTTTGTTTTTAGAATCACAAAATCTTGCTTAACACAGGGGATCTTTTGGTGGAACTTGGGTGAATTTGCTGTGGAGCTGTGCAGAGCACTAATGTGTGTTTGGGAGGTGCCAGGCTTGCACGTATTGGAGTGTCAGGATCGTCTGGAGGATATCACAGCTGGATCTGAAGTGCTCTTGCTTATTCCAGACCCTGGTACAGCCCCTTACCAATCCTTCCTCCTCTCTTCCACCCTCTTCTCTGCTTCCTCCTGGCTTAGTCAACCACGTGGCGGAGTAAGTCTGATCTCACTTACTTGTTCTCATCCCTTTTCCCTGTTGATTGCCTGCGGGTGACTCAGTGCGGGACACGGAGCAGCCTTGGTGTGCCCGGCCGAGCCGCGCGGGTGCTCCCGGCCCTGCCCTCTCGCGGCTGCCTGGTCCCCTGCAGCCGCCTGCCCGCCTCTCACGTAGCTGAATTTCTTCCTGTTTGTCCTTTTGCTCCTCTGCTAAAGCTGCTTTCTCCCCTTCCTGAAAGTTTCCTGATTTTATGGTGCTCACTCTCTTGAATTCACCTCCTTTGGGCTTTTCTCCTATATGAGCTTGCCTGCATGAAATCTCCATCACTTGGGGCTTGTGTCTGGAAGTACCAATGTTCAGCCCATCCTCTTGGGATGGGGAACACACCTGGATGTTGCATGATCACATAAGCAACCTCAAAATTTCCAGCTAAGCTCTGACCTATCTTTTCTGCAGGTTTGCAAAATACTACAAGAATAGTGATGGCACTGAATCACGGACACTTGTCAAAGCTTATGGCATCCGCTTTGATATCATAGTGTTTGGAAAGGTAGGGTGACAGTTCCTGGAAGTCTTGTAGCGAGGGCTTTCAGAGATGCTGAAAAGCACACTCAGCCTTGTAACTGTCTTCTAGGCAGGAAAATTTGATGTAATTCCTACCATGATTAACATCGGCTCTGGCTTAGCACTGTTTGGTGTGGTAAGTGACACTTGGACTCGATTCTGGATTTAGTGCCTCTGTTCTGAGGATCACTGTCTTAAACTCTTTCAATCTCCACTAGGCAACAGTGCTGTGTGACATTGTTGTTCTGTATTGCATGAAGAAGAGATACTACTATCGGGAGAAGAAATACAAATACGTGGGGGATTATGAAGCATCAGTGGTAAGCATCAACGAAGGCAGGGTGAAGGTAAAGTTGCTTCCTTCTTTGACTCCACAGAGATTCTGAAACAGGATGTTGAAAGTCCACATCAAAGGGGGATTTTGAACCAGAGTTCTAAAGAAATTTTGTCTTTGTCAGAGAAGCTAATTTTTACCTCAAAGCTGTTGCAGGGAAGAGCACTAGAAACAAATATTGTTATGTTTCCTGGGCAACCACTCTTGGAGAGGAAAATATACATTCAAGAACTTGTCATGCTCCTACTGCACCTCCTTTTTGGGTTGCAGTCATTGGCATTTGCCTTCTAAGTGCCGTAGGAAACAGCTCTGTTCCCATCAAACCCTTCTTTCTTGGCTTTTGGGGTTCCTGCAGCTATGAAAAAACCCATTCAGTGGGTTGGTATTTTCTGAGACCAGTGTGCTGACAGCCATAGTTACAGCTCTCTCCAAGGTCCAAACGACTTGTGTGGTCAGTAGGGCTTAGTTGGCTGCTTGACTGGTGCTGAGGGCAGAGCTCAGCCCTACAGCCCTGTGCTTGGTGGGAAGTGTGGCTGCAGAGGGCAGATTTCCCAATCAAAACACCTTGTGCCACTGGAAGAGTAAAGTCTGAGTAACAGGAAGTATCTTGCCTGTGCAAAGGATTTTATGTGATTGGAAGGGGGAGAAAGAAGAGTTTCTGGCAGAGAGCTGTAATCTCTGATCCTTGCAGGGAGGTGGTGAGACATATGGAACAAACTCCTGAGCTCCTGGTGCCGCAGGACCAACTGCTGCTCTAAACTGCTGCTGGGAACATTTCTTGACCCTACCATGAGACCACCCCCTCTTTGCTGGAAGGAAGGAGGGGATGAAACTGAGAAAGGGACCATCTTCACTACTCTTTATCACTTGGGAGCCAGTCCCAGGGAGAAGAACTGGGTCTGCTCCTTGTCTGCTGTCTTGCCAGGTTAATTGCACTAAGCACAGAGGGGAAATTGTGCTTTATTGTGCCTCTGCACTGGCCGAGCCTGGGACAGGGTCAGCTCTGGTATCATAACTTTGCCAGTCCTCCTATCCCTGAGCTCACTGATAGCAGAGGGCACAGGACAACAGGCACAGGTTCTTCCTTAGAGTGAACATGGCCACTGCCAGGAGGTGCCTAACTTTGGGACAGCATCTCCTTGTTGTTGTCATTTTTCTTTCCCTGATGGATTGTGAAGCTTAGCTGAGCCTGTACCTCCTATTTAATTGGGTCTCCAAACTCCAGTGGCCACAGACCAAGATAAAGCAGTGTCTGGCTCCACTGTGCTGTGATAAATGGCTTACTGGTTACAGAACTTTTTTTCTGTTTTGTCTAATTTTTAGGCTATTACTTTAAAATTTACTTGAATAAAATACTACCTTCCTTCTTGAAGTTCTGCAAGCTGGGTTTTGATTGTTCATTTCTCCCCACATATCAGGTGTTAGTGGAGGACTATCAAAGCCAGGGCTCTGTGGGCTTTGCCTCTTGATTCTCTCAGAAGTGCTGCTCCAGCTACAGCTGCTCTGCCTTGATTCTCCTGACACCTTGTCCATGTCTGTTGCCTTAAAACCTCTCCAAGGGAGAAGACTTGTAAGTCAGAGGCCAAGGTCTTAGAGTCTTTATCTGCTTGCTGGTACCAACTGCTTGGAAGAACAGATCTGTTATTCCCTGGCACACCTCCCGTGCTTTTCACCACCACACCAACCCTGTGTCTGGGCTGCTGCAGTTCATGGCTTTACACAATTTGATTGAAGTGGATTTGTTGGCTTTTATATTCACATGGCCTTGAGCACCTCTAGTGATCGCATTGACTCACAAAGTCCAGGTCTTCCCTTTCTCTGAACCTTTTCTGGAGTTACAGAGCCCTGGGATCTATTCCATACCTCCAGCATCCTGCCTGCCTTTCTCCAGCAGCACAGTGGGTAAACCACAAGCATTATGAATTTGTTTTATTCTCTATGTGCCTGCTGCTGCTGAGCACTAATTGTGTCCCAGCTCAAAGAGAGCCCTCCCAAGAGTCAGCACTCCAGTCTGTGTGTGTGAATGCTTGGTTTGAATTGTACAGTGGCCTGAGCTGCTGTGGTCTCATCCTAGCCCAACACCCCCAGTAATGGTAGAGCACCAGACTTCACTAACAAAGGAGAGTGCTTTCAGATTCCTCTTCCAACAACCAAACTCTCACAGCTTGATAAAGACCACTCAAACAGAATAATGGTTCCACTTGATCAACTAACTCTGGGTTTGGTTGCATGTCATTTATTTCAACTTGTACAGTGAAGCTTGAACAGCTGTGTGGAAAAACACTTAGTTGTTGCTTTATTCTTTCTTCTTAGGTAATATAATTTAAAAGTGGTAAATACACAGTATTTAAACTTGATACACCTGATAAAGTTAAATGCATAATAAAGGGGTAGGAATGAAACACAAGCCTTGGTCATTAAACAAACAGTATAAAAATCAGGAATAGTTCAGGACCTTAGAAAAGAAACAGATCAATTGCCTGATAGGTAAGAGGGGACCACCATGGAAAACTACTCAGACAAGAGGCCTGGTTTCCCCTTAGCACTTTCCTGTGTGCTTTCAGAGCCAAAAAGGCTTAGTACCCAGCAATAAGCCCACAGTCAGCACCGGGCTTGCTTGGAAGGAAGGGAGTTGGGGAAATCAAGCTATCACCCAGTTCCAAGGCACAAGCAAAATGTTCACTTCACTATAAGGAGAAAGCCAGCGTTACAACTAAGGAACAGCAGCTGGGGAACTGAGCAGGTTTATATACACAGTACAGCTTCTCTAACAGGTCATGCATTTAAAGAGATCTCCCTCACACGGCCATGCTTTATGCTTTCAACTGAGCTGACCAACAAGAAAAATCCACATTGCGTTTCTTTCCGAAATGTGCATTTGGCTGCGGCCCCGCCAGAGCCTGCACTGACGGATTTGGAGAGCACCTTGGGGAAGTGCTGAGCTTTAGCATCCTTCAGAACCAAGCCCATGCAGGCAGTCAGACACTGATCTGTGGGAGTATCTATCTGAGGCCTGGGCACTGGGGAGCTGGTACAGCTGTTGAGAAGCTGCGTTACACCTGGCAGACCTGTTTGGTCAATGTAAACTGTCTCACCTGACAAATCACAACCAGGGATGGGCAGCACAGAGATCTCTACAACACACCTCTAGCAAACACACCACACACATTACTATGCACTAGCTACAAAGAATCAGATCCCCTAGCTTTTTACTTTTTTTTTTGGCAGATCAAGTCCATTTGCAGGGTTAGAGAACCAGGCTGCCCACTCACACACACTTCCACAATGAAAAGTCCTGTGTAGGAAAGGGGGAGCAGGCAGCTGTAGTAGTGCTGGCCCCCAGGTTACCTGTTTGGTTTTCCCATCGTTGAAGCTGCAGGGCTTTGGCATAGCCTCGGACTAAAATGGGAGGAAAACAGTGCATGTCTTATGGCTCCAAACTCCACAGTATTGCTCCTAAACCACCAACTGTCCTCACTGGCTTTGGAGAGAGGCCAGCAGCACAATGCTTCCATAAATTGCAGTTTAGGGGGAACATCGCTTCAAGTGATCAAAAGGTTTAAGGGACAGTTTGGGTAGGCATCTGTACCCTTGCTAATGCTGTCCTGGCTTTAACAAAAACCAGTCCTAGCCAGGAATTACCAGGCCAGGTCTGACTGCAGCGGGGCCAAGGACCTCGGCACACTGCTGCTTGTGCTGTCCAGGATAAAGGAAGACAAGGGAACGGTCACTTTCTAAAGGCAGGGCATCCATGGCCAGGGTTAACAGGCAGAGATCTTACCATTAATCAAAATACTTGGCAATCTCCTAGTGCCTTCTTCCTGAGGGCAAAGAATTACACCTTATCAGTCCCTCACAAGCTTGGGAGACTCAAATCCTCCTTCTCTGTCAGGTACATCAAATGCCTCGTTCAAGGTCACACAACCACATCAGACTGAGAAGGGAAAAAAATCAGACCTTTTCCCCCCTAGTCCCATGTTCCATCCACAAAACAACTGTACTTACCGTGACCCCTTTCCTCAGGCAAACCCTGGCTCCTCATTCTCCAGCTTTGTTCAAGCACAGAGAACTTGGGAAAGTGAGTCTGGACGCCAGAGTCTCTCCCACCACGTGACAGATTATTATTTTGTACAAGCACCACAAATAATCAGAGTAATCTGACTGAAGGTGAAAGAGCTCTTCGTAAGAAACAATCCATGAACTAGATATACACTTAATTTACTAAGAAGCCTCTGATCCACAGGCATTCACAAATTACTGGTAACAAACTTGCAAAAAATACATAGCATTGGCCCCAGAATCCAGATCAAGAGTTTGGAAAACAAATGTTTCTTTGAAAATTACTAGCTAATCATTAAGATCTTAAATTCTAAGCAAGCCCTAAGTCTATACTTAAAAAACAGCATAAGTTGTATTATTTTTAATTGTAGTAAACCATGTAATGTACATGGAAGTGAAGGATTTTACCCTGAATTTTATATTTTATAATATATCTACCTAGATCAAGTAAAAGATTTAGAAACAAACCGTTAGTGCTTCTTCTGTTGTTTAAAACATTCAGCTAAACACCACCTTTCACTCGTATGTCTGCAGCAAAAATAGTTCAAACTGAACTTAAGCCCTTAAATACCTTTTCCTTTCATACACTGAATACCTAACTTACCAAGTCCTGGTCACACCAAGGCCTCTGGAAAGGGGTTAATTACCTGAGGAGGTAATTAACCTCACTTTCTGAACGTCCTGAAGATGCCGTTTCATACAACTTGGCTCACAAAGGTAGGCATTCTTTAAAAAGCTGAAAAGGTGGGTTTTCGCTTTGTTCCCATGCAGTTATAAAGGTGTCAATTAAAAACAAACCAGAACGACAAGAAATAGATGCAACAACATTCCTGGTAGGTCGTGAACTCTCAAAGTGCACACGTGTGGTTGGTTTTACTGCTGTGTATCCCACTTGGCAAAAGCTTCACCCTTCCGCGCGTGCCCACGGCTACGCCACGGGCACTGCGCCCCTGGGACGCTGGCGTCAGTCCCTGCAAATTATTTGGCATTAAAACCAGATAAAAGCAGTTCCAAACGCATTCTCCTTCGGCTGCTGTGGGTTTTGTTTTGCAAAGCCCTGTTGCTGCTCAGCACGACCGCTCGCCTCTCCGCTGTCCGCCAGCGCCTCTCCCACCAGAAGTCAGCACTCCAAGTGATCGGAGATGTTCCACGTTTATGGCAAAGAGTCGGATGTCTGATAAGGTGTGATAACATGCTGCTATGTGAGCTCTACATCCAGCATTGTACTGAGATAGCGCCATGTCATGCTGTGGTTGCTGTGGGCTCTGGTCACCTCGTCCCCAGCGCACACTTTGTGACGTGCCCTGGATTGAGCTGCTCAACAGAACCATAAAGTCCACGTTCACGAAAGAAGTTCCTCCTCTCCCACGTTGGGCAAGTCGTTGCATTTCAGGTTATCTTCACTGCCTCGTTTCCTGTTTTCAAAGGAAATAAAACAGCTGCTCAGTGACTCAGAAAAAGGCAAAGCAGGCCACCAGTTTCTGCCCCTTCCCTGCCATGGGATCTTTGGGATGCCGAGCATGTGTCATCTCTCCCCACATAACAGGCTGGAAGTGCCATAAAAAGATGTTTTTCATCCCATCAGAACAGCAGGATATTCCATGTCACAAAAACCCCACAAAGCAGTTACAGATCAGTCAGAGGGTGCGTGAATGTCGCAGTCATGGCCCCCATGGAAGTTTCACAGCCCAACTATTTAATTTCTCCTCCAGAGCATCAGAAAAAGCTGCAAATGTCATTTGGGGCCGAGGTGAGGTGATGACACTTACGGCAGCAGGTTCCCAGAGGAAGACAGTGACCGCTCCTCCCTCTTGCTCCCCTCAAACGGGTTCCCAAAGGATCGCTTCCGGATCATCGTTTTAACCAAGATCTGCAAAACCAGAACATAGTTCATCAGGGGTGCTTTCCCTTCATGCAACAGCAACATCCAACTGTCATGACCAAGTAACTAAAAAAACTAGTGAAAGTAAGTCAAAGTTCTCTGTTAAAAGAATAGAAATCAGAAGGAAGCATCTTTGCAAGTCTCCAGCTGCTTAATACAGGGGCTGTATCAGTGTCTGAAGCCCTTGCAGATGAGACCAAACTAGGTGTAAGAGGCTGGAAAGGAGAGCAAAGCCAAGTCTGGGAGGTTTCTTTCCTCCCCAGAATTAGGTTTTACTGATTACTACCTCCAGTACCTGCAAATTCCCAGTTCTCCATGATTACCTGGCAGAAAAATTCACTGGAAAGGGAGAGGGGAAGGAACTGGCACAATTTTACCTTAATGTTTATCTGAAACCAAACTGAAAAGCTGGGCATTTGTCCAACTTTGGCTGCAAAACACAAAGTTACCAGAGACTGGTGGGAACAGAGATGCGTCAGGGCTCTTCCCTGGCATCCCCCAGCTTGTTTTGCTGGTGGGAGCAGACAACAAGGTGAGCAGCACTGGACCCTGCTTTGGCAGGTGCATCCCTGAGAGCTCCTGGCTTCATTTGATGTTGTCCTCATCCCTCTGAGCCGCATGTATCTGCTCACCAGGGCGCACAGAGAGCCCTTCCGTGTCCGAAGGGGAGGGTGTTTTATGCAAGAGTCAAAGCCACATGAGTGAATCTTGTACTGGAGCGTCAACGCCTGCACTTGGCTGCACAAAGATCAGGCGCCAGAGGGTAATTTTGAAGATCAGATGCAAATGTGAAAATACCATATCTGCCTGGAGGCAGTGTGTTATTTAAGAGTCAAAAAGGTACAGTAAAATCTCATTTGCCTTGAGCTGTGCTGAACACACCTGCATTTCAACAGGGCTGGGAGCACTGAGCCCACTGATCAAGTCCCCTCTGAACAGAAAAAGGGGGTAAACCACTCATCAGTGGTGATCTCTTTAGAGCAACATCTGCTTTTTCAGCCTGAGCAGCACAAAGTATATTTGCATATTCACGTCTGCGGTCAGTGAGATTTCTGCAGGGCACCCAAAAAGGGAGAGAGCTCCAGAAATGAGGCCAGATGTGGGCACAGCTATGAGATGGAAAAGAGGCTTCAAAGGGAAACCTGTTTTTCAAAAACATCACAGCCTGGGTGCCTACAGGCAAATAACACCACGCCAGGGAACTATGAATGGTCACTCGCTGTTTCTCCTAACACAAGGGCTGGCAGCACCCAAAGAAACCATTAGGTTCAAAAGCACAAAGGATTTCACTTTCCACACAGGACAGGGTTACAATGTGGTTCTCACCACGACAGTGGGTTGCAGAGAATAAAAATACGAGCTTGAAAAGAGATGAGATGAAGTCACCAAGAATAGCTCCAGGCGGGGGCTGATGCGCGTCGTGGCCCAGATAAAATCTCCATCCTGGGAAGCTCCCACAGCTCCTACGGCTGGACAGGCAGAACAGGGCAGGAGCTCCTTGTGCCTGGCCAAAACACCTGCTCCTGGCCACAGCCAGGTTCTGGACCAGATGCTCTTTTGCCCTGAGCAAATACAGTGATATTTGGGCAGCCAGCTCAAGCGTGAAGACCAGCAACCCACTGACAGTTACCTTTGGAAATGCTCTAAAATATTCCCCTGCACCATGAGGTACAGCCACATCCAGTGAGCTGCTGAGACCCTGAGACACTCAAGTGTCTTGCAGCACTTGTTTCCAAGAGAGGGAAGGTCTTTGCTTTAATCCTGCCCAGTGCTTTTGTCCTTCAGCAGCAAACTCCAGCTGCTCAGGGCCACCCCAGCAGGCAGCATGGACCCCGCTGTGCATCCACAGACCATCAGCTTCTTTGTACTCACCACGGTGGCCAGGCTGGGAATGTGCTTGACTGAATTCTCCACCTCCTCCTCCGTCACCTCGACGAGGGTGCAGTTCTCATCCTCCGTGGGCAGCAGCTCCGCTCCGTTCTTGGTGACCCAAGGGTGCAACTTCAATTAATAACACAGCCTGTCAGGGACGATTTCCTCTTTTTCATAACTCAAACAACACAAGCCTGGCAAACGCATCTCCTTGTCCAAGCTATGGCCCCTACGTGCTCCTGAAACGCCAGGGAGCAGGGCAGGGATGTGCCATCTCACTGGTGAGCCAGCTCACCCCGGAGCTGCCAGGAACTGCACAGTCCAGAGCAGAAAATGCCGTGGTGTGGCTCGTTCAGAGCCAATGCTGGCCCCACCTACACAGCCAAGCCATAACCTTGGTGACCTACAGCACTGGGATCTCTGGGCATTAGGGAAGGAGACCTATCTTCACTCTCATCTTATGGATGAGGCAGCACCAAGAGGCAGGAGAGATTTATTCCAGTCCATACATATGAGCAGCAGTGATGGGGAGACCCACCGAGCCCTCGTCCTGAACCTGCTTGAATCCATGACTGAAGGCAGAACCCCTGTTTCTCCTTGCCCACACACCTGGTGACTTGGTCGGCTGCAGGAGGAGCACAAAACGGTTCCGCAATTCCCCCGCAATCCTTTCCCCCTACCTTGGTCTCCATTCTCTCAGCTTCTCGCCCCTTCCAGGCTCCCGCAGGGGCGAAGGACCAGAAATCTCCTGCGAAAGGCTGTTGCACAGTACTTTCCTGGTAGCAGAGGAAATACTGTACTCAGGGGATTTCCTTTTGCCTGTGACTTCTATAGGCACCAAAGGTCCCAAAGCTGAGCAGGTCCCGGAGCAGGGGAAGGAGCTGGGACTTACCTGCCCAGGGGCCCTGGGCACAGGGGGAGGACCTAGCCTGGCACGATCAAACTGACTCCCAAAAAAAGCTGAGCAAGGAGAACCCAACAGAAGTGAAGCCACAGCCAGCACCAGGAAGCTGAGTCAGTACCTTGATTTCTGGGACTGAAATCCTAGATTCAGGATTTTTATCCAGCATCCGTGTAATCAAATCCTTCAAGAAGTCTGTAACTTCTGGCCTGTGGAAGGAAGAAGGGAGAGAGATGAGGTGGGGAAAGAGATGGATGCTGCCTCTGTTCTTCACCTCAGTGCCAGTCACCATGGGCCTTTTGGGCAGAGGGGCTGGACCCCAGCCCCAGCAGGGATGCAACTCCAGGTTCTCGTACACCCCCTCCTCTCCAAACCCCCAGAAAAAGCAAAATATCCCCTTCTGAGGCAATGTGAAGTGTGATCCCACATGTACAGGGCAGGGAGAGGCCAACTTAAAGCCTGAGTTTTGCAAAACCACAGCAGAGCAGGGCCAGCCCTACCCAGGCAGTGCTTGAGAAACAATTCAGATGAGCTGTAAAATAAGGATTGATGGGTTGTTTTTGTTTTTGAGTACTTACTGATCTGGGAACTCCAACGTTTGGGTCTTGATTTTATTGTGTAAACTCAAGATCCTTTCATCCATAAAAGGGCACTGCCACGAAGGAAAAAAGCAATGAGGAAAGCAACAATCTCTGTTAAGAGGCAGCAGTGGGGCAGCCAGAGGAGCATCAGGATCTCACAGGGTATGAAGGAGAGCAAAGACCCAGTTACAGGGAAATTCCAGATTTCCTATTATACCAATGTCTACTTTTAGATGCAATGAAAAAAACATTTAACCAAAAATTACCGATTACTATAAGACCTCCCTTCCTAAAAAATCTGCCCAGGCACAGAATTTTTTCCACTGGGGAAGAAGAGAAACACAACCCTTTTGGCTGCACCCATCCCAGGGACAGGCAAAGGTTTCCCCTTTCCATCCACACATCCTCATCTCCACTCAGCTTTAACAGGGACACAAGGTGCCAGTCCCACTGCTTACCTGGAACATGGGAGGCACAAACCAACCCCCCAAACACCAACAGCACTGAAAATCCATCTCATTACCTGCCCAAACACGAAGCAATACAGGGTGATCCCCATGGCCCAGACATCCAAAGCCTGCAGAGGGAAGAACCCGTAGTTAAATCTACAACAGACACTGTGTGCAAGTTTAGTCCAAGACCCTTCAAATTGCTATTAAATACCTTTCCAGAGAAGATTTTCCTGGTTTCCGAGAGCGTCTCTGGGGCCATGAAGGCAGGAGTGCCCACTGTGTTGGTTAAGAGGGCATCAGCTCCCTTGAACTCGTTGCTCACTCCGAAGTCGGCGATCTTGATGTGCCCATCTTCCCCCACGAGGAGGTTGGAAGGTTTAATATCCCGATGGATTATCTTCTGATAGTGCACTGCAGCCAGAGGGACAGCGAGTGGTGCAGCAGCACTGGTTTGCTGCTGCTCTGCAGCAAAGGAGCCACGAGGGCTCCGTGTGGCCTACACCTTTCTGCTAATGCCACCACCAGCCCCAGCTTTAAAAGCCCCTGTGCAGCATGAGCCATGAGAAATGGCACTGCACACCAGCAGAAAGGCCAGCTCCAGGTGTTTAGAAAAAAGACAAAAATAAGAAATGCCATTATTTTTGCAGAGACACTTACAGTATTCAATGCCCTTGATCAGATCCTGGAAGTAGAACCGAGCCTGGTCCTCACTGAGAGGTTTCAAGGTTGGGATTTCCATCACAGGGCTGCAAAGGCAACAGAGAACAGAGTTCATTCCCCACGTGGATGCGCTGAAACAGGGCCCGAAGGCTTTGTCACCGGCTGGTGACAGCACACAACCCCAAACACAGGCACCTGCAGGGTGTACTCAGCTGTAACCAGGCTGGTGAGATGCTACTCAAACCTCAAGCCCCACCATGAACCTCCCCATCACCTCTGCACCCCATTCCCACCTTGGGTGGCCAAGCTCTGCCACCCACAAACTCATCTCCTGTTCAAGTGTTAGTAGGAATAAATCTGGAATTCAGTACTCACCCCTGCTTCACCAGTTCAAACACTGCAACACAAAAGAGAAGGTGATTACGGATCGCTTACAGGGTACGGCTCCTGCGAGCACAGTCTCAGCACAAAAGCAATTATTTTAATGACAAAAAATCTAAAAATAATATGTTAATGTTATTTTTAAAAAGTGTGTACCGTCTTATGCAAGGCACGTGGCATTTGGGTTGCTCCCATTTTCAGTTAAGGGGATGCTGCCAACTATCTTCTCAGTCCTGCAGCTTCAGCATCATGAAGTGCCCTCCATGGCACACAAAACCCCTCAGTTTGCCACCAAAAAAGCTGAGTCCATGCCCCAAGCAAACCTCTGCACTTGGCCATAAAGGTATCACACACTCCTCCACTAATACAGGCTGAACATAAATGATGGGAAAGAAATGCCTTCTCCATGAGTTTTGTATTTACATCAAGCAAACAACTGCAGTCTGCCAGGCAGGTTGGCATGTGGCTCATTTGTACCTTGGATCATTAACTTGTGCCTTTTTCCCGAAGTCAGAGTAATAAAACCACTTTCTGTCAGCCTGGCTTCAAAGCTGAGAACATCAGTGCTGGTGCTCTCATGGCAAAACATGCCCTGGTATCCAGTTAATGCCAATTAAGTGCTATAGAGCACTCTTGTCTCTGTTCACAACCCAAACCTCATCCCATTTGCTCCTCCAGCACATCCACAGTGAAGGAGAGACCCAGCCCCACACACAGAGCTGCTCCAAAACACAGTGGGAACCTTTTGCCCCATCCCTCTGACACCCCAGGGCAGTGGGCAGTTACCCATGTACAGGTGATCCTCACTGGGGTCATCCAGGACCTGCCAAAGGAAGCAAAAAGGCAATTAAACAGTGCCAAGAAAGCCCTGCAAAATAAAAATGGTGATATTTTATTCAGCAGCCATCTCAGTTCTGCACCATCTGCACCATCAGCATGGTCTGCTCATCTCTGAGCTTCTACCCACAAGAGCAGGGAAAAAAAGAGGACAGAGATGTAGCTGTACTTCAAGGAAGCAAATATTTAAAACACACAGGAAGCATAATCTGACTCATGAGCCAAATAAACTGCAGCCTGCACATCCTTAATTCTTGATTTTTGGACTGTTTCATACAGGCAGTGGGTGGAGGGCAAGGCAGCTGCACTGTTGAACCCACAGAAACACCAATTCTTCCCCAAAACCTGTCTCAGCACCTGTTTCCTCTACAGAAGCAACATTTTTCTGCATTTCCATTTCCAGGCAGGAAAGAAAAAAATCTTTTGGGATGTGAGAATAAAAAACCCTTCCAAACCAAGGAAAACACAATTCTCCCTAAGGCAGGACCCCTTCTGGGGTCACTCCCCTTCACCCAAGATGAGGTGTACACCATCCCTGCAGCATCCAGGCTCCGTCACGCTCAAGGATGAGTTTTGGAAAGAAGCCAGCGCCTACCTCCACCAGCTTCACCACATTGGGGTGGTCCAGCTTCTTCAGGATGGCAATCTCCTGGTAGACCTGTTCAATGGGCCCTCTGGGCTGCAGGCAGCCTTCGGAAGCAGCTTTGGCCCCGCGGGGCGGCGGGCGGCCTGTGGGAAAGGCAAAGATGTGTCTGGTCAGGAACAATCCCCCAGGATCCCCAAAACATCCCCNCGGGCTCTGGGCTCCTCTGCAAACCCACCCCACAGGGATCACAGAGCTGGTGGGTGCTGCTGGGGGGAGCAGGGGGGTGTGCAGTCTGACAGCACAGTGACAGCAAGGAAAAGCTTCAAATGCCCCATTGCGTGGGAGGGAGAGGGAAGGGAGAAAATTAATAATAATTTTTNGGTCACTCCCCTTCACCCAAGATGAGGTGTACACCATCCCTGCAGCATCCAGGCTCCGTCACGCTCAAGGATGAGTTTTGGAAAGAAGCCAGCGCCTACCTCCACCAGCTTCACCACGTTGGGGTGGTCCAGCTTCTTCAGGATGGCAATCTCCTGGTAGACCTGTTCAATGGGCCCTCTGGGCTGCAGGCAGCCTTCGGAAGCAGCTGTGGCCCCGCGGGGCGGCGGGCGGCCTGTGGGAAAGGCAAAGATGTGTCTGGTCAGGAACAATCCCCCAGGATCCCCAAAACATCCCCCAGCCAAAAGGTTTTGTGCCACTTACGGGGGAAGCCCGCCTGTCTCATCAGCTTCTTTTTTGAGAGAACCTTCATTGCCTGCAAGTGGGGAACAAATGTGGAATTTGGGGCTAGCCAAGGATAAAATGTGGCTGGTGGGATGGGGCAGGGGGTCAGCGGAGGGGATCCATCCCCCTCCCACCCGCCCNGCACCACTCAGAATGGAACAGCAAGCAACAAAGGGCTGCTGTGGTGAGTGGCTGGACTTGCTCCCATTCTGGAGCACTCCCATGACTGGAAAGTGGAAGTGAGCCCCACACCAACCCAAAACCCCTGATCCCACCCCAAACCCAATATTCACCTTCCCGATCTCGTCCTTCAGCTTGTACTGGTTGAGCTGCACACAGTCCTGTGGGGAGAGAGTGGGGAAGTTTGGCATGAGCCACAAAACCGCTTGTGTTCACTCTTCTCCTTTTAAATCTCCAGCAAAACTTTCTCTGCAGACTCATGCCCTGTCCTGCTCTGCCCGAGCACCCGCACGGGGCTGAGCAGCTTTGATTCATGAGCTACAAAAACCACCCACTAAGCCACACGTCGGTGTGTTTATAGATGGCTAATTGCAAATGTTAATGGCTGGGCAGGCGATCCTGTCCTGTCCACTCATGTGGAACGAGAGCGATGGACCAGGAGAGCCCTGAGGGGTTTAATGCTGGCGACCTGGCGCCAAGTAATTTTATTTCTTCTGGGCAAAGCAGCCACTTGCTGCCTGTTTTCTGTCAGGCTCGGGGTGGGCAGGGCTGTTTTCTCTTTAGATCTCAGTGAACTTCTCTGTTTCTGATTTTTAAGGAATAAAGAAAGAAACTTGCAGTACTCTCTTGGCTTCCACCAAACAGCCGAGAGAGCTGGTGGCATCAGCAAAAGGCACGAAAACTGGTGCGTTGGGATCTCACCTCCCTGAGGGCTGTCCCCACAG
Source organism: Platysteira castanea (assembly GCA_013397175.1). Classification (NCBI taxonomy): domain Eukaryota; kingdom Metazoa; phylum Chordata; class Aves; order Passeriformes; genus Platysteira; species Platysteira castanea. The sequence goes on from VYXC01003151.1 coordinate 101,491, forward strand.
CCCAGGATGTCCCACCACCCTCCACCACACACATGCAAACATGCCGTAGGGTTTATCCCAAGAAAAACAAGTGAGAAGAAATGCCATGGTGGGGAGATCCAGGCAGATGGGGGCAGGAGAGCTGTGGGAGCAGCGTTCATCCCCCTCACCTGTAACGTTCATCCCCCTCACCTGCAATCCCGTGATGGACACGCGGTTGGACTCCACCGTCGGCCGCCGTGGCAGCCGTGGGGAGGAGTGCGGGGACGTCACGGGGGAGTAGGGGAGGGAGGGGTAGATGAAGCGTTCGTTGGCGCTGTCGCCGTTCCCGGGCGAGCGGGCAGGCTGCGGCCGCTCCTGCAGGGACAGCTTGCGGCCGGACAGGTGCAGCTTCCGGCCATCCCCAAAGCCCTCACTGCCGGGCACGTCCATCTCCTCCTCGCTCGTGCTCCCCGTGGCGTCGTGCTCGGTCACCACGATGAGCGAGGCCATGCTGGCGTGGCCGGGGCTCAGCGCCGGGGGGTCCCGCAGCGCCGCGGGGGCTCGGGGGCCGCAGCCTCCGGTGCAGCAGAGGGGCCGTGGGGCGGGCAAGCTGCCGGGGACACGTGGCGGCGTGGAGGGACCGATGGCCTCATCCTGGCCATGCTGTGGCGGGGAGATGTGCCTGCAAACACAGGGTGGGTCAGCCAGGCTGTCTGGAAAGCAGGATTTCCTGCTGGTCATTGTGCTGCAGATTGATTTATTCATTCCATAGGGAATGGTGAAGACAAGGGCAGTGGTGCAGGATGGCACCAGGATGCACATTCACCCTGCTATGGGGCAGACCCCAGGCTGGAGCCAGCCTCAATCCCAGGGCTGCTGCCACTGCTTCTTCCACCCTTTTTATCTAAACACCTCCAGGGAGTAACAACTCTATCATCTCCACTATGGAAATGCTCCAAATGGATTGTTTTAAAGGGCAGGATCCAGAATTGTACTATACCAGCATAAATACCACTGAGTTCCCTACTTTACTGCTCAAAGTGGGCACATCTCTGCCAACTCCCCCAAAACAAAGCAGTTCAGGGGCACAGGGACCCACTTACCAAGCGTGGGGTGCAGGACCAGCCCCCTGGCTCACTGCTTCCTCCCACAGCCCATCATTGCCAGCGATTTCTCTTCCTCGCCCTGTGCTCTTCTGTGCAAAACTCAGGTTCCCAAACCTTGAGATAGAGAAAACTGTTAGCACCAAAGAATTTAAAAAAAAAAAAAAAAATCAAATAATTAAGTGATAATTAAAAAAGAGGAGAAAATTATGTTAATTCACACGTGCCAGGCATCCCATAGCACCTGGGGCTATTCAGTGGTTGGTTGGCTGTAAACCATCGCTCTTCCCTGCCCCAACACTGGTGCTGTTTTTAATTTCTAGGTTAAAAAGTTGACACAGAAGGAAGCGAAAAAAATATCCTGAAACAACCAGCCCAGAAGCAGGAACAGGGTTTGAGGCGTTTTTCTGCCTGGTTCCCACACCTCGACGAGGCGGCCTGTTAAAATTAGCTCCACTCATCTCCATTGAAGTTTCCGTGCTGCACCCGCAGCACAACCACTCTGAATCAGCCCAGCAGAAATTATGGGTCAAGTACAGAAATCAAATCGTCTCCCCCGTCCTCGAGGCTTCACAGTGGCCTAATTGCTGTTTTCAACACTGATCTATAAACTGGAGCTTCTGTGCCCAAGTGGGATCGGCCTGGAGCTGAAGCCAACGCGGCACCGCTCGCTGCTCCGAGGCACGGAGAAGCACAGGGATGGGGAGGCTATAAATAAGCCAAACGAACAGCAACAAGGACAAACTATTCCAGAAACGCCGAGTTTCGTGGGGCTGAATCCGCTCCTGGACGGGGCTTTGCTGGATGAGAGAGCCGGGAGCCACCAGCCAAGCCAAATTCCCCCCGCAGTGCTGCTGGCAGCACACGGCAGCGTGTTTTAAAGCACTCCCAAATGGATTAAAACAAACAGGCAGCCCCCCCCCATTCATCCTGAATTCACAGGGATGCGTCTCGAGGCCATTTGCCCGGCTTGCTTTGGGCACCCCTCCAGTGGGCACATATAAATAGCTGCCCTGAAGCCGGAGCCGATCCGGAATGCTGTGCCCTCTACCCTCACCGTGCTCTGCGGCCACACCAAAAAAGGCAGCTCATCGGGGCAGCCTTGGGATGAAACCACCCCAGGAACATCGCTGGTAGCAACACCGGTCCCCAGCGGTGCCACAGCATGGCTGGGCATCCCATCCTGCCCCCAGAGAACCACCTGCACCCTGATTTCCAAGGGTTCCTGACAAACTTTGCCGTGCTTGAGCAAAATTGAGTTATGAAGTCTCAGTCACAGTTAAGAGCTGAGCATGTCCTGGCTGGCGGGAGTTAATTGGCTTGACCAGGATAAACATATCAAGTCTGATTAATTCAAGCAGGCTTCCCCAGGCTCTGTAAACCAAAAGTCATCCAAGCCCCATCGTAACATCGGCTGGAGTGGGAAATCAGAGGGGTTTTCCCTCTGAGTGTGTGCAAAGGGTCGGAGGATGGGAGTTTTCAGAAATTGCCCTCTGAGATGACACTGCCCCTGAGAGAAACCCAAAAGTGGGGTCACACTGTTGAACACAGCCCTTGTTTCCTTAATAAGCACATGAGGAGGCTGAGGAGGAGGAGGAGGAGGTGGACAACAGCTGTATTCCCAGCCAGAGAGAAAAGTAAAATAGCTGAAACGAGGGCAATAATCCCAAAGAGAGGAAATACAGCCTGGGGCCTTTGGCTTCACCAACCCATCCGGGCCCTTGCCTGGGGAAAAGCAGCACATTCCGATATGAACTCCAGCAGACACTTATGTAAAAGGGAGCAGCACATGCCCACAAAATCCTCAGGAAATATAACAGCCTGGTGTATAGGAATGATTTATCGGCACAGCTTTTGGCTGCAATCCATATATAACCCATAGCGGCTGCAGCAGGATTATCGAAGCAATCAGTCTCGCATCTAATTCAGCAAGGAGGGGGATATTAAAATGAAAAGAGGTCTGTGAAACCCTGGCAGCAGCTCTCCCTCTCGCTCAGCGTCCACGTGGCTTGAGCGGAAGCGAATGGGAATGAAATCAACCCCCGCGAGGGTGAGGGATTTTCACAGCCCCCTCGGGCCGCCCCAGCTCTGCTGAGAGCGCGTGGGCCCTGCCTGGGCCCTGCTGGATGTGGCCACCTCCAGAGGGGAACATGCTGACCGATTCTGGGCCAGTGCAGGGGGTGACACCTCGCAGCCAGCCCCGGCTGCACGGATTTAAATCGGAGCACACGGATGCCTCAGCCTGCCCTTCCCTCCCCAGAGCTGTTTCTCTCCCCAGATGCAGGGGCAGCACACCGGCCTTCCCACCCGTGGCAAGGCAGACACAGTGTCAGGATCAGACCCTCCCAAGGGGGTAAGACTTGGTGGCAGCTTGGCAGTGACCCCTCCATCCATCCTTCCGTGGGGGTCAGCTCACAAACCGCAACTTAAGCTGCTTATAACAAAACTGAACTCAAAACGCCGAAACCAGGGCTGATTTTACTCGTAGAGATTCTCCCCTGCTATTGCTGAAGGTTGGTTAAAAGCCAAGCAGGGCCAGCCTGGGGCAGTTGTTGGTCTCCCTGGGCAGAGTCCAGTGGCTATTTTGCTTTCCCCGGTCACGGTCAGCGGTGGAAGTGCCCGTGCCAAGAGTGGTGTCATCTGCAGCAATGGGGGCATCGATCACAGTTTCCCTTCCTACGGGTGAGCACAGACCTTGCCAGAAATATATTAGTCACTGTAGTATACAAAGACCATATGCATCCCCCACCTGACTTTTAATGGGAAAAAAATCTCTCAGCAGCTTCTCTAGAAGTCAGAGGACACCCAAATTTATAGGATACTGGAAACAGGCACCCATGCCCCATCTAGGACAGGTCCCTGTGCCCCAACAGCAAAGCTTTTCATCACCCCCGGGGTGAACGGAAGAGCCTCCTGCACTGCCTGGCCCAGCCAATGCAGGGTAGAAAGAACTGGGGAAAAAATGCAAAGCCAGGCTAGTAGCATTGTAGTGTCACAACACCCAGCAGCAGGTTTCAATAGGAGGCACAAAAATGTCTTTACCAAAGTTTTTTTATAATTTTGAGGATACTGCTTAATACTGCTGAAACAATATATAATGAGCATCCCAAAAGAGCACAAGCTTGAGAGATGGTGTTGAGCACGGGCCAGGATGAGCTCAGGGCACCTCCATCACCTTGTCCAGCACTGCCAAGCGCGTCCCAGCTTTCCTGGAAACATCAGCTCCAGCCCATGATGCCCCCAAGAGTGGAAACAAGTGCAGCTCTGCATTTCAGAAGACATTAGGGCCGTGTTGAAAGCAAAGGCTCCTCCAAATTACCTCCCCAAAGTGGTAACAGCCTTCCCCAGAACAGCACTGGTCCATCAGACATCCCTCAGAGCACACGCAGGTATGGGCTTTGGGGGTTTGTTGGCTGGTTTTCCCACGAGAAAGTGCTCATGGAGAGGGGCCAGGAGAAGGACAGGGCTCCTTCTCGCAGGAGAGGGGCTGTCTCTCTGGCTGTGGGCCATGAAGGCAACTCTGGTGCCCACAGCCACCACACATCCTCTCCCCACCACGGTCCCCCTGGCCCTGAGGACAACCTGGTCCTGTCCCCGGGGTTGGTTTCTGCCCCTGCAGCATTGCAGTCAGCCCACAGCTCCATCACACCAGCTTCCTGTGGTCATCTCACTTCTGCTCTTGGTCTTGACTGTTACCTTCATGCTCCTGATGCTCTGTGCCGTGCACGTGGCTGCAGGGCTGCATCCCACTTCCTAACCACGCTCTGTCACTCGCAGCAACCCAACCTGTGGCTTCTAATGAGACCTGTACCCTGTACACAGCCGTTCCACCAGCTCCATCCCCTTCATCTTTTCCTGGACTCTCACTTGCCTTTTGACCTTAAAAATCCCCTCTTTTCCCAACCCCATGGCCTGTCTTTCCCTGGCACCCCTGGTCCCGGCCCTCCACCCCCGGGGAGGAGCCCCGTGGGGTCTGTGGGACACGCGGTGTGCCCACCCGGTCCCACCGCCACCCGCCGGGACCCGCGGCACGTGTCGGGGCCGGCGGCAGCGAGGTGTCCGCGGGGCCCGGGCGGCCACGGCGCAGCTCCCCGGGGCGGGATGGGGAAATGACAGCACCGAGCCCGCACCGCGGGGGTGTCCGCACAGGCCGACCGCGAGAGAGCCCCGTCCGGAGGCGATGCCGTTCTCCGCCCGGAGAGCAGCCCCAGCCCCGGCTCCATCCCCGCTCCATCCCCGGCCCGGCCGCCCCCGCCCGCCCGGTCCCTCAGGGCGCGGCTTTGTCTCCGCCACCGCGGGCGCATCCCCCGCCCGGGCCCGCCCGGCCTCCCCGCCCGCTCCCGCAGCACCGNCCGCTGCGGGCTCCCCGCGTCCGCCTCGGGGGGACACGAGCCCCGGCGTCCCCCGCCGCCTCCTCCTCCCCCTGCCCCGTGCAAACACTGCGCTTCCAGCGCCAGGTCGGCGGGGACAAACCGGGTTACCTGCGCCGGTTCCCCCGGACTGAGCGATTGCCCAAATCATCACCTAAAGGGCAGGTTTGGAAACCAGTTGTTTGGAAATGTCAGAGGCCACCACCAAACAGTTCCCACACAAGTTGCAGCTCTGTAGCGCGGAGACACAGCTCACGGGCACGGCCTTTAACACCCCGGCTGGCACCAGCCCTCGGTCCGTTTTTTGGGGTTTGTTATTTCCATCCAGCACGCTTTCTGAACCAAGCTCACTCGCGTTTTTTTTTTCATGAAGCAACAGCTTCAGCCTTGAGCAGATGCAAATGCCACAGCCGGCCAAACCCTCTTCCTCAATTTGCTTTAAGACTCGTTTGTGGGCACCACTTTGACACTGTAGAGCTCCCCAGAGCAGAGCCAAGCCTCCATGCCAGCTTTGTAGATAAACACTGTATTTCTGACCAGAATCTTGAAAGCCACTCTAAAAAATCAGGTTTATGCACTTACCGTAACGCGGTGGGTGCTCCAAACATTTTAGGGATTGAGCTCCTCGATGTTGGTTAAAACACAGCTGAGAGGGAACGAGCCACCACCAGCATTCCACAAAGCTGAGTTCCCCTTTGCTGTTGGGAACATCGTTTTAAAATCAAGGCTCTGATGATCTGCCAACAGCCCCGATGCAGCACTAATTAATGGAATGTGTAAACTAACACCGGACTATCCTTGTCTCGACCACACCTTCGTGCTTCTCTCTTCCTCCCTACCTGGCCAGGCTCCAGCAGAACCAGGTTTAGGTCTGGGCTGGCTTTCTCGTTGCTGACAATGCCACGGTTAAATCTACTGCTTCCAGGCAGGGTATCTGCCGGTGTTTAACGATGTTCAGCTTTTATACAGTCACCAGGTGACTGACACTCACAAAAGGTTTACGCTCACATAAGTGCAATCCCATGGGCCCTCAAATCCCACACTACAGCCAAAATGAAATTTTCTTCCCAAATGAGGATCTCATTGCTAGCAGTCAATGCCAGCACGTCACATTTTCAGTTATAGAATGGTTTGGGTTAGAAAGGACCTCAAAGACCATCTCATGGGCAAGGACACCTTCCACTATCCCAGGTTGCTCCAAGCCTTGTCCAACCTGGTCTTGGACTCTTCCAGGGATGGGACAGCCACAGCTTCTCTGGGCAACCTGTGCCAGGGCCTCCCCATGAGAATTTCCCCCCAGTATCCCATCTATGCCCTCTGCCAGTGGGAAGCCATTCCCTTGTCCTGTCACTCCAGGGCCTTGTCCAAAGTCCCTTTCCAGATTTCTTGGAGGCCCCTCCAGGTATTTCAGTCAGTTGTGATCTCCATCTGTTCACCCATAAAAGCAGAGCAGGTGAATGATATACAGTGCTGAGGGGAAAACACACACAATAAAAACATTTCAGCTGAGCTAGGGCTGTTGTTTCTCACTCTTCCCTCTCCTCAGCCCCCCTCTGCACAAGGACACACAAAACAGCAGTGCCAGGACTTTGCACTGTTACACCTCTCTGACTGAACCCAGTCTTTTTCCCTTCTGCCAGCACCATCTGTTTCTACAGCATAAACAGCAACTGCAGACAGGTTAAAAGCAAGGACACGTTTTAAATGAGACTCCCCCTTCCATACCACTTAAAAAGTGCACAAAGGAGCTTTGCCTACATTTTCCACTATTTTTTGTACCCCTGCGTTCATAAAGCCTGCATTGATTCTGGAAATGTCACTACTAAGAACAGAACACTACTTCTTCGTGACTGCACTACTCCCCTCAGTGTGTTTATAACATAGTCAAGAGGGTCTTTTCTCTTTTTTCCCCAGTAATTTCTTAATTTCAAGTACAGAATAAAACTGAAATGGGTGGAAAACGACGTCTGTGTTAGAAAACACAAGTTTGTTCAAGAGCAGACCATGATTTATTGGCAGTTATTCTGAAACACGGATGACTGGATACATTAAAAAGATGTTCATAAAAAACAAAACAAAACAAAACAAAAACAGGAAACCAAACAAATCTCATCTTTAAATGTATCACTTGAAGGCGTTGATTAAGGGGACACCGTGTGCTGGCAGCTCCTGGTGCAGCTGACGGAACAACATGGCACATTTGTTCCTTTCCTGGGTCTTGCCGAGGGTGTGGAACAGCCGGGCTTGGAAGTAGAGAACGTCTCTGAGCTGCTCCTTGCAGTCCACTTTGGCAAAGTAAGCCTTGGCTTCATTTAGATTCAAGATAGCAGATTCCAAAGCTGTGGGAAAAAGGGGGACAGTCATATTTACGAAAATATCACAGTAACAACTCCCAAGTAAAGCAGCTCATGTCTAAGGAGCCCAATTATAAATTCCTCGGCTTTTCAAAACCATTTGTGTCTTAGCAACGTGGTCTCTCAGCTAGTTTCTATTATTCAGCCTTTGCTGCAAAATATGTGTGTGAAAGTATGCAGATAAACAACGTTCCATTATAAACATCTGTTGAACAACTAATTCCAAATTAATTTTGTATCCAATAACCAGGTAACACTCTGGCGTAGCAGGACTTCAGACAGTGATTTGCACTTCTTGAGCACAGTTTCAGAGAGAATTACTCTTCACACTACCTTCAATCTTCTTTTGTGGAGCATAGGAAGCTGCAGAAGCCACCTGACATTTGGCCACCAAGAACATGGCACAACCTTTGTCCAGGACAGCTCCGTGGGCCAAGACAGGTTCTATTGCCATGTGCAGGATATTCAGAGCTTGTTCAGGAATGCCAAGGATCAGCTGAAAGAGAAATACTTGCTGGTCTCACACTGGAATCCACTGGAATGAGCAGTTTCTTCAGGGAACACCAACACAAGCCATGTCTGTTTCTAATAACACGACGTAACACGCACAGTTTTTTTTCAACTTTTCTCCCCATAATCTTCTTTTAAATCAAAACTTGTCAGTAGAAATGAGCTGCTCTCTGAAATGATTGGGAATGGCTTCTCCACTCAGTCAGTGCTGACAGCCACGTCTCTCAGAATAAACAATGCAACTGAACTCATGAGCAGCAATATTTTTAATACAAAAGCCAACCTGTGCTACTAGGAAGCCAAAAGACCAGCACAAAAAAATAACTGAAGATGTTATGACAGGGAAGATTTTTGCTGGTTAATTATATGCAATAACTATACATTTCAGTGATACCCACAAAACTCCACTTTTATTAACTTCCTTGAAAGCTTTTACATTCAGACTATGCTTCTTCAGAATCAATAATTTAATTCCAACAAGGTTGTGTTCTTAAATCTCACGAGAGTAAAAACAGCATCCAGATCCCCAGAATAAATGCTGCCCTGCAAAAACACAAATCAGACCTACCTGGGAGAAAGCCAAGTTCAGCACAGTTTCAGAAGCCAAGTACTGCAGGCTGTATTCCCGAGCCAGGGCCAGAGCCTGGAGCAGCACGGGCAGCGCGATGGTGTGACACGAGGATCTCCAGTACAGCTCTGCCATGGACAGCAGCACGCTGAGCAAACAGGGGCAAACAGTTACACACCTCTTCTCTGCATGAAAAATGTCCACTTGTTCCCCAGGGAATTATTCCATCCATAATGGTATTGGTTTCATTATGAATTACGCTGCTGCATATATCATAAATTTAAATTACACCCTTAAGAGGAGATGCCACAGACATATAAAAGATTAAATAACATTGTAGCTCTCTCAAGATTTACACCAAGGTAGAACTAGGCACAAACACACACATTCCCATTCCCTACTTATTTTAGATGCAGTGTTTCCCTCTTCCACGAACCTTCCTGGAACTCTGTTTACCACCTTTTAGTTTACATATTAAAAATAACTAGGTTTCAATGCCACAATATTTTGAGGATTCCTCCATACTGTGATTAATAATTGAAATGACTCTGTAATCTCAGAATCACAGCAGGTAATCTGAAGACTAGTGAAGTCTGAACACAGACAAATTGAAATGGCCGATTCTAATCACTGCAAAGTGGCTTTAATACTCTGAAAATGAAACATTCTTACCTAATCACCATCTCTGTGTTCTTGATTTTCTGGCAGTGGATCAACAATTTCTGCAGAAGTTTGTGTGCCTCTGACATTTGATTTTGGGCTTTCAATACAATGGCTTTTCTGTCGTGGTAGAAAGAAAACATCACTGTAATTTTGTATTTTAGATAGAATTCTGCTCTTCAGAACACAGTAAAACAGGACTCTTATTTTGTGACCTGTGGTTCTTGTAACTGCAGACTGGCACCCTGACAAAGTGTACACATGCTGCACACACAGACAAGAGGAAAAACAGATCTCCCTGGTGCCAACTGGACAACTCCCAGGCAGAAAGGATCAAACTCATAAAACAGCTTTAGATAGAAACCAGGGATTGCCAAAACCAAAGGCCAAACAGGCAGCAGAAGTGGGAGGCCATGCAAGCTAGAAAGCACAAGTAATTATCTGTGAGAAAAACAGGTATGAGGTAAAGCAGCTAAAATTGGCCTGAGCTAACAAGGATACGGAGCAACAGGAAAATGGGAGAACAGGGAAGTCAGGACCAAATGCACAGCAGCAGGGGATGGGTACGAACTCCCTGAACCAGACACTGAGCAGAATATTTAAAGATCAGGGAATTCATGATCAGTCCAATTCCAGAAGGACAAGCATCAGGTCCCACAGCTTGAATACCGATCCTCCGGCTGACTGGCACTGGCTGCTTTTAGGTGTCTTGCCTCTTTCAAAATCAACAAGAAATTCTTTTAACACTAAGCTGGTTTTCATACTCACCAAATAAGTTCTAACTGTAACTATTTTTAACACGTAATTCTCATTTAGAAATAAAAACCCATTAAGGTGAGTGAAAAAAAATCACATTGTTCCATTTTGGAGATGTAGAAAGCAGCCCACAGAGGAATTCGCTCAAGGCCTGAGCTCCCTCCCCAGCTATTTGACATAAAAATCTGCTTTGTGCTCAGGTTTGAGTACAGCAGATTTGGAAGAAGTTACCACAATGGAGTCATAGCTCTAGCATAACACCAACTTCAGCTATCCCAGTTCTTAAAATGCCTAGAGAAACAACTATGAATTATTATTGCAGGACATGCTCTAAGGGAATAGCCCTACAACATGACCTTAATTAGTTCTGGAAAGGGAAAAATGTGTAAGCACATGTGACTGCCAGTGATCATTTTGCTAAATTTTTCATTTTCTTCATGGAACACACCTGCAAGTGCAGGAAGATCCATGGTTTCTTACCTGTATACACCTTCAATGCTATTAAGTGCTGTAATTCCTGCTACAAGAGAATCTGCTACGTGGTATCTACCATCGTTCATGGCTCGCTCAAACTGTATTTTCTGATCAAACAGCATCCAAAGCTAAACAAAGAACATCCAGAAACAAGTTTTAGAAGTTGTGCCTGCTCATTTTCTAATCCCAGGTTAGAATTTACTTTTTATTTTCCGCTGTGGGCATTTATGTCTAGACACACTAACTCCACTGCCCAATTATTGGATTTACTGAATTACTGTCCTCAACAGAAATGCTCAGGTCTAGATTAATGTTTCAATATCGAAGCTCACCTACTTGACTGCATTTTAAGTAAAAAGGCTCTTTTAAATCATTACTAATGATTTGAGACTTGTAGAGAAGTAGACTTGTTCTGCAGTGAGAAGGATCACACTACATCAATGGGATCGTGAACACTTCAATGTAAATATTACCTTATAAACTCCTGTGGCAACGTTGCCCAGAGTCACACAGAAACCAGGTTATCAGCCTATTATCTCAGTTATTTCTGGATTGTAATATATCAAAATAAGCAGCACTAATTAAACAGAACTCTGAAGCTCCAAATCAATGCAGAGCATTTAATTGCTTTATATGCTCATGAAGCAGATGTATATTCCTCTGTTAATGAAATTTCTACTTAAACAGTTTCATCTTAGGAGGCTGTGGTGAGAGAAATGTCTCACCAGTCTGAAAACAACACAGGCAGCTTTTCCATGCTTTTGTAAAAAAGCTGATGCTGCACAGCTTCCCATGAGGATGAGCCAAGGGAAATGAGAAAACGTACAGCCCAAGGCATACTGAGGAGAATTCAGGAGCAGTGGGATTCAGATCCTACTGTATAATAGTTACATAACTTGCAGGCTGAATGCTTAAGTATTGTACCTGTGCATGCTGACTGTTGGGAGGGAATCTCTCCTTTAGGTGTTTCAGTATTTCAGAAGCAGCTGCAAAGTACCCCTGGAACACAGAACGACACTGGTTAAAGCACCAGGGCAGGCCCTGCTCCCCTTCCCCTTCCCCTCAGGGAAGGGATTTACCAAGCAAACACCCTGCATCATCTCGGCCCCCAGAGCAGGCGTTAAAGGCAGAAAAAACTCCAAGCCAAGTCTTGCACCCTCTGTCAGTAACACCCACATGTCCTCTCACCAAATGCCACGTTGTGCAAGTAGCCCCAAGGCTCACCTGCTCGGCGTGCAGCTCTGCCAGGTGACACAACACCACGGCGAAGGACTCGGTGTTGTTCTGCTGAACGCCCACGTTCACAGCCTCCAGACTGTTCATGCTCAGCAAGGTCTGGGCTTGTTGAAGTGCCATGGTGCTTGTGCAAGAGAAATATCTTTTAATTTTCAAGCAGCAAACAATAACCATTTTTAATCTACGGTCTTGTTATGACAATAGTCTACATTGTCTGGTTAAGCCAGGGGCCTGGGGAGAAGGAAAACTTGTAAAACAGCTGTTATCCAAGGAGTCTGGACTGTGTAGGCACAGCAAGTACTATAGACTGAAAGCTGCACACAGCCAAAGAACAGAGATGCTGAAAGTGGGGGCACAGGAACAATTTATGATCTATTTACCACTACTAAACGGAGTATCTCTTCCTCAGTATGAGCTTTAAAGGAACACAAGAGAATGGAAATAATTGCACTCAGCCTGTACTGAATCACAGTCTGATTGCTTTATTTCAGTGCACTGGAGAGACACAGTCACTTGTTACACCTATATAAATGCATTATGTGCTAACAAGTGCAGTAGCTAATCCAGGAGTTCCAAACAAAGCAAATACCTGCGGCCGTATAATCTCCAAATGGCTGTTTTCTGTGCTATGCTGATGTCAATGAGCTCTGACAGGCTGTGCTTCCAATGCAACAGATCAGAATCTTTTAAGGCATCCATTAGTTTGTTGGCAGCCTTTCCTGCAAAAGCTCTTTGCTGAACCAAGGATTGTATTCCCAAGGAAGCAAGATACTGGGAAGAAGGAAAAAAACATACCTACAGCGTTGGAAGACAACAGAGTACCCCAGGCTTGCAAATTACACTGGAGCAGAGCTCTAAACTACTAAAAAAGAATCCCAAAAAGACAGCGCAGACAAAGGAACACTGCTCCAGGCATTTCTTTAAATACTCACTTATGCACACCCACACATATGTGAATGTCATTTTGGTGGATGTGAAAGGTAATTTCACTCCCCCACATAGAAATCTTATGGAGGAGGACAGGATCAGTACCTGGATTCCTCCAGAACTGCTGTGAAAACAGAGCCTTTGCTTTCCTTCCCTTCTCCACAAAGAGGCCATGTCGGCTCCTATCTCCCAACAACAGCAGTTGAGTCCATTTTAGAACAATTCTCTCAACAAAGGAATTGCAGATTTGGGGAAGACAGAACTAAACATTAACAGACAACAGATCCAGGGCACAAACTACCAAAGGGGAGGGCTGCCCTGTAAGATTTCACAGAGCTGTACAAGTAAATGTGTTCAAAGCCCTGCCAGAGGCATCAGCACTGAGCTTCAGGGAAGGTGGAGGCTTAAGAACCTCCCCTGAGCACCAGATTGTGCCAAAATGGTGCCTGGGCCAGCAGCCACAGAGAGTTTTTCTGCCTGAAAATCAAACAAGTTAGAAGAAAAAACAGTGAGCCTTGCCATAATGCTCTGGCATTAAAGCAATTGAAATCTGGCATGTTAATATGAAGAATAGAAGTCATAGAAAGAGCTGGATTTTGGAGTGTTAAAACATGTTTGTTTAAATCCAATCACTTATTTTGAACAGACCAGGCACAAAACCCCAAACTCTGATCACACACACTCCCATCATCACATGGGTTTGTCCCAGAATAAAGTTGAGGATTGAAGAAATGGACTCACTGGCAACCCAAAATGTAAGGATTTGTTCACAGAGTGCTCCAGCAGAACGCAGCTGTCAAATATCTTCTGCTCCAGGATGTACAACCAGCTCTAGCAAGGAAAAAGATCAAAATCTCATTGCAAATAACTGATGGCTGCAGCACTTTTAACCTGGCTTGCTGTTACAGAATGCACAAAAACTCACTGGAAATACAACCACTTGTGGATTGATTCTAATGAAACTTCTACTAAATGCTGCACAGCAAAACCTATCAGAAGTGCAGCTAGGCTGGGATGCTGGTGTGGCACCAGCCAACGCTGGAGGTTCAGTGATGCACAAAAATATAGGGAACTGTGGAATGCAGCACCTCAGGAGTTTGATACCATTGATATCAATTCATTATAATGTTAATTACAGGGAAAAAAATAGAGAGAAATCCAAGTCTTTCCCTCCCACTTTGCTTGCTCTAAAGGTGGCTGGTTACACTTTGAGAATTCAACAGACAAGAAGGACGAAGCTTATGAAATACTTCTTTTTTCAACATCTAAGACTAAACCTTGAGCTTACTACTGAGATCTTTGGGATAACAATTGCTGCTTAGGAAATTAAACCTGAGCTGTAACAAAACATCCCATAATCCTACAGTTTGTTGCCCTGTGTGCCAGGAACCGTATCACCCCACTGCTGGGCAGTCAAATGCCCTGGGTGAGATGCTGCTGTAAGAGAAGTTCTGCAACAGGTCACTGAGCAAAACAACTCAAGCCCCTTTTGAACAGAGCCCTTACCAGGCAGTGCTGCAGGCAGACGTGATCGTTGGACTCCTGGGCAATCCTGATGGCTTCCTGAAGTGCAAGTTCAGCCTGCTGGCTACGAGCACACAGAGGGAGAACAATTAGTGCTCCCACAGTGCTTGAGATACAGCGTCCTGATCCAGAGGAATATTGATCTGAATTATGCATCATGCACTCAGATCTCTGATTCCACAGCCTGTGTTTTCCTCCCAGCACTCAGCAGTGCATTCTGGCTTTGAGGACAATAAGCCTGACAGCATCTGCAAACCAAAATGCAGCTGTGACCCCTTTGTGGGGTTTCAAACCTTGCACATGCCATGGTGCCAAGTTATTGTTTGAACAGGGGCAACGTTTAGAATCTGCCTGGGTAGAAATTGTTGCTCTCAACTTTGCAGTGTCCTTCCCCTCTCCAGTCCTTTCACATGATGCCTCCAGGCAGCAATCAATAAATGCAAACCATAAGTGAAGGTGGGTAAGCCAGCTTTATCAACAACATAAACCCCACCCATATGGCATTTTAAATTTTAAAAGCTTGGATGGCTTTCTCTGTTTAATTATTCTTTTGCCAGATCATCAGCTCTATGCTGACTTGCAGAAAACCAACCACACTTTCTTCAGAATATGGATGAAAACAGGCATTCATGCCCACTGACTCTTCTGAGGTCATGGAAATGTAATTGAACACTTAAAATACCCAGGACACGGACAAATGTCAACTCTTAGATGGCTCAGTCATTATGGAAACCAAATAAATATCAAAACAAAAATGAACCCAAACAAATCAAGATCGCAAGACTATCCCAACCCAACCACAGCTGCCGTCAAGTTAAAGAAAACCCCTGAAGGGATTCTCAGCAGGAAGGGAAGGTCTCTGGCAGCACTGTGAGATGCCCCCGGGTGAATTCCTTACTAGTGGCCGAAGCGGCAGTGCAGGGCCGCCAGGTTGAGCGCGGCGTAGCGCAGGCTCCGCCCGTAGCCCTCGTCCCCGTTGCTTTTGCTCTCTGCCCCCGTGAGGATCAGCCGGTCGAAGTAATGCAGGAGGCTGTGTGTGGAACTGAACACATCTTGCACTCTGAGGCTGTTTAAGTAGCTTAAATAATGCTGGCAAGCGAAGCAAAATCAGTTTTAATTGTACAGATATTAAACCCGAGTTTTGTTTCTAACTGAATGTATTTTAGCCCAACATGTGGAACCATGAAATACTGCACGGCCAGGGAAGTGCGTGCTGCATCAGAAGTTGCACCAATACTGACCCGACCTGTGCTGAATTTCTGGATAAAAATGGGTAATTTCTTGGACAAAATTGGTTGTCTGCCCTAACAGGATCTGCCAAGTGGTGAAGATTACAAGATCTGGCTGTCAGAATGAGGCCAGCCAGTCTGACATCTCTACAGAGGTGGAATCCCTGTATTTATGTGTGAAGCGAGAGTGGGAATGGAGGCAGGACTCCCACAGTGTCTGCACTCAGGAAGACACTAAGAAACACCAGCACTGCTTCCATATGCTGGGCAGATAGAAACGAGATGCTAAAATTATGTATTTTCTTTTTGGCATTGAGACTTGGGCGGGATAATCCTTTATGCTGTGAAGTCCAGCCAGGGACTAAGGCAGCCCTTTCAAGGATACCCTTCCCAACAGCAGCAAGGAAAATCCTGTCTGCCTCAGCCCAGGGCTGCTGGGAGGAAGAGGTAGAAAGCAGAGCAGGAAAGAGTTGAACTTTTGGAAGTTGCTCAAGAATAAGCTGTTGAGGGACAAAGCAAGAGCTCACACCACAGGTCTGGAAACTCCCCTCAGTGGGAGTTGTCTATGGCTTTCAGTGTAAATTGCTATTAAGGACCAGAAGCAAAGTGAACAACAACCAGCAAAATTAACAGATATTGCACTTAATACTGGTTTTTAAACTACAGGAGTATGAGGCCTGAAATTCCTTAGGAAAATGTGGGTAAAAGAAATAAGTTTTAGATTTAGTTGAACAAGAATGCACTCAGTCCCACCAAAATTAAGAGGCTTATATCTGTGCATGAAGGGGAAGTACTTTGCTTAATTAAGGTTTCTGTACCTTCAGGAATTTTAGTCTGAATTACTAAACATTTACATGCAACTTGCTCACACTTTTATCATCTACTTATACTTGAATAGAAAATAAATTACTTCCAAATAATCCTATCCTAGAGATAAGAAATCCCTTTACAACCATTCTGGATGAAGAAAAAGATACTTACTGCTTCAGCAAAGTCTGGATTAAATTTTAACAAGTTGTTCAATTCCTTTTGTAAAGATGCTGGAGCAAGAGCCTTTGTCTCATCATTCTTTAGTAAAGAAGCCTGAAATAAAATTTGAACAGCACAAGCAAGATATGTAACTCCATAAGGAGAGTTATAAAAATATATTGTGGTACAGGATTGTCAGGTTGTTATCTGCCTGGAGAGGACATTAAAGAAGATTTTGTAGCAGCTCTGTCTAATATGACAGTGGCAGTTTGATTCTATATTATATTATAGTGTTCACTTTCCAGAGATCAGAGAGACCAAGTCAAATAAAACCTTATTCAAATGACTGTTTAAAGGCACTTAAAGAAGCCTGGTTAAGTTTCTCTCTGAAGAACTATTGGCACACATTGCTCACTGGAATTACATGTACCTTCTCACAAAAAAACTCCTCAGGAAAACAAATACCATAAATCCACAGTTTGCTTTGGCAAGCAGTTCAATTAATAGAAAATCACAAAAATGTAGTAATTTAAATTAGCATTACTGACTATTGAATTACGGACATTTGTGTCCATGTGTATTTCCGTTCCCTTTTTTATTTACCAGCTGGAATAACCAACAAAACTGCACATTTCACAGAAATGTGAGGCAAGCAGAGCAGAAGGACCTTCTCAGAACCAATTATCAGCATATGGTGACATGTCTGGATAAAACACTCATAGCCCCAAGTGCTCATACTGAGCAACAACGTGCAAGATATCAACAAATCTCCACCAGATCAGAGAAAACATCACGGCTGACACTGTGGATAAAATTCAAGGTGAAATTCATGTTATGGAACATTTCCTCCACTTTAATGAGAATTAAAATACCTGCTGAGAAAGGAAATACTCTGCTTGTTTCTGGGAAAGAGGCCCACTGCAGGCTATCTCTTCTTCCCTGGGAAGAAACACTGGTTAGAAACAGGGGCAAGGAAAGACAACATGGAAATACATTTTATCAGACCCCACACTTTTGCTTTATTAAGTCTTCTGAGATATTATAGCTCAAAGCATGAACGAACACTGAGAAAACTTAATAAAGAATAAAATTTACTGTATCAAACTAAGCAATCCAAATGATTTCACACAGTTCAGCTTCAACCTTGCTGTCACAGTTAGAGCAACGTTACCCTCTAAATACACCCTAAAAAAACCCTAAAGAAAAACAGCAGAGAGAAGATTTGGGGCTGACATATTCACGTGGCTTTGCTCCGTTCTGTTTTCTGAAGACAGTCCCAAGATGAACTGGCACTTTGGCCACATCCATCACTGCTGAAAACAGCTGTTATGCAAGACATTTATTCTGGGGAAAACCAGCAAGTCCAGCACACAGCCAGACCCCAAAAGCTGCTGTCTGACTCATGCTGAACTCCTGCACAAGTTTATACAAATACAGTTTGCAAAGTACATTTAAAATATATGGATACATAAAATACTTTCAGGATTATTCTTACAGTGGAGCACCTGTTTAGCAGGTGAAAACTCTCAGTATTTGCTTCTCCTTTTTGAGGCAAACAGACACGAGTTCTTTTATTTGGAGAAGAGTAAAAAGCAAAACAAAACTGTTCAACTTCTCCTTATTGAGCAATCTTTCCCTGCTGGAAGCAGAAGTGACCTCTCCAACAGTTTTAGCACGTGACAACCAGAGAAGTCATGCAGCAGTGGGAAATTGTGGGCAGCAACTGCCTCGAGCCTGTGGCTCCCTAAGCGAGGATGAGGATGGGGCAGTGCCACCCTCACGAGCCACTGACAAATGTCACCACACGGTGGCACCAAGGAAACGAGCGGCCACAAAGCTCAGCCCGGCTGGAGGAGGCTTTAATAAAAGAAAAGATGAATTTTCTTCAGAGGTGGGAAAGACCTGAACTTGAATATATCACCTTAAAGGCCCGTCAAGTTCTTCTTTCTCCATTTTCCCATCCAGCTCCTCTGGATTTGTCAGCTCCATCTCACTCTCATCGGCTCCATCCTTTTTCTCATCCTTTTGAAAGTACTGCTGGAGTGCTGTGTAAAGTTTATAGACCTGGCTAAAGGAAAGTTTGTTGTATGCCAGGATCATGTGGCGCAGGAACAGACCTGGAGAGGGAAATAAATACCTGCTGTGAGCATGGGCTATCAGGTGCTGCTTCAGATAGGAGACTAAAATCATGGCCAGCAGCTTAACCAACATCATTTAGTTCCTCATTAAACAGAAATTAATGAGAAATGGAATAGAAATTACCGAGTCTCATCTCAGCCTACCAAATGATGCAACTCAGTGTTGCAGAGTGTAAATTTGGTCGTAATTTAGCAGCAAATCTCAAAGATAATTTGTTAAAATCAGTAACAACCTCACAACATGCAAAACTATCAGTTAATATGCAACATCCGAGCAAGAGAAAAATGACATTCTGCAATTTTACACCTCCCCAGAAAAACAAAGCTGTATCCTGAGGGAGTCACATCAGTGCTATCACACTAAAAATGGCTTATGGATAACAATTATTTACCTACTACACTTGTTTTATGAACTTCTGGCTCTGTCCCTGAGAATGAATCTGAAAGGTCATCAAAAAATTGTTCCATATCTTTCAGTTCTCCTTCTGCCATAAGTTTTAACCTAAACAAGGGAAAAAAATTACATTTTTAGGGTTATTAATATAGATATCAAATAATATATTCTCCTACTTCCTGTATAAATGAGTAAAGACAAACAGAACCAAGTGATAACTAATTTCTTGGGCCCAGGAGGTTTTCATACTGAGACAAATAAGATCATATTAAATATTGATAATAAGCCAAATAATAATCAGGTTTGGGCTTTTTTCCTTTTTAAACAGGTCTATATTAAAAGAGAATAATTAGACAAAATGGTTATTCTTAAAACAAAGATGAACCCTTATTTTTAATTTTCATTTTTAAAATATAAAATTTTTGATCGATTAGATTTTTGGAACTGTTGCTGTTCAGCAAGTTATCTGATATGACAACAGATCTTCTGTCCCACAGAAACTTTGATGGCTTCGATGTTCGTGCCTTTCAGAACTTAGTTATGACAAGTACGAAATCTGCCGTAGCAGAGTTTTGGCCCAAATGTATGCTTTTAAAACCCTACATTTACAGGGGTTTAGAGCACTTTTCAGCGCTCAGAGCGGACACAAGCAGCGCACAGGATTCCCACAGCGGCCTCGGCGGCTGCTCCCCCGCCCCGCCCGCACGGACCCGCTCGGGCGCTCCCCGCACCTGATGTGGACGGAGGCGGCCAGGTGCGGGCAGCACTCCTCGATGGCCTTGCGCAGCCGCGACAGCGCCATATCCGGACCCTGCGGAGGACAGCGACATGTCGCGACAGGCCACGACACAACGGGGTCGCCCTTCCCCCCGCCCCAGCCCGGGCCCCGACCTGCAGCAGCGGCAGTAGCAGCNCCCCTGAGGAGTTATCTGCTAGATAAGGGAACAGATGTTTTCCCTCTATGCTAGCACTGATGAGGCACGGCAAATCCTGGGGTCGGTTCTGGGCCCCTCAGGCCAAGAGAGACACTGAGGGGCTGGAGTGTGTCCAGGGCAGGGAACGAAGCTGGGAAAGGGGCGGGAGCCCCAGGAGCGGCTGAGGGAGCTGGGAAAGGGGCTCAGGCTGGAGAAAAGGAGGCTCAGGGGGGNTGCGGAGGACAGCGACATGTCGCGACAGGCCACGACACAACGGGGTCGCCCTCCCCCCCGCCCCAGCCCGGGCCCCGACCTGCAGCAGCGGCAGTAGCAGCCGGTTGAGCCGCCGCCGCTCCAGCAGGCCGAGCTGCGCGCCGGCGCGGCCCAGCTCGCTGAGCAGCACGAGCAGGGCCATCTTGTGCGGGGTGACCCAGTCGCGGACGCCGAACACGTTCGCGTGCACGCTCGCCATGGCGGCGCCGGGCCGCCCGTCGCCCGGGAAACCGCGCGCGCCCCCACCCGCCGGCCAATCACCGCCCCCCGCGCCGGCGCGCGGGCGGTGCCGCAGCCAATCAGAGGGGGGACTGTGCACCGCTACGGAGGGGCTGCCCGGCGCGCCGGGTGCGACAGAGACGTTCCGGGGAGAGAAGGGTCCGCGGGGGGGCGGGGCTGCTTCCCGCGAACTGCCCCGCTCTGCAGGGACAGATATGGACAGGCCACGGCTGGGGACAGCGAGGGGATGGGCTGCTCTGGGCAGCTGCACCCCTGAGGAGTTATCTGCTAGATAAGGGAACAGATGTTTTCCCTCTATGCTAGCACTGATGAGGCACGGCAAATACTGGGGTCGGTTCTGGGCCCCTCAGGACAAGAGAGANGAGAGCTGCCCAGGGAAGTCGTGGAGTAATCATCCCTAGAAGTGTCCAAAAACCAAGTAGACATGGCACCTTGGATTAGGGTCTGGTGATTGGTCACAGGTTGGACTTGATGATCTTGGAAGTCTTTTCCAACTTTAATGATCCTGTGATTAACAGAGATGGCCACACTTGTACCAGGTGAGGTACAGATGACCACGGGCAGTGTCTTGGTGGGGTTGCCGATTTTAGGAGCTCTCTAAACACAGACACAGGGTCTGGTTTAAAAAGGAGACGTTGTTTATTCTGCACAGGCTGCAAAGTGGAGGTTTTTGCAAGTCCAACACCCCAAGGGGTAAAAAGTTACATCTTTTATACAGTAAAACTTAGATGAACCCACTTATCTAATACATTTTCTCCATGCTCTGACACGAGCATTTCCGTGTTACAGAGAACACCACAGAGTGAATTCACTGCTCTCTGGATTTCCTGCAAGTTAATTGTGATGCCAGAATGATGTTTCCACATGTAAGTTTTTATTTTCTCAACAACTTGTTAAAGTACTTCATTAAGGCATCATATTCCCAAAGAAAATACTCCAATTATTATAATAGTTCTCATTTTTGTAAGTGAGAGCAAAACAAAACTCAATATTATTGTACATCTGCATGTCCCCGGGGATTTCCATTGCGCTGCTCCTGATTCATGCCTGGGGGTGGTGAGAGGAGGAGGAGGAGGCAAATCAAGCGGGGAGTAATTTTCTAGGATACATTTACATTTAAGAAACTTAACATTGTAGCTTGCTGCTGCTGGCGTAATTAATGATCATTTCTTCACCCTCAATGAACTCATTGAGCTGTATCTGAATACAAAATGCAGGAAGTAACGGCAGCTATTATGTTATAAAGGTCAATTTGCTGACATTTCCTGAAAATAAAGCACTGTGGCCTGGGCAGAAACGTGGAACTGGTGGCGTGGCAGGGCAGGGAGGGGAGGGGGATGAGATAAAGGCTGGGCTGCAGCCGGCCTGTGCAGGACTGGGAGAGAAAAGGAAATGACAAACATCTGGTTCTGATGTTTCTGTGCAACTCTCTGAAGCCCAAGTGTGAACTCTGCTGACAATCCCTCAGTGCGTGGTGCAGAGAGAACATTTAGAATACACTTTTAAAGGATATTTAAATCAGCTCTCACGCCTGAAAACCAGCCCTCCAAAAAAGCAGTGAGAGATGACTTTGTATTCAATCCAAGATTAGGTAACACAGTTGAAAAAGTCATCTTTTATCTTACCTAAAGTGGGCTGTGCCCAGCAGTGAGGCCAGAGGGGGCACCAGGATGATCAGAGGGATGGAGGTCTTCTCCTGTGAGGAAAGGCTGAGAGAACTGGGATTGTTCAGCCTGGGAAAGAGAAGTTTTGGGATGACCTAACTGTGGCCTTCCAGTGCCTGAAGGGGCCAACAAAAATACGGAGAGAAACCATTTACAAGGGATGGAGGGACAGGACGAGGGGGAATGGCTTCCCACTGCCAGAGGGCAGGGATAAATGGGATACTGGGAAGGAATTCCTCCCTGGGAGGGTGGGGAGGCCCTGGCACAGGGTGCCCAGAGAAGCTGTGGCTGCCCCTGGATCCCTGGAAGTCTCCAAGGCCAGGCTGGATGGGGCTTGGAACAACCTGCGATAGTGGAAGATGTCCCTGCCCATGGCAGGGGGTTGGAAATAAATGATCTTTAGGGTACCTTCCAACCCAAACCATTCTGATTCTGTGATTCCCTGATTCTTCCTACAGGCATTAATATCCAACCTGAAATCCCCAGATAAAGCCCAGCGATTAAGTTTGTCTTTTTTAACTTTACTATTAAATTTTGCAGATTGTTAAATTAAAACCAAATTAATATTCCTGGGAAGAATCACTTCTCTACCTCTGTCTCTGGTGCTGTGCAAAACCTTGGGGGATTAGGGAGCTGCAGCGAGTCATTGTCACTTGTTATTTGGTGGCAGGAGGAAATGGGACATCTCGCAGTAATAGATTTAAATCTTTTAATGCTCCTTTGGCACAGTCCAGAAAGCTCAGCGAGGGCAAGTCTTTTATTAATAGAACCTCTTGAAATGCTCCTTTTCACCCACGGAGTAGCTGGCAGAGTTAAAGATCCTCATTTAAAACCCTCGGCGTGGTTACAGTCTGGGCACACTAACGCTGTAAAAGTCATCTCAAATCACATGTTAAGGACATGATTCATCCAGATCTGCCCAAATTAAGGCAGGAGTGGCAAGTGCAGCTGCCAGCACTGTCACCAGATCTCAGCTCTGTCAGGCCCACGTTACTCCCTAAAACATCTGTGTTTGGGAGGATTTCTTGTTAGCAAATCCTTAGCGGAGAAAAAGGGGAAATGTTGGGTTTTGCTTGGTTTGGGACAGCTTTTAGCCCAGTACAATGATTGCATGGGGAGTTCTCATGTTTTAATGTAATGTTATTAACAAAAATATGTGTATCACTTGGTACTTCAAGGGAGACTCTGAATTGACAGAGTTTAGACGACATAGACCTTTTTAAAAACCAAACTGTACTGATATTTTTAAGGTGTCTTAAAGCAATCTCTTGCACGAGAAATGTGAGGAATGTGCCATTGCAAGCTCCAATATTCGCAAGGCTTTTCCATTTTTTCAGTTGCTTTGACTAAAATGGCAAGCTGTTATTGGGGAAAAAAAAGATGTTTTTTATTAAGTCATGTACAAGTCCAGAGCACGTCTAAAGCTTGTCAAGGAGCATAAGCGTTTCTGAAAAAAGGTGACCTGATTTTGAATCAAAATATGGTGCCAGTGCAAATTCAGAAGTTGGGCTGTGTGAAGTATCTGCTCTTGCTCCTGAAGCTGCCAGGACTGTGCCATTCACGTGCCAATTACACACCATTGTTTTTTTTACCCAGTTCTTGTATCTGATTTGCTCCAAAAATAGATCCTTCCTGCAGAAATTAGCAGATTGCATCCAACCCTTTGTAGGGGTAAATTTGATTTGTGCTCCGTATTTATTTTCAGCCACTTTTGTCTGTTCCTCTTTTTGGCAAAGGCCTGCCTTGTTCTTGGCCCTGTGTTCTCTTATGTAAAGCTTTCCTGAAGCCTTGGTCAGGTTTGTACTGCTGGGGTTTCTTTAATGTAATCTTCTGGTTAAAAGCTTTCAGTTCTTGCAACCTATGATTATTATTTTATATATATATATATCCCACTCACAGCCTAGGGAAGATAATAATGGCATCTAGGAGCTCGCTGGAAGTGGATTCTTAAATAATAAATATTGTCTTAAATTTAATGATTCTCACCAAAGGGCTTGGTAGAATGAAACTGAAAGAAGGTGTATTTGGGTTAGGTGTTAGGGGGAAATTCTTTATTCAGTTAGGTGTTAGGGGGAAATTCTTTATTCACAGGCTGCCCAGAGAAGCTGTGGCTGCTCTGTCCCTGGAAATGTCCAAGGCCAGGGAGTGGGACTGGGGACTGAATGGGCCCCACAGAAAGAGAATCCATGACCTACCCCGG
>VYXC01003151.1:126533-160649 GCA_013397175.1 Platysteira castanea
TGCGAGGAAGGAAGGAAGGAGGAGGGGGCGAACCGGGGAGAGTGACGGGGCGGGGAGTCCGGTGGGATTTCCGGGCCGGGCCGCCCCTCCCGGCTCGCCTCAGGCCGCGGCCGCCGTCCCGCCCCGCTCTGAGGGGAGCCCGGGCCGGCAGCGCCGAGCCGAGGAGCCCCCGCGCTGAGTCAGCAGCCGGGCAGGGCCCGGGGCCGGGCCTGTGAGGGGCACACCGGGGGCTCCCGGGGGGCCGGAGCCCGGGTCGCTCCCCTGAGGCGCCGCGAAGCGCCCGGGGCTGTTGTGCCATCCCNCTGCCCCCCCAGTGCCCCCCGCGTGTCCCGGCTCCTCTCGGGGCATTTCCGCGCCCCCCCGGCCCCGCGTGTCCTCTGCTCCTATTGGCCGCGCCCGCTCGCCGTCGGGGTGGAGCAGCCAATGGGCGCTCGGCGCGGCGGCCCGGCAGCCAATGGCGTGCGGCGCGGCGGNGGAAAAGCGCTGCTTGGTCTAAGGGTGGGTGTAAAGAGGAAGTTTCCGTTAAAATGATTAAAAATAAATCCCTCCCGCCGCTCTCCTGTCGTTCTGCGGCTTTGGTAGCACACCCAGATTGCACAGGCGTGTCAGGAGCAGCAGGTGAAATCCTCATCAGGTAACTAAACACCCGTAAAACGAAAAACAACAGCAGGGAAGTTGGAACGCAGCATTTTGCTCCTATGAGATGCACATGAGGTATGGAGAGGGAAGATACCGATGGCAGTTTGTCTATGGAAGTGGAGACTGATGGTTTTGGTGCAGAAATTGGGAATGTTTTGATTAATTATCAAGGGAAAGAATTTTTGTTTTAGCGTGTTCAATTTGTGTGTTGTGTTGGTGCTTTTCAGCACGGTGTCTTTTCTTTTGCAGAGCAGTATGGCGAGTCTAGACACTGTAATTAAATTATCAGTTCATGACCTGAGGGCATAGAAGGAATCCACAGGTGACATAGGTGAAGGAGAAGATTAGTGCCCACTTAGCCCTATCTTTCACCTTAAGTGAGTGGTTGGCAGCAAGATAAAGAGATTTTCTCTTTGATATCAACAACATTCTTGTGTCCAAAATGGGTAATAAAAAGTTCCTAAAAATACATATGTTTGCTGTTGACAGTGATGTCTGACCAGTTGTTACAGGCTCTGGAATAAAATAAGTCTAAGAAGCAGGTGTTAAACTCTCAGGCCAGGGTTGTGGTATCAAATGTCTCATGTCCTTTTAGTCATTGTGTGTCCTGCTGCTACTGTGACCCCCTGAACAGGCCACAGCTGTGTAATAAAGGAAGTTGAATTTTGACAGATCCTTTTGGTTAATTATTTTATTTTTCTGTTATTCATATGAAGCTGTTTTGAAATATTTTAGATACATAATTAGCTGCTCAGTTTTGAAGAATAGGTGATGAATGAGGGGAATGGTTGTGTTACAGCTTTCCCTTAAGATGAGAGAAAGTATTTTTCAGAAGTTCTGAGTTTTAAAACTTGGATCTCTGTTGGATTGACGTTGGTTTTCAGGATGTATTTCTGGAAAGTTAATTCCTTCTGCCTAATAAACGAGGATAATTATGTTTTGTCCAGGAGAAATTAATATTGATGCATTTCCACAATGTTTATAATGGAGGAGTATAAAACAAGCCTTAGTTTGAGGCTGGGATGTGAGCGCCAGGCTGGAGTGAGCTGTGTGAGGGAAGGGCCCCTGGAGTTCATCCCCCTGGAACTCTCTGCAGGAAGCTGAGGAAGATCTCCCCTGTGTGGGCTGCCCAGGGCACGGAGGGTTCTTGTTACACCAGGATGAATTCTGCTGTTGAAACACCCATAATGACAAGTGGATTTAACAGATGAGAGGATTTAATTAGAATGTATATTTGATGTTGTAATTGAAGCTCTTGTTCTTACCTTTTGTGCCCTGTGGTTTGAAAGGAGACGTTCTGGCCTATCCTCAGTTATTTTGGCATTAAGTTCCCACAAATGTAAGAGGATTGTGTTCAGTTCAGGGAAAATGTGCAACTTCATCTAGAAATTAGTGTAGTTACTACAGGAATTAAAGCACCACGTTACAGAGCTGAAGTGCGTGTTCTGGTTGGTTGGGGTTTTACAGCAAGAATTACAAGTCTCAAAAGCAATTATTTTCTGTCTTGGTGCTTTGGGAAAAAAAAGTGCTGCCCTGGAATGAAAAAGAGAACAGCTGTTAAAGAAAAAAATGTGAAAAAATAATTGTGTTTAAAGGAAGTTGTACCTTTCAGCTTCCTTTCAGGGAGAACCTGATGTGATTCTGTTTGCCCCACCTGTTTTTTTTCTAGCAGGTCTCAGGGAGCCACCTGACAGTGATTAAACTTGTGACCTGCCCAACTTGGAGTCCAAATTCCACCCTCAAGTGGAATATGTGCTTTTGATAGAGAATCCAGTCTTAAGGGCTTCCAAGGATAAAAAGTAGCACTTTGTTTATGTGTTCTGGATTTTTTGCAGTGTTCTAAGATTATGTGACTCAAAACTGAAATCCAGCCAATACAAAATAAGTTCATTTAGATTTATTTTAACTTTTGTTAGACATTTTGTAAGGCAACAAAACAAGGAGGTTCAGGGAGGTTTTGAAAAAATGTTTCCTTCTCAGTGAAACCAGACTGTAATTATCTTCTAACGAAGATTGGTTTTCAAGTTTGAAAACCAGGAATGTTATTTTAGAGAGAGTTTTGTTGTGAGTCATACAGGAGCTGGATGAGTTCTGGAGCAGATCCTGCAGGGACAGTTCTGCATTAATCATGAGAAGTTGCTGTTTCTGCCTGTCAGCATTTTCGGGTTTGCCCCTCACCTACTATGGGCTGTCAGTCACTCCTTCCTTGCTCTGCTGTTTGCATCACTCCTCAAATTCCTAACTCTTTTTGTGGGCAATTCTCTAGAAAAGGAGTTGTGAATGTGAGCTCCCTGTGCCTGTGCTGGCCTTTCGGAGGCAAATCCTTCCCACTTTGGATTTCAGCTGGGTGTGGAGCTGGTCTGTCACAGCCGTGAGCGTGCGGGAATCCTGGAGCTCCGGGAATTCACACCACATGCTCCTGGGACGATGACAGATGGAGTGAAGTAGCTCCTCAGCAGCAAGGCACATCTGATGTGGGCTTTCAGATACTGATTCTCTGCATTTGCTTTGTGGTGTTTTCAGGCGGGGGCTACTTCCATGTGGGCTTCCTGCTGCGGGTTGCTGAATGAAGTCATGGGTACGGGAGCGGTCCGTGGCCAGCAGGCTGGCTTTGGGGGAGGTGCTGGCCCATTCAGGTTTACACCAAGCACAGACTTCTCAGCATATCCAGCTCCTGCTGCAGCCGGCACGAACATCGTCTGCAAAGCCTGTGGACTTTCCTTTTCAGTTTTTAGGAAAAAAGTGAGTATATTTCCTATTGCACAGTATTTTTACCCCTGTGAACTCATCTGTGGCATACTGGGAGATGAGTGTGTATTTCTCAGAAACCTGAGGCAGATATAGGCAGAGAGAGAGGAAGTGCCTTACTCTGAGGTCACAGGAAATTACTGTCAGCCAGGATTAGCAGTTAGTAAGTCTGATGTTCATTAGTCTGATGTTCATTAGTCAGTGACACGTTAGATCTGGGCTGGTCTGAAAATTAATGGACTCTCATTTGTAAGACACATGTTAGC
The DNA here is from genome assembly GCA_013397175.1 of Platysteira castanea. NCBI lineage: Eukaryota > Metazoa > Chordata > Aves > Passeriformes > Platysteira > Platysteira castanea. The sequence goes on from VYXC01003151.1 coordinate 130,187, forward strand.
TTCAGAATCTTAAACAGTAAAACAAATATGGTTTTGAAGATGGCACCAAACAGTGGTTGAGTACTATAGTGAACAAACTGGGTGATGGAAAAGTTAAAAACTCACAATACAGTATTACAGCTTCTTTCTAGAATTTCTCATGCAGTTCTGGTTGTTTCCTAACCAGCTTTAGCTCTGCTCAATGCTGTTGTGCTCCAACAGCCTCTTCCTTCTTTAGGAGGCAGGTTGATGGGTTAATGCAGATAAAATTGAGATTGTTAATATTATATTATTTCTGTGTATCATAACTGTCCAGGATTGGTTTTTTTCTTCCCCCAGTGACCCTGCAGCTCTTTCAGATGATCATGAAGCCTCTTCCCTCAGTTTGTGTTATTTTCCCCTTACGTGTCCTGTTCACATGGCAGGGCTTTGTTGAATGAAGTGTTGTGTAGGGGACACAGCTGAAGAATATTCATTTACTATAATCCTGAAAACCTTGAGGAGTTTGGGTTTGTTCACAGCAGCTGGAATGCTGACAGTCTTGTCTATTCCAGCTTTTGTGTATTGTGAGTCTTTTGAACAAAGCTCTTTTCAGCAGTGACATCTGGGCTTTTGGGAGTATTTCCCTCCCATGTGATTCATCACATTTGAGGCCTACTTTGAGTTCTTGGAATCAGCTGAGGAAGGAGTAGGTTCTCTAAAGTTTGGGGTTATACTGTTGTTTTACACATGTGAAAGGAGCAGTGACAGTTTGTTCAGAAGTATTTTAACAGACCATAAAATTGGTTTTAGTTTCGTTTGTTGTCTAATCTACAACTTAAGTACTTTATTCATTTGTTTATTCATAATATTTTTCACTGAAACCTCAAATCAGCTTCAGTAGTGCCAAAACAGCAAGGGACTCTCTTGGGACACCTGCAAAACTGTTTGACAGGGCAGTTTGTTGGACTTAAATATTAAAAATTAAGTCTGTCTTTACTGAGAGTGGAAGAACTAATAGTAAATTCTGTAGCCTGGAGAAGGAGAGAGCAGGGCCTGGATTTGTTTCCTGTGACCACAGCTGAATGGTTCCCTCCTTTCCCCTCAGCACGTGTGTTGTGACTGCAAGAAGGATTTTTGCTCAGTGTGCTCAGTCTTACAAGAGAATCTCAGAAGATGTTCCACTTGTCACTTGCTGCAAGAAACGGCCTTCCAGCGCCCTCAGCTAATGAGATTGAAAGTGAAGGATCTGCGTCAGTATCTGATCCTCAGAAACATCCCCACGGACACGTGCAGAGAGAAGGAAGACCTGGTGGACCTGGTGCTGTGCCACCATGGGTTGGGGTCGGAGGAGGACATGGACACTGGCAGCTTGCGCTCGTCACGGTCACAGACTTCGGGCTTTTTTAGCCATCCCTTTTCCATGTCTGTATCCATGTCAAATCCAGGAGAACTTGCCAACAGAAGGGGAAGCACAGGAAGTGGGACACCTTCACGGGTACAGTGATTAACATGTTTTATGCAATAGTGTTGCTTTATTTTATATCCTTTTTTTTAATAGTTACATACCGATTTAAAATAAAACACCAATTGGTACAGTTAGGAGGGGCAGTAAAATGCCTTTTGTATCCTGCACCTGAAAGCTGGAGGTAATTAGCAAAGATTCCTAGTTCAGGTCAGAGGTGACTTAAACCTGGACTGATTAGTAGCAATTGGAACATCAAAATGTCATTTCTTTGTCACCTGTGATCACCTCCGTAGGAAGGAAAGTGTTTTATAAGGGAGTAACATGGGTTTTTATCCTGATGAGTTTCATTTTGTACACAGGGACAAACGGAAACATCTGTAACTAATGAAGGAGAAGAAAATGCAGAAGAGCAGGTGAGATGAACTATCCAAAGAACAGATTTTTGGCATGTGACACCATAAAGTGTTTTAGGTCTCTGCCAACATTTGGCCTCATGCTCTGGTTCTTCCAGAGTTTGCTGTGTCTAGAAGTGAATGTCTGCACACACTGGCTTCAAAAAGAATTAAACTTCAGCCAAGCTGCTGCAGCTTCACGTGCTCCAGCTCTGGTGTTAACCAGGGCAGTTAACACCACACAACTGATGTGTTTCAGACCCCGGGGCTGTCCAGGAAGCGAGCGAGGGCATCCCTGTCCGATATTTCCAGTCTGGAAGACATTGAAGGGTTGAGTGTCCGGCAGCTGAAGGAAATACTTGCCTGTAATTTTGTCAACTACTCAGGATGCTGTGAAAAATGGGAACTTGTGGAAAAAGTGAGCAGACTATACAGAGAGAATGAGGAGAACCACAAGACACGTAGGTTTATACTTTATTTTTGCTTTTTTAAGACTCCTGAGTTCCTGGTTTCCAGTTTCTGGTTTGGTTCTGCCAGTGGAAGGACTCGGTATCTGAACTTGGTCTGCCCTGCTGGAACACCTGGAAAGTGGGTTTTAACAATGCAAGGTTCCCCTAGAGTAGCTGAGCAGTAGTGATTAAACGAAGCTTTTCAGGATTGTGCTGGTTTTTTGAGACTTTCTTCCAAAGCTTGGAGAGCTCAGCTTTCATGGTGGAGGTAAAATTGCACAACTGAGAACTGGTTCCTCAGAGAACTGAAACTTGGCCACCTCCATGTGCTTTGCTGGGTTTCACAGGGCATTAACCAGAGCTGCTCTGTAGCTGTGCAGATCAGGGCACTTCAGGTCTGTTACTGCAGAATTCAAACCTACAGTGACACAAGTCCAAGTGTTTTGGTCTCAGTCCACATGTTCATGATAAATTTTGTAGTTCTGTGGCTGCAGCTCAGTGGGTGTTGTTCTACCCTCTACTCCATGCAGCAGTTGGAGTCTTCCACTTGTGTAATTTGTCCTCAGACCAATTCCTGCTCACACAAAACTTGGGAAAAAAAACTTTAAACTTAAGGTTTATTTTTTTCACCACGGTCTGATGGAATGTTCAGTTATTGGTGGGGATGTTGACTATTTGCAATGAGACTTGACAGGTTTTGTTCAGTTCTGCCACCTTTATGGCCTGCTTAAGGCTTCCACTTCTTAGTCTGCTTTATTATTACTGTGTTTAATCTTCTGAGAAAAGTGTTCTGCCAGTGAGCTCTGAGATGAAAAACCAACATACTCCAAATTTTAATCCAGCACGTTATTTCACAGTCATTACATTCTGAATTGAAAACAGTTTCTGAGTTTAAAGAATGAAGCCAAATATTGGATGTTCACTTGAGGGGCTTTCTAGTTCTTCTTTCTTTGCTTTTTTTTGGAGGAATATAGATTAATTTGTAGCTGGGGGTTAGAAAAGCTCATGTGAGAGGGATGGAGTGTGGCTGAGCTGGAACTGCCCTGGTTCTGCAGGGCCCAGAGCCGTGACCTCCCTCTCTGTTGGTTTCCAGAGGGGGAGAAGATGCAGCTGCACGAGGACGATGACAACCTGTGCCGGATCTGCATGGACGCCGTCATCGACTGCGTGCTGCTGGAGTGCGGCCACATGGTCACCTGCACCAAGTGTGGCAAGAGGATGAGTGAGTGCCCCATCTGCCGCCAGTACGTCGTGCGGGCCGTGCACGTCTTCAAATCCTAACCCAGCCCTGCCCCGAGTCCCCCGGGCAGGATTCCTGTGGCCAGGAGTGCTGGGCCCTGGGGCGCACGGCAGCATTGCAGTTCTTGGTTAAACTCGGCCTTTACAACATCAAGATGCAGAAGTTGGTGAAAGGTTTTTCAAGCAGCTCCTGCAGTGCAGGGCTGGGCAGGCCCAGGTGCTGCCTGCGTGTGCAGCACCAGCGCTGCCCCATTGACCTTACAGCCCCACAGATTGTTAGAGTCAAACTGTTTACAGCAGTTCTTGCTCTCTTCTGAAGAATCTCACCTGTCCTTACGCATTCAGCACTCGGCAAGCGGTCAGCAAACACCTCTGCTTGAGCCTATTAGCCTGTGGTGTTCTCTAGTGCATTAGAAACAATGAATATATCAGTTGATTATGCAGCTTTTCCCTAATGATAGAATGTATCTGTTCCGACAGCCTGGCTGCAGTGCCAGTGTTGGACACGGCTTAGGAAGCACTGCCATGAACTGTTCCCGCACAGAAGCCCTTAAGCAATCTTGCTTTATGCTGATTGCTCCCTCTGAATGTCTGTCACGACACGTGTGCTGTCTTGGCTGTTCTGTGTCAGTGTACGAAACACTCCATCACTTTGCAGGGCTCAGGGGTTTGCACTGGGCTCTGCCTGGTGGGCTCCAAAAACCAGTTACTAAGTGGTTTTTAGTTTAGGAATAAACTATTTTTTTAAGAAGGGTTATTATAGTAAACCATATTAACGTGGTCCTTAATCCGCTCATGCCTGTTGTAACTATTAATCTGTGATGATTGTACTCCATGTGCCGACAGCCTGATGTTACTGTGAATCCTGATCAGGGGGCACCACCTCCTTGCTGCTAACGTGGAATGTACGGCGTTACTAACCTTACCTGGGGAGGGGGAGGCAGGAGCAAGGACAGCAAACAGTTTTTGTCTAAAACCTCCTGTTCACAGCCTTTCACCCAAAGCCAAGTCACCCAAACCAGCTTCCCAGGGGCTGCTGAGGGCCCTGTATCGCTGCCAGCCCTTGGCCCATGAGCTGGGGTACAGGTCCTCCTGGAGCAGGCATTGTTAGGGTCCTTGGAGGCAGTCTTTGAGTAAGGACGTGGGGCACGGAGCAGCAAGAGTAGCTTGTGTTAGAAGTGAGAACAGGATGCCTGTGGCCAAGGACAGGATTGGTGGAATTCACTCTTTTTTAAGAGGTGAGGAAGGATCATGTGCATCCAGTTGGGTGCAGAACCTGAGAACTGGCACCTGTGCTGCATGGCACCTGCTCTTGTTCTGGGAATGGTTAAGCTGGGGTGGAAGAGAGAAAGTAGCTCCTCCTCACACAAAGCACAGCTCCAAGCTCTACTGGGTATTTTTCAGAAGGGAGCAAACCTCTCAATGGCTTTATTTTTTAGAAGTAACTTTTTAATGGTACTTAATTCCTGGAGTCTGTCCAGAGGGGAGGCTAATGAAGACAGACATGCCCTCGGTGTTATTTCCATGCTGCTCATTAGCCACTCAAGCTTAATAAAGATGGGTGATGGGCTCTCTCAGCCTCTGTCTCTTTTCTTACCCAGCCCTGGGAGTGCTGGGGGTTATTCAGCTCCAGCTTTAATGTCCTCAAGCTGTCAGTGCTCCTCAAGCCTGAGATGGGCAGATCCCTGCTGGAGGAATGGTGATGTGGACAGAACAAGGCACTGGAAAATGCTCAGAGCCATGGGCCAGAGCCCGAGCACTCCCTGCAGCCATTCCCCCCCTGCCCCGACAGAAACGCACAGAGCCAGCGCCTGTTTTTGTACAATTGTTTATACAAATTCAACAAAGGTAAAACTGCATCAGGAAGGTCTACGAAAACAACACCGTACAACAATGGCACTTATGAATGCAGAATTTTACAATCAGGAAATAACCATGTTATAAACCTTAAATGAGAACTCAACTCACACTTCAAAGAAAGAGAGACTACGTTTGACCATTTATTCTACTGCTGGACTCACTGTATAAATTAATTTTATATTGAGTACAAGAGCTCATGCTACAGAGTGAAACCCTCCTATGTGCAAAAGCTGAAATTGGAATTTTTTTAAAATTTTGAGAAAAAGGTGATTTCTATACAGATAAAAGTGTTTTACTTCAACTATAATTTACACCTTATTTCCACAACATGCTTATGTCACTTCTGAAGTATACAAAGCAGGATATAAACTTCCATTAAAACATGCTTTAAGTTGAAAGTATGAACCTACTTTTCCTGACCTGGGCACGTTTGTAGATAGATACTGTCTACGAAGTATAGGTTAAGTTCTCGCCTACCATAAGTAAAGATAAAAATTGGCAATCAAAACCGAAACACTGGTAATGCATTCAAACATTGCATAAATAATTTTTAAACAATTTTTGTACAAAAATAGTTCTGCATAATGTAAGATGTAACAAAACAAAACGTGTTAAGAAGGCAGAAATGCAGTGCGTGGTCCACTTGAATGACACCAACTTTTTTTTTTCTTAAGAAATGAAAAGCAGAAATCAAATTTACACTACCAAGCACATGCTGTGGTACTTTAAATAACAGTATTTCTTGGAGCTCAGTCCTCTTCCAGGGTGTGAACAATTATCATCGGTAACAGTCGCCTTATGAATTTGCATAAGAGCCAGTGCAGGACATCCCAGGTGGACTGAATTAGTGGCACAAGTTGAAATTCTTAACATGGGTAGTTTCACGTTGTTCTCTCCTCAGCAAGAGTTGTAAAATCCAATCGCGGCATTTTCTGATATTCCAAGTTCCCAATTGAAAATAAAATCCCTACGTGTTCTTAGTCCCTTCCCCCCCTCGCCCCAGTATTTACACGAGTCCATTAACTAACTCAGTTTTTGCAGAAGTTTTTCTTCCACCTGCCCGAACTGGACACTTACGGACATCTCCGCTATGAACTGCTCGCAGCCCTCCTTCGTCACTTGCTTGCAGTACCTCAGGTCGATCTGGCAGATGTTCCCACAACGTTTGAAGTAAGACAGGCACTGGTCAGTGACCTTATTGCAGTCTGGGGAGGAATTGAACACTGATTTGTTCTCTAGCATGAGGAGGGTTTATCCCGACCGCGGCCGGTCCCTTCTGCCTGTGCCGCGGTGCTGCCAGAGGAATCCCTGCCAGCCCCATCCCCATCCCCGTGGCTGTTGTGTAACCCATGGGATAAAGCCAGGCAGCCCAGATGTGCAGAGCAGCGGCGCTGGACAATCCCCCGGGGGGGATAAGCATGGATACACCACCACCTCCTCCCGGCAGCTGCGGGGCCATTTCGCCAGCAGCACGTCCGGCTGCTGCCAGGGAGTTACACCAGGGGCAGGGCAAGGGCTGGGTCAAACTCCCCTCGCAGCCCCAGTGCCATGGGCAGTGCCCCTCCCCTGTCCCTTACCTGATAAATTAATTTCCGTTAACGAATCCCGCGTGGTGGTTCCGACGGCGGTCAGCAGGTTAATAGACTGATCTGTCACGTGGTTACAGTAACTGAGATTGAGTTTGGAGAGCAGGGGCATGTGCCTGATGATCAGCCGCAGCGAAGCATCGGTGATATCCAGGCCGGCCAGGCGCAGCTCCACGATGTTCCGTAGCTTGCTCCGGTTGTCGATCTGACCTGCAGGGCAGAGGCAGCAGGTTACTCCCAGGAGCCCCAGCCCGTGCTGCCAACATCTGCAGGCCGCTATGAAATGCACCGTGACACACAACACTGCTGCCCTAGGTCAACTTCAGACGCTTTTGCCTGTCTGGAGCTTTGGAGGGAACATCAGCAGAACACTTTGTCTATTTTTGGAACAGGCACGTGGACAAAGCCACCTCCTGATTTCAAAACAAAAGGGATGAAAGTAACTGCAGGGACCCAGCGGAATTACAAGTCGGGAATAAGCAGTAGGCTGTGCAGTGCATGCCAGAAAGCAGATCTGATTTGCTCAAAATTTCACCTGAGCTGAAATCCGGGCGAATGTGGCATGACCCACAGAACTGCTCCTTCCCTGAACTGGAAGAAAGTGTTTCCATACTCTCTAAAGTACACCCGTTGCAGCCTGAAGAGAAGAAAGTCAGACAGAAAACCAGCACAGTGGCTCAGATGACGGTTCAGCAGCCAGAGAACATCACTGTCACCCCAGGGCTCCAGCCAGGAGTGTTACAAGCCACTACCTCGAACTCCCCGAGGGGCAGCACGGCCCCGGCCCCGCCGGGTTCGGCTGTGGGGGCTCCTGCCCGTTTGCTCCGAGGGGGACTAAGCACAGAACACGCCCCAGGGGTGGGACGGGGGTCCCGGGCTCCTCCTGCTGTTACCTGGCCGGTTGTCCGTGGGCGGGGACAGGAGGTCTCTCATTTGTGCGTCTTTCAGTCCTTCTGCCCACTGCACGTCCAGAGTTCGCAGCAAGGGACAGCTGGAGCTACAAAGTGCCGACACTGCTATCCATGAGCACCCTGATAACAGCAGGTCCCGCAGACCTGCGGATACAGAACAGGTTGGAGCACCGTGACCTTCCCAGAGACATCCCAGTGACCTCCAGTGGCACCCCCAGGCTGCTCTGACCACGGTCCCAGTGCTCCAGGGTGAGCAGGGATCCCCCTAAAGCCTCCTCCCGCCCAGCTCTCCATCTCTCCCACCACTTGGAACTTCACACCACTCCCTCCCCCAGTCCCCTCAGCCCTTTCCACTGCAGCGTTACCTGCTGGCCAAGACCTGCCTCTAATTACTTTAACTGAACACATCAAGTAGTCACAAAAAATAATTTTGGCCCATCTTAACCCGCTGATGCTTCATTTTTACACATCCCCAGCCCTCCTAGGAGAGTCTGCTCCTCTTCTAGGACACCCCAGTTCCTGGAGACTTTCCCCAGAGGTTGCAGTTTAGGTACAGACTGGTTTGTTACATAAACTGGTTTGTGATTTGGTGATCAAAACCCATCACTTACCTGGCAGTCTGTTGATAAGCCAACTCAGCTGCTTTTTAGATATATTTGTCCAGCTAAGATCAAGGGTTACAGGCTGTCTCCTAATAATGCCACTAAGCATAAGTGGAGTGATGGATTTACAATGATTTAAATCTATTTTGGTCCATAATCTTTTGTCACAGCACCTACCCAAAAAAGAAAAAAAAGCCAATAGCACTTAATTTGGCACTTGTTTGGATTTTGGTATGGCTTTAAAAGGTGTCATTAAACAGTAGCAAAAACTACAGCATTTAACTGAAAATTGCAAAAATAAGGCCAAGTATTGCAAAGATAAACACAACCCCACACAATGTTACGTAAGTTTCTCCATCAGATATATCCTGCAAGAAAGCATGGAAGTATTTCCACAGAATTACAAGTGTCAACAACTTTGGATCCCATTTTAAGTCATCCCAGCCCTTACTAAAATCCATTTTATAGCCTGAAGACAAGTCACCACTTCTTCCTTACATTTTGACTATGAAGTCTGATTTAAATAATACCCCCATTTCCCCTGTGTTTTCCTTACTTAAAACCAGTGGATTTGGGAAAACAGATCCTCCCTCTCCTGTTCTGTTTTTGCTATCCCTATCCATGTGGATTATGTGTCTTTTTGCTCTTTATGGTTCTCTAAGGGCAACGACACCAAGTCCTCATGAGTGTGCATTTTGATTTTTTTTTCATTAGCAAATACTGTGTTTAAGTAGAAAATGCATTCAGCAGATTTCAGTGACACCAAGCAGCCCACTCCAAACACATCACCTCACACTGAATTATCAGCCTCTCTACTTTGGGCATGCTTTGTACCAGACTGTGCTGGAAAGGAGCCTGTTCCAGGCTGGCTGTGCCTGTGCACAGCAGGAACCCAGGGCAGGAGGCACCAGAGCCACAAGGCTTCACTGAGGGGTCACTGAAACCTGGAAATCTGCACTGAAGCTTCTGCTGCTGCTGTGCAGCCACAGCTGTGTCAGGGCCACACGGTACCGAGCACAAGGGACACGCTGTGAGCAAACACCATCCACAAAGGATTCCTCTGGCACAGAGCACAGGGAACAGGCTGCCTCTCCATGTACCCTGCAGGGAGACACTCAGCACAGCCCTTGTGAGGGGCACACAATGGGATCCTCGCTATCTCAAGAGATATTTAATAGCTGAACTGCACAAATGCTGGCAGTCAGGAAGTCCTGGGGCAGGATGACACCGAGACTGCCCCAGCCTGGCGTTCCAGCAGCAGGAACACGGCGGAGTCTGACTGTGGCACAGGCTGCTCCGGAGCCCGGCCGGCGGACGCCGAGGCTGACACAGAGCTCCCAGCAGAAATGCTGGGAACTGCTCTGAGAAAGCAACATGAGACCTGCTGCTTCTGCTGGTCACCCCTTCTGCTTGGGCTCAGCAGAGCTCCAGGGACAGCCCACACCCCTCTCCCAGGAGACACTCGTGCCTCCATCACGCGCTGCCCTTCTGTGCCCATCCCGCCACACCTCGTACCCCGCCCTCCTTACCATCTGTTCCAGGTCTTGCAAACTCTCATACAGATGCACAAGTCTCTATGACTGAGGTAGCTAAAGACAGCCATCCAGACTTCCCTCTGCATCACGTGGGCTGCCCCGTCATCCAGGGGGAGCGAGTCCGGAGGGGGGCTGATGGGAGGAGGCCGGATCACGTGCCGCTCCATCTGGATGCACTTGGGGGGCGACAGCGAGGGCGGGGGCCGGGCTATTCCCCGGGGGGTGCTGCGCAGGCTGGGCATGAGCTGGTGGTGCCTCAGCTCCCGGGGAGTCCCGTTCAACCCTTTGCTGAACCTATGGAGTCTCTCGCTGTTGTTCAACGCACGCTTGGGTTCCTCGTTCTCGCTCTCCGGTTCAGATTTGATGGGTTGGTGGTTCTCATTGGCAAGGCTGTTCTCGGTTTTTTGGATCTCCTGGTTAAGCTCTTTGCTGAGCTCCTTGCTCAGTTCCTTATTGGGAAGCCGCCTTTTCCTCCTCATCTTGAACTTCTTCTTGTCCCTGGGCTCGGCGCCCTCCGTGCTGGGCCCTGCTGTGGGCGAGCTGGACCGAGACTGGTCACTATCCTTGGACCTGGGGGGTGCTTCTGGCAGCTCATCCTCGGGCTCCTGCTTGAGGCGCCGCAGGGGTTTGATCATGGCCGTTCGGTCATCCGGGGCCTTCCACGATCGCCGCTGGAAGGAAGAGACAAGGGCTGACTGTGGGAGCAAGGCCGTGCTCAGCAGCTTCCCAGCAGCGCTTCCCATGCGGATGCTCCGCACAGGAGCCCTGCCCGGGGCCAGGCCCCCGGCCAGCACCGGGCCCCACCCATCCCAGCACCATCCTAGCACCGGGCGCAGCCACGGGCCAAAGGTATCGAGTTCAAGTGCCAGCAGGGATGAGGAGTCCAGCTATTGGCTCGCTGGACTCCAGGAGTGATAAAGGTACTGATTCACCATGCAGAATCCTGCACGTTCCAGGGCCTTGCCCATCTCCAGGTGGATCATTTACACAGAGAAGATCAGCAGCACACCATGAACAGCTTTGTCCCCAGCAGGCCACAAGAACCCAGGCTCGGGCCACACCCACTGGGCACCCACATCAAACACTGCCCCAGTGCCCTCACGCCATGGCCAGAAGGGCCATTCCCAAAACCTCTGGAATCGCAGCTGCCATCGTAGCTGCTGGACACCCACAGCCCCCTTTTAGACACTTTAGGTGCTCCTTTACACCCTTTACGACCCTGGCCATCCCCTCCAATGCCTGCAGAACAGGGGCTCAGCCAGCACCTTCCTCCTGCCCTGGTCCCTGCTCCCAGCAAACTGCTCCGCACTTGCTCCCAACTCATCCACCCCCCTGTGATTCACCAGGCTTTGTGAGAGACACAAACTGAGACCCAGGAAGGCTTCAAGCCTAATCCGATCACCATGAGCAAGAAAGAAGCCACCAGCTGTTAAAATGAAATAGCTCCAATGAGGAGATGTGGACTGGCAAGGAGAGGGAACTGCTGTGAGCACACTTGTTGTGTCAGAGGGCCCGTGCTTTCGCTTTCCCAATAACTAATTGGATCAAGGCAGTGGCTGTGCTCCCCAGTTTCAGCCCGCGGCGCACGGCGGAGAAAGCTGATCACCCTGCCTTTAAATTACCATCTTATACAGGGAGAGGTCACAGCGAGTTAATGACAGGTGAGAATAAAAACATTCCAACACCAGCCCAGTGCAGCTTCCAGCACCCCGCACACAGGGCACTGATGGGTGCTCTGCTTCCAGGCACTGGAATCCTGTGATCATGGCAGGCTGTGAGAGGGGAGCAGTGTGCCAGGACACCCCTGGCTCCCTGGGGGGAGCAGGGACTTCAGGATGTGCTGTGGCACAGCCTGCTGAGGGGCTGTGTGGCAGGGGCAATATTCAGCCACACAGGAAGGGCCAAACATCAGTACTGGAACAGATTTTTATTGCCTGGGTCATCAAAACTCAACTGGGTGCTGTATTTTAATATGGTACACCAGAACAGAAAATATAAAACCAGACAGTGCAGCTGAACTATCCTGGAGTTAGAGATTTCCATGAGAGATTCTGTAATTTCAAGACGTAAATGGGATAAAGTTTGTTTTCTTCTCCAAGTTTTAGCTGTTGGAAGAAAGTAAAAAACCCAAATCCATTTATTGTGTTGTGTGATAATGTGGTGACCCACAGTGCCTTCCTCACTGGGGGAGTCCAAAGGGATGGGAGAAGGGAAGCATGGCCAGCAGCAGGTGTGCATGAACGGGTACTGTGAATTCTGCTCTCCTCCCCCAAAGCAGCCCAAATCCCTACATTTGCCATCCTGCAGCATTCCCACTGTCTGGCCTTGCCAGACTGACTGACTCCCACCCTTGGTGAGCTGCACATGCAACACCAATCCAGCCACTGATTGTGATTTTACAGCCATCAGCCACTTACTCATCAGACACAGCAAATCTGAGCCCTCATTTCTGCCTCCACAAACCAGCATTTCTGCATATCCCAAGTACTGCATTTTGGAACCCACCAATTCAGAGTGTTCCTGCCTGGCCCGAGAGCCCTGACTGTTGCATTCAGGGCCAGATTATCTACACAACTGCTGGGAGCAGCTCCTGCTCTCTGCAGGCACCCCAAGGTGTCCTTTCCAAAGGCTCCCAGGGGTTCCCAGGGTGGCACAGTCCCAAATCAGCCCCAAAACAGCTGCCAGGCGCCACCACGTGGAGAGACATGAAACGGTCTCCATGAAAAATTCATTTTCACCTTGTTCCTACTGTGAGCACCTTGTAAAGACTTTTCAGTTAAAGTGGGTTTTCCAGTACCTTGAATAAATCAACACCCACAGCTCAGTGTTTCTGGCCTCTGAACATCAACTCGAGCACCACTGTCCAAGCCACTGTCCTGTCACACCAGCAGCTTTTACCAGAAAGGTAAAACATTCCAGCTTCTCTGGGAACAATCTGGGATTTGGGGATGAGCTCTAAGCCAGGAGAGCAGAGACACCAGCCCCAGCCAGCCCAGGCTCTGTGCAGACCCACGAGAAGGGGGTTGTGCCTTACCCGCTTTCTCATCGTGGGTTCCTGGGACTTCTCGAATTTCCGCTTCCTCCACAGATGCACCTCGTCAGATTTTCTCCTCAGGATTGAGTCAACTGGAGCCTTTTTGGAATGTTCCTCCGATTTCCGCCTGGGAGTTTCCTCGCAGTCCCCTTTCCGTTTGGCAGCATCTGGCACTTCCTTGTTGTCTCTGTTAATTTTCTGCTCCTTCAGCAACGAGCCCGGGAGATTTGAGGCGTATTTAAATCCTGGTCCGCGCTTTTGCTTGTACGCCAGAGAGACACAAAACACAAACCAACTTTATACCTTATGCATCTCCCAGCTCTTTACGCCAGCACTCCAACGCTGGTGGGTTGATCACTTTTCAACACATAAAATGATTAGTAAGGAGTTAAAAGTTTTAGTTTTCCTGAAGTTGTTTTTCTAACTACACACTTGCAAGTGTCTGTCTCAGTCTGCAAAGAAATAATGTTTCACTAATTCCAACAGACACTCCAGGTTTTGCATAATTGCTTGTGAATTTTTAATTTAAGGAATTTTCATTGTCAAAATTGACGTGCAGCAGTGCACAGAACTAACCTCAATATTCCCCAGGTGCTGGGTGAAGTGTTGGTACAGGTATACAAAAATTACTGAAGAACAGAAAGCTGTGAGCTTGTCTCCTTCAACTCATGGAATCATCATGGAACGAACCATATAACCCTGGAATGGTTTGGGTTGGTAGGGACCCTAAAGATCACCTCATTCCAACCCCCACCACGGGTAATTATGAACAAAACCTGAATTAAGCACAAAACCAAAAGCTGCTATTGGGCTGAAGTCTATCTACAAGCCAGAGGGAATGCTTAAGATTTTGTATCTCATTCCAGCACCACTTATTCCCATTAAACTCACTTTTCCAGTTTTCCCTGCGTGGTTGCACTTTGGACACTCCCAGCAGTTCGGCAGCTCATCGTTAACCACACCATCCGATTCCTTCACCTGTGGAAGACACAACAATTCACAACTGTGCTGCACCAGCCTGCAGGAAGGTGATGATCACTCCAAGTCCTTCTGTACAGCTCCTTGTTTTCTGGAACAGACTCCCATGCAGCCCTCCCAGGGAGCAGAGGCACCATCCTGGTGGTGGTGAGCACACCCTGGGTGCTGCACAGCCACCCCTCGATGATGCAGGCAGGTGGAAGGAACATTGGCCAAACACATCTGCCAAAGGGCTCAGCTCTGGGCTTTCCAAGGTCAGTAACAATCCCAATTCACACATTCAGCTCTTAGAACAACCAAAACCACCCCGATAGCCCAAGCAACCTCCCAAACCCAGGGAGGTTGCACCATCTCCAAACGTCCCCCCACACCTCGGCTTTGCAAAGCCCAGTCCTGTGTCCCCAGAGAGGCACAGCCTGATCCTTCCACAGCCAGGGTTCTCCCATCCACGTTCTCACATACATTAATCCCATGGGCATTTTTAGCAGCACAGCGCCCTGCACTGTAATCAAGTGTTCCTTAAAATACTTTTCTTTCAGGATCAGAACTAGCAGTCCCAGCCTGCAGCCCTTCAGCCCCTGTGCCAGTGGGGATGGCGGCTGCCAAGGCAGCTCGGAACGGGCACGTTTGTTACAGGACTGGACACAGGGGGCATTTCCAGGGTTTCTCACAGTCCCAGATCCCCAGTCAGGGTAAGGGACAGAAGGGCTGATGACTTCACTACCTCCAACACTGCCATTTTGCTTTCTGAAAGAAACTCGTGCTCAGTGTTTGTGACACTCCAACAAAAGCACAACGCTGCCCTACGCAGCTGGAATGCTCCTCATTTCTGGATTTGCACACAGGAGCCTGGAGTGCTTTCCAAACAGGAGACAGGCATTTCAGACAAGACCTTTTTGTGAATGAAAAGCAGAGCTCAGATACACCCTCCACACAAACACACTGATGGCACGCTCCCACTTAACGGTTGCGTTACATGTTCAGAAAAAACAAAACTTGGGGTGGGGGAAAAAATGAAAAATACCCATTTATTACTACTGTAGACAACAAAAACATGCTGCTGTCCAGACTAACAGCTGGGCACTGGCAGCAGCAGCGTGGCTGCAGGAGACAGGAACAAGCACGGGCAGGGATCTGCAGATTTTTCATGTTTCTGAAACATTTCCTCCTCTCCTCCCAGCGCAGGGAAAAGGCACTGCCTGTGCAGGAGCAAGCCCTTGGACGTAGGAACTGCTTCCTCAAGTCCCTGAGCCAGACAGCAGCCATTCTAGTTTCACCATCCAGTGAGAGTGATGACATGTCAGTCTCTCAGCAAGTCTCCCGGAGTTAATAAATGAGTAAATGAAGTGGGCAGAATTTAAATACTGGTTTTATCACAACTGTGTGCCTTTGAACCTTCTTTCCCATGGTAGGTGTAAGATACTCCAGGAGCTGTTGTATACATCTCTGCCTCAGGGGAACAATTCCTGGCCCAAGCCCAAGTTGGGAACAAGTTATTTCCCGCACTGAATATAGAACAAGTGCTGCTGAAGGGAAAGCATTACAGCTCTGTCCCTTCTGTGAAGTTTAAGGAACTGAACAGATGTGAGGAACTGTAAGCAAACTAATTAGACACACACAAACCTGCCACTGAATCTGTCCCGAGCCTTTCAGGCTGGGTGGGAGCCAGTTGTGAGTGTTTGCTGCAAACAGCAGGTGGGTGTCTGAGGCACAGCGGGAGGCGTCACAGAAACCTACCTGCAGCACCAGGTCAGCAATTCAGCCTGAACGTGAGACCTGGCTGCTGGGGACTCGTCTTGGTAGGGATACAGAGACCCCAGGATGCTGATCTGGCATCCCTGAGGGAGAGCCATGAATTCTGGCAGTGCCCAGACTGAAACAGGCAGTGAGACACACCTGGGCTGAAGCTGTGCTGGAAAAGGCCTTTGTATCCCTGCTGCTCTGACAAGGCACCTGAATATTCACCACCACCATTATCACTACATTCAGCTGAAATGGAGAAGAACAGGCTCCTAGTGGAGAAAGGAACCCCTTCTCCCTAAGGAAACAGCATCAGATGCTGCACTCTGACATGCTAGCCAGCAGTACCAGCAATTTGAGATGAAGCAAGAAAAATTCACCACTCTTGGTTCAACTCAAACACTCTGGAACAACGAAAGGCAGCGTTCATCCCGAAATCTCAGGAGCTCCCTCTGGAAGCAGTGCTGCGCTTGCGAAACTCTCACCAAGATCATTTTCATAAGAAACCCGTCCAGCAAAACAAGCATTTGTGTTGGTGTGGTATTTTCAAGGAAAGAAGGATGGCAGGAAGCTCCTGTGGCACCTCTGAGCACTCGGAACACCCTGGCTGTCCCCAGCACAGCTCCAACAGCAGCACTGCAGGTGCTCTGGAACCCAGGGCTCCCCAGCAACGGCCCCCACAGAAGCCCCTCAAGGCTCGGTGTGCCAGGGCACAGACACACCTGAGCCACCCTGAACTTAACTCCTCAGAGAGGTTCTTGGTCCTTTCTCCACGCTGCTTCACAGAGAAAACCCCCCCAGAACATGCACAGCCTAATCAGGGAGCTGGAACAGGATGGAATCCAAACCACCACCAACCTCCCCTGGAGAACAAATCACCCTCTGCATGTGCCAAACTACTCCACAAGCTCTGGGAGATGCATCTTGGAGGGAATTCACTCCACATGGGAATAAGCCAGGAAAGGACATCTGCCCTTCCCTGATGCAGTTTATTCCAGTCTCCCCCAGCAGTACATTTGCCAGACACTTAGCTGGGGATGACCAGCAGTTCACATGGTGCTATTTCCCAAGTGGGACAGGGAGGGACTTTCCCTCGTGGGCAGCGGAAGCAGCTGCCCTGGGGCTGGGGCTGCATCAAAGGCTATTTATGGGCTCCATCCTCGGGGCTCAAGGGCTACAGCACCACGTAAACACAGCAAGAGATTTGTGTCTTGCAGGAAATCATGGAACCTGGGAATAAAGAGCAAGGAAGGATCCAAGGAAGAGGCTCCATTTTCCTTTTGCTGTTCCCCTGAGCAGTCTCATCTTGCCTTCCAAGACGATTCTGAAATCCTACCAGTGCTTTTTTGCCTTGGGAAATGAACAGCACCAGTTACCAGTTACCCACCATTTCAGCTCAGCAGAAGCACTGAGAAATCAAAATACAAGACACACAAGGCACACAGCAAATCTTCCAGTGCTTAATTGTCAGGAACACCCAAAGCAACGCTGTTCCTAGTTACCAAAAGAGCACTCAGAACATCAGGCATGTGTAAGAGAACAAACAGCACTTGCCTGACTTCACAGAGCTGACCCACATCCTGTACAACTCGTCCCAAATGTAGTACAGGGAGAGGAAACCGTACCTGAGCTGCCACTAGACAACAACTGTCCTCTGAACTCAGCCCTGAGGTGCCACAGACACTGCAAAAGCAGAGAGGGGAGAGAACAGGGCACTTCCAGCAAGGGTTGGAATAGCAAAGCAGCCAGAATTAAGGTACCTCTTAAAACGAGCAGCTCCTTCCTCTGCTTCATCAGCCTCAAAAGTTTTGTTCTAAGCAGAGCCAAACAAGCAAAGCTCCGTTTCAGAGCCCATCTGTGGCAGGAACTGAGCACCAGCTCCATGAATCAGGGAGAAGGCACAGCTCTGGTTTGCCAGCTCCCCACGTTCTGCTCTAATAAATGCCAGCGCAGAGCTCGGTGCAGCACCACGTACAGCTGAGGAGAAGGAAAGGCCAGGAGAGCTGCACCCCGGGCCTGCACAAGGAACACACCTACCTCTCCTCCCAGACATCCCAGAAGGGCCCAAACGCTGCTTTCTGGGGCACCGTGTGTCAGAACACATCTGCTTTGGCAAATCACTTTAACCATAAACAAATCAGCAACAGGAAATGGCTGATCAGCTGAAAGAAACCAGCTCTGGAGAAAGGCAGCTTCTAAATGCTAATACACAAAGATATGCCCAAAATGACACTTTTGTTACCAGCGAAGAATACAGCTGCTCACAGGACTCGAGTCAGCCAAGGGTGAGCACTCCTGCAGCCTGACACTCGCTCAGGCTGTTCTCCAGAGCCACACTCCTCCTGCTCCAACATTTGCTCCTGACATCTTTAGAGCCAGCTGCCACCCTAAGGCACATCTGTGCCTGGACCTACACGAGCAGCCAACTGCTCATCTGTACTTCGTGGGACTCAGTAAGAAGCTACCGACACAGACCTGGGGATATCTCATCCTGAAGTACAGGCAGATCGCTCTGCCCTCCCCATCCCGACTGAAACACCTCACCCTTCCTCAAACAAGGGGCACAAAAAGAAACAACCCCACAAGATCTCTGCATGCACACACACTCAGGATGTCCAGAGCCAGGTCTCTGCTCCCAAGGAATGCTGTCACATCAAGGACCCTGCCTGCTGGCCAGGGCTGTGCGTGCCACAGATCTCACCCTGCTCCTCACACCAGCTCTCTGCTCACTTACTGAGCTGTCCAAAAATGAAAACCTGAAAGCCTCCCAATTTCTGTGCACGACTTTTACATTAAGGTGATAACTAATTCAGCTTTTGTTTCCAACATGTATCACATCCTTGTACTCACCTTAAGGCATCCAGGGTGTATGATTTCATTACAAATGGAGCATTCCATTAGCATGAGATTAAACTTGCTCTCCTCTTCTTCCACAGTGTCCTCTTTCCCAGCTTCTCCACACACCAGACACACAGCAGTATGAGGCAGCACCGGCTGTTTACGTATCAGAAAGAACTGATCAAGACATGGCAGACATGGAAACACAAGAGCTCAGTGTGCATTTATGGTATCCTCATCCCAAAGAGGAGATAAATAGGGATTAATTGTGCAAATTGACAAGAAGGCAAAAAAACCCTGGTAACAAATTTGGGCTGAGTACCAGACCAAGCTCCACAGGACATGTTTTACCAAAGTGCCCTCCCTGCAGGAATACAGATTCAAGGAGCAATCCTGGGATGGATGAAAATGCATTTTTGGTGGGTTCCTTGAACCTGTGAGCTGACAGAGACAGTGGCATGCAATCACTTCACCAGTGTACAATGGGAGGGGAAAGAAGCAACCTAGAACATCACTATTCACATCCATTAGGCTCCACAATCCCAGCAGCAATTTGGCAGCTCCCCTATTTCACAGGCAGGGCAGACAGATGTGATGGGACCTGACCCCAGTCTCACAGCAAGCCCACAGCAGAACCAAGAACAGACCTTCTCCTGACTGGCAGTGCATTATCCAGGGCCCTGCTCCCAACCTGAGCACTGCAGAAAGCTCTTAGAAAGAGGATTCTCTCCTGCAAGTGTCACAAGTGAGATCACACAGATTTTGTCCTGTCTTTCCCTGAGGTAGAGAGGGAACTGCAGCATCTCACATACCTGTCACCCATGCCAAAGCACTGAACGCCACTCTAATTAAAAAGCCACCTTTTTGCTAATGTTTAACAAAATTCTGGTTTGCAGCAATAAGGTATAAACCTCATTACAAAAAAGAAAAGGAAGATCCTATGCTGGCCATAAAAGGAAGTGCAATTGATTAGGCTGCAAGTCCTTAACTATTACACAGCCAGAGGCAGAGATGTGGCTTTTACTCCCAAGGATCTCTTGTGGATGGAGTGAATAATCCCTCAGTGGATACCTGCACTCCAACCCAAATTTCGGCAGCAACAGTGCATCCTTCAGCAAGTTTCAGGCAGGAGGAAGCCCAGCTGCAGGGAACCATTAGAGCACAGAGCATTTTGCAAACAGCATTGCAATTCTTCTTGCTGGGAGCAAGGGTGCCCAGGCAATCTCCTCTGTGCCACAAGCAGCTCTGTCCCACGGAGGGGCTGGAGCAGCAGCTCCCCTCACACCTATCCCATGCAGCAGCATCCCAGGCACTCCTGCTTCCCCTCCTGACACAACTGGTGATGCACAGGAGGTTCCTGCTCTCTGAACAGCAGTACCACCAGCTCTCTGAAGGCTTCTGAGCTTAATGAAAGTCTGTGTCTGGTTAATATTGTCAGTGTTATTAACCAGGGCAAGCACAATCCCAGAACTGTAGGGATCATTCCATACGGCTTTGGAATCTTGCAGGGTTTTTTTGGCTGGAAGCTGCTGAATAGATACCACAATATATTACACTCCTGAATTGTCAGAGAACAAGAGCAAAGCCAACAGGACTGCTAACAGAAATGTAAAGCACCTTGAAAATTACAACACTTCAACTCCTTCATTTTCTGTGCCTTTGCTGCTCGAAGAATTTGTAATAATCCCCCTGATACTTGCACCAACATAAAAAGTGCAGAAAAGTCACTGTCAGTGCATACAAGGGTGGGACAAGTAATCAGAGTCCCCTGGCTACCTCTGTCCTAACTGGAAGTAAAACTCTAGGCACCAAGAAGAAAAATAAATCTTCATTGGAAGAAAGAGGATGACTGCACTCAGCTAGAAGAGAGCCCAGGATCATCTCCAAAAGGCTCAGCCTGCGTTACCAAGAGTGAAACAGCTTAGTATGAAAGTTTCCTTCATCAGTGAGGATAAGAAAGCACACTGCAGCCCTAATTTAATCCTTCCACTAAAAAGGCAGCATGATTTCACTATTTCTTGCCCCTGGAGAATAATAAATTCTTCATCCATGCTGTTCAATTTGTGCCACACTCCAGGAAATCAAGTGTTCAAAGAAAAGACACTTGAGCTGCAAAAGCACTCTGCAGAAAGGTGGATATTCCGTGTACTTTACTGAAAGATCCAGCAGTGCTGAACCCAATCCTCTATGTCAGGAACAGTGCAGAGCTTGGAACAGGACATGGAGTGAGCTACCAGGAGCAACTACTGGAAGCCTTAAGTGCTTACCAGTTTTTTTATCAGTGTCAGGTGAAGTCATTTAATGCCTCCACTTCGATTGTCTCCTAAGAATTAGAAGAAAAGCCCCCACATACTACATGAAGGGAACTGTAATGAGAGAAATCAGTATAGATAGGGTGATATTTCAGTTATGAATAAACAACATTCCTTTCCTCAAAAAAACAACAACAAAAGAAAACCAAACCCATAACAATGGCATAAACAAGACCTTCCAAAGAATTAAGATAAAAACTAGAGCTGATTTTTGGCCTTGAACAGAGTCACTGCAGACATAAGACCTGAGAAGAAGCTCCACAAGTCAGCATGGCAGCAACGGATTCAAAAGCTGCTTGAACAACTTAATGGAAGATTAATCTGTCAATATTTGTTAAATAGAAAGCTATCACTTGTGACTCGAGAAGCTCCTCAGTAATGCACCACAGGAGCCCAGGAAACAGGCTGCCTGCTTGCCCTGTTCCGATGCTCTTTCTCTGACAGCCATTTCCAGTCCCTGAGGAAGACAAGACCCTGGATTGATGGCTCTCTGCCTCATCCAGATCAGACCCTCTGCTCTATGCCTAAGTAACAGCAAACAAATTGAAATTCAGATCTCAAGGAGCCTGGAGCTGGGGTCACCAACACCAAAATCTTGGAAGCTGCCAGTCAAGGATTTTGGACATCTTAATTTACGTGGGTAAGACGGCAAAGATGATCGCAGGGCAGCTTTTCTCAGGGAATTCCAACATCCAAACCAAACACACCCCTTCACCCTTTAAATCAGAACTTCTCACTCTTCCCCTTTTCCCCAAATCCCAGAGTCTGAGGGTGACTTGAGTGCTGATTTTTGATGTACTGACAATCTCCACTTCTATACTGCTGAGAAGGAAAGCTGGGCTGTTAAGTTTTAGCAGCACTCTGGTTCAAGATGTGTGGAGGACGAGAAGCACAGAGAAAAAAGGGATCTGAGCTGAGAGGGCAGGGGTTACACACTTTTGTCTGATGCACTCCAGAGACTGCTCAGGGCAGAGCTCCCAGTCCCACACCAGTTCACCCCGGAGACGCGGCGAGAGGAGAGGGCTCTGCAGACGAGCTGCAGGCCCAGGCACACTTACAGCAATGCACTGCCTCATGATGCAGGACTGCTTCATCCTGCCGGGGCCCCCGAACTTCTTCATGTCCTTGCAGAAGTGGCACTCGCCGCACTCTGTCCGCAGACACGCCTCGCACTTGCGGCATCGCGTCCTCCGCCGCCGGGCGCCTGCCGTGCTCCGGTTGGCCGCGAGCTTCACCGCAGAGGCAGCGCCCAGCTTCCCCTTGGGCCGCCCGACTGCCCTGTTCTGCAAGAGACACACACACACAGGGTCAGCAGAGCCCACCTGCACAGCCCACCTGCACAGCCCACCTCCCTGCTGAGCTGCGTGGAGAGCTGCCCGGTGTTATTGGAATGATGCACACACAAGTTACGCTCGGCGGATGTATATGATCACTCTTAGACGTAAAGGGGTTCCATCGCCTTTCCAAGAAGGGATGTGTTGTAAAAAGACACAAGCCAGGATGTAAATGAGAGATCCCAAAGCCAGAGCAAGCCCATTTCAACAGGAGGGCATGGAGAAGTTATTTAGGCACAGGTCAACACAGGACCAAGTCCCAAGTGAGGCGCTTGGCTTAGGTCAAGAGATGATCTGTGCCAGTGCTGAGCCCTGCGCCAGAGACCTCTTAGTTTTGTGCTCAGGTTAAGCCAGAACGACTTCCTCTGCTGAATCCAAGGAGCAGCAAAAGTAATTCCATGGTTAGGTACAGCAGAGAAACACTCATCAACGGCTCAAGCCCCCAGTAATCTCCCTAAAAAACCAGGAGAGTATGAACTACTGCCAAGCGATAAAGCAGGAAATAAAACACAAATGCTACAAACCCCTTCCAATGTAGCTCCTTTCTTATCCAACACTAGCAAGTGCTCAAAAATAGAACACCAACTGATGATGTGCAAAAGCTAAAAAGGGCATCCCAGGTCTAGATTTCAATGACCTTTAAGACAGAAACTTAAAGGAGCATGAAAAGATTTGAAAAGATTAGGTTAACTGCAACACATTCATTCTGGACATCCAAATTTCATGTTCTCATCAGAAACCCCCTGTTACACACAAGAACTTACAGCTCAAGCCAAACATCACTAAATACCACGTAATTGTATGGGGCTAATTATCTAAGAATTGGCTTGGCTCATACTGACCCCTGACAGCTTTCTCCATAAAGATGATAATAACAGGATTGCAAAGTTAATCTGGTTTAGCATTTATACAACTCTTCCATTTTCTGCACATCTCAGCATATGACCAACAGACCACCCAGTTTCACTTTCTGTTCCTGTTGAATTCTGGGCAATCACCAAGGCAGGAGCAGCTTGGCTGTAGGGAGCCATGCAGAAATCCCACCAGAGTTTTTAAAAGAAAAGATGTGGAAACATTCCACTGGGTTGTACAAAAGCTTCCCTGAGTGTCCTGCTGTATAACCCTGAAAAGAAGCCACACTGCAGTGTATTTGATCTTCCTCCCAGCTGACTTAGCAAAGCTCCAGTGACTTTCTCTAAGCTGCAGAGAAGTGCTGATAATTTAACAGCCTCCATATCCCAGGAATCTCAGTGCTGGGAGAGAGAAGAAGTCAGGAGCTAGACCCCTTAAGCTCTCTCTCCCACGGACTATCATTACTGAGGTGGGAGAAAACACTACTTAGTCCAGGAGGTTGTGCAGATTTCTGCAAGTTTTTAATTCCACTCCTCCAGAACAGATTTTGTTCTGTGTGCAGGTTGAATCTCACTGTGCTGTGTGAACACAGACGAGCACAGCTTCCTTCCCATGGGCAACCGCAGCAGCCGCCTGGATTTCAGATCAATGTCAGACACTCTAAGGAATAAATATTTACCTTCTAGACCAACTTTCCAGCCTCTCAAGGATAAAGTCGGCTCTGGCAGGACTGGCTTAGAGGCAACCTAGATAAGAGATAATTTTCTTCCTCAGCATGAATCACTCCTCCATTCTATCAGAATCTCCTTCAGCTAGGAAGGGAGGCGAGACATGAACCGAAGGCTGGATATCAGTGGGAACAAGTTAAACCAAAACATGCACAACAACCTTGGCAGCTCCCCTTGGACAACAGCACAACAAGATCTGTGTGAGCACCTGACTCCTTCCTACTGGGATGCAACATGATAAAGTTTGAGGCAAACAACAGCTCTGACACCCTCAGAATGCTGTTTTTAAATGCTTTCAAGGAAAAATCAAACTCTGTACTTTTCCAGCTGAAAGACAACTCCTGCGCCTGCCACAGTAACACGAGCCAAGTCCTAATTCTGAGGACAACAGTTTAAGTGCCAGGACACTGCAAAGACGGCAGTGATAAAAAGGCATCACTTGAACACAGAATCTGAGAATCCTCACAAAAGCAGGAAGGTGAAAGTACAAGAACAAGCCTGAAGTCAGACCACACCACACAACTCAGATTTCCTTCCAGACACCCCCAGCACACAGCAGAGGTGCAGACCTCCATCTCACTGTATGGAACATTTCTTGCCTACCCAAAGCTCTTCACTGCTCGTTAGCAAATTGTACTAGCTGGGTTTGTACTAATTTACCAACCAACCAATCCTCAATCCAAGCCACGTTTTCACTCCAGGATGTCGCAGCCAGCAAGGCCAGAGAGGCCTTGCAGGAATTCCCACTCGTATCTAGTTTCAAGGGGCTCCAGAAGTGGTCGCTTAAAAACCTCCACAGAAGAAAATCTGGCCTGTGGGTTCCTCCCAGAAAGGGGCTGGGATTCAAGGGGGTAGAAGGAGCCTCCAACATGGCTTGGGGCTTATTTAGCACGTGGCAGACAGCCAGATAAATTCCAGGTCGATGTTAGTGAGGAGATGCTGCAGGATTTCCAGCTCAAACTGCAGTTTTACAACGTACCAGCCCTGGTTATGGGACTGGGTAAAATCTCCTTCACAGCTCCTGTCCCCACCTCTGTACTGCAACTTGTCACCCTCCCAGCACACCTCCATGGATTTGTCTTGCAAATAATGAGCACATGGTAGGGGATGGCAGCACTCCTGATCCTGGGCTTACAACAGTGGCCAGCAAACAGCAGCTCCACGGCCTGAGGCTCAGGACTGGGTGTCACACTGAGCCCTGCTCCAGGTTCCAGGCCAACACCATCTCCCTCCTGTGTAGGGGACCCAACCTTCTCCTTTCCCAAGGAGATGCAACCCTCAAGCACAGTCTGGGCCTGCTGACTCTGTAGCCCCCCACAGCCATCTCTGAGAACCATCAAGGAAACAAAGGTCATACCAAACTTGATTTTTTTTTCCCCCCTTAAACCTTACAACAGAAGCCAGGGAGCTGAGACAGAGCCTGCCTGAAATACCATCACCAGCCACCCGCCACGTTCTCCAACATCTCCACAAAAACTGTGCTCGTAACTTCTGTGGCCACAGCAAGTCTTGAAAAGAGAGGCAGGGGGATGCTGAAGCGGGGACAGCCCCTCTGCCAAGCTCTCAACAAAGGCAGTGCAAGCAGCTGCTGAAACATATTAGGATTAATATCTTAAATCCCTGTCTCTATTACACTGAAACCTAGAAAGCTGGTGGGCTTGCACTGCCTCCTAGATGTGTATAGGACATCCTGCTGGTTTGGGTTTTTTTGTAGGATTTTTTTTTGTGCTCTCCAAATCACTGCTATGACACACAAAGGTAACTTGCTCCTGTTTCTGAAGCAGACAGCACCTGGGCACTGGGGGCACACTTGGGCCATCCCATGTAACATCCTATGCACTACAAAACCATTTACAAGTCATGAAGCTGGGCTCACCCCCCCACACCCCAGTGCTTAATCATGCCCACTGCTCCAACAGGAAATGGGACAAACTTGCAAAGTTATTTTCTGAAGTGCTGGCCTCCAACAGACCCCACCAAATTCAACATGCTCCTGTTGGGCAGCAATTAGGGGACCAGGTGGTGTGGGCACCAGCAGTTAAGTCTCCCAACAAGGTTCTGTAGATCTGGGAATAAGCCCAGGTACAACACTCACAAGTCTAAACCAACCCTAGGAAATGAGCTACCTGGAAGCCTCTGCTCAGAACATGAGTTTATCCTGGTTATGGACAAACATTTGGCTGCTGGGAAGTTTCTACTGCCCCCTTACAGATACCTCAGCACACTTTCACATGTCCCAGCCCTGCTCAGCTGTCACTGAAAAACCACCAGCCGGGGTCAGAAGGACCAGAGACACTAAGGAAGGGCCTCTGCCCAGAGCACAATCCTGACTGCAACAGCAACATAACCCTGATGTGTACAGCAACAAATTTCTAACCTTCACAATGACAAAGAACAACTCAAAAGACCTCAGGCAAAAAATACTATGAACATCAAGCTTTGAAGAAAACACTTCAAGAACTATCAGCCATTAAATGCATCATTAAATAGGTGCTGATGTTCCCCAGCTGCTGTCCCAACACCAACTGGATCTGCTGGAGGTGTCACCAGGCAACTTCACATACAAACTCCTCCGCCCTGCAGAGGAAGATCAGCTGACCCTGTGACCAAGTCCAGAAGGAAGGAGGTCCTGGTTCTCAAAACAAGGCTGACTAAGGCTGCAGCCTAGAAACAAGCTTCTCTGCAAGTGGCCCTCAGCTGGGCACGGCTCTTATTCCACCACTCAGCTTCAGTGACCTGCTTACACTGCTGCCAGCAGCACCAAACCATTATTTCAGACTGAACATCTCCAACAAAAACCCAGAGATGTGTGGGGCTGTTCTGAAGGGCTTCTCAGGTGGGCAGCTCAGTGAGACCCTGAAGCACTTCACTTCAACCAAGTACAATCTGAACAGCTCATGTAGCATCCACTGTGTAAATCTGCCCTGGACAAGATCTTCCATGTGTGCAGTGTTCATTGCTTCAAGGTGCTGAGCCACACAAATGTATCCCCTGCATTTGCAAGACGGGGGTCATTTCCTTCTGTCACACATAGACAAATTCTGATTACTCTCCTTTCCTGTAGTTTGATCAGCCCACAAAGATGAGGACCCAGGACTCGCTGGGTGCCAATCCTAAGCTTAGAGCTTTATGTGGCACTGCATCCCAATGCAATTGTTTTAACAGAATTAGGATAGCCAAATCTAATTACCACTTGTTTCTTTGTAAGATCTGATAAATAAACACTAGGGAAAAATAATTTTTTACAAAAGCCACATGCATTAACCCACAATTCGTAACTGCTGTCACCTAAAACACCACCCTAAACAGGCTGGGTCATGGGCAACGCTGGGCTCTGGAGACACCCACGGGGTGGCACAGCAAAAGCCTCTGGTCAGTTGTCTTTGTCCTTTCCCATCGCATCAGAGCTGCATTTTTCCATCCCAATAGGGTGCAGGTTCTGGAGGACAAGGCTCCTGCGTGCTGCCCAGGGCAATGAGCAGCATCATCCTCTCCTGCTCCACTGCCCCATCCCTCTCCCAGCCTCCTTAGGCAGGGAGCTCTGGCATTCCTGCTACAAACCCAGTCAAACTGACAATTCCCAGCAGTGGCACAGACCAAGTAACTCTACATCAACCCCAAAATACGGGGACTGGCCTTGGCTGCCTGGCAAGGTCGGCCTATTACACTCACACTGCCAGGCACTACACAGTCACAGAATTTTTAAGGTTGGAAAGACCTCAAAGAACATCGAGTCCAGCCATTAACACAGCACTGCCATGTTCACCACTAAACCACGTCCCCAAGTGCTCCATCCACACGTATTTTTAACACTTCCAGAGACAGTGATTCCACCACTTCCCTGGGAATAATCACAGCCAAGTCAACAGTTCTTCCATATTAAACCCGTATGTCTGTTTAGCAATTAATAGAAACCCTTGTCAAAGGAAGAACTTAGAGGAAGAAGGAAGGACAGGATGATGTAACTGCAGGAATGCAGTGGGGCCAAGGAAGAAGATAGAGTAAGAGAGCAAAAAAATCACACCAATGACAGTAACATCCTTAAAAGTTGTATTAACTGAAGAGCACATGCCAACACCAAGGATCATGTCTGACTACAGCCTATCTGCCCAAAAATCTGCACATGCAAACTCCAGGAGAGCTGTTTTCCTCACTGTGAGTGTTTACAGTTCCATCACCCTCCTTCAGAATATGCTCCTGCTGGGGTGGAGGTGTCCTGCAAGTCCAAGGTCCCTCTTTAAACAAGCAGCATTGGAGGGAAAGGGAAGGCACTGGAATTTTCAATCCCAGCCATCCCCAATCAGCATTAATCCTCTCCAGATGTTCACTGCCACCATCTCCTCCAGCTCATACCTACAAAATCCTCTTCTACCAAAACCAAAGTAGCTTCTAGTGACTCTTACAGGTGACCACATAGAGCTCCACTACTCAATAAAACTAATTTCCCACAAGAAAATAGAAAGAAAATAAAACAGTTTATACTTTGCAGGTTCATCTGGGTGTTAATGACACTCCAGCAGCTTTTCTGCCAACATAGCAGTGTTGTTTAGGGTGTGATAAACTGGCACACCAGTGCCAACGCCAGTGCCCTGTTTATTTTCCTCTGGTGTTGAGGAGGCAGAAGTTAGGCCTGGAGGGTGGAATAAGATATATTGGCAAAAATATGCTTTGGGAGATAAGCTGCATCAAAAGTAGGAGCTCTTAAAAACAAAGACACCAGTAAGTTACACAGACTTGGGGCACAACACAGCTTGTTTTACTGCTGCTTCTGGACAAATCCCCCTGCCCCAGCCAGGGGCAGTTTCCTCTCTTTACACACAGTGAAGTGCCACAGTCAGAAATCGAATTTCTCCACACCAGGAGCAACACAGCAACCTGGTGGGCTGGGGCAGGTGCTGCCCACCCCACGGCCCAGGACACAGCCCTGGCACTCACACACTTTCAAGCCGCCAGCGCTGCTGGCCACTACCACAAGTGCAGTGAATCCTGTGTGCTCTGTGCTGCAGGACCCCGCAGTCTTTTTGCCTTCTTAGGTTAGACACAGACCAGGGAAAGAGGAATGAAAGCATAAAAAGTGACAAAATCTGCGCTTCTACCCGAGCACTGAAATTGTGCTGTTCAACCACACCTTTAGAAGTGAAGCATTTCACCTGTTACATACGAGGGCTGTCGCAGTAGAAAAAGCAACGTAATATTGATTTGACACGTCCTGTGTAGAAAAATAGGGTAAGGAGACATTAAAGCAGGCCTGTATGAAAATACAGCTGGAGCTACATGAGGTGTTTTACCACTGGAACAGTTCTGAACAGAAAGGAAAACATTCCACAGGTCTTTGGTACATAGGTCACTGCGCTATAGTTTAGGATCAGACCAAAACTCTTAAGAAACTCCAAAAGAAAGATTTCCCCTTTCTTGCATTTATTTTTGTTTTAAACTTCTAAGATACAAAAACGCTATGAAAGCCTCAGGTTTTAGAAGAGCTGAAGAATCCCAGAACATAACCAACTTTCCAGATTCATCCAGCAAGAACCAGCATCCCCAAGTAGCAATTTCACAGCTGGTACAATACAGCTGAGACCAATCTGCTCTCCCAACCATTAGCTCTTTTTAAAAAGTGGGCAGTGATTGCACCAAGACACAGACACAAATGGAAAAGGCCTGGCATGAGAAAAAATTTAAGAAAAGAAGAAGACTGGGACATTTTAACTATTATAGGAGCACAGCAGTGAACTGAGCAGCAGCACAGGCCTGCACATTCACACAATCCTCAGAAGTAGGTAAAGGCTTAATAAAGTTACTCATCCAAACCTCATCTTAGGTTCTTGGACTGACACTACACCAGGCCACATTGTCTCCCCCAAGGCTCCTGCATCAGATTTGCCATCCCTGGGGAGCACCCAAGGCACACCACCACCCTAAACTCTTTTTTGGCCCTGTTTTCTACATACAATTCTGAGGCAAAACAAGGTAAAGTTGTTCAAAACAAGATGGGTTTTGGAGGATACACTCAACACCTGGCCTACGTAAAAACTTGTCTCTAAAAGCAAAATATTAGGCTATTTTAAAAAGCAAAACACCTCAAGTTATGAACAAAACTATCAAGTTTATGTTTAAATTGCATACACATGTTTAATACTATTCCTGGTGCATTTTTAATTGCTTAGGCAGTTCTTAGAGAGTAAAATACGCAATCTAGAACATATGTTCTGGATTATTTTTCACAGATTACTTCATAAATTCAAAAAGTTTATTCTCCTTCCCCCACAGGGAAAAAAAAAAGCCTTCAGAGAATAAACCTTGTAAGTATTAATAAAAGTTCTCTTTTCATTTCGGCACACATCCTTCTCTTTCTTCTACATCCTTCGTCTCTGGGAATGGAAAGGAGGCTTTGGCTATAAATCAAACCAAGACAAGGTAGCCAGGCTCAGCATCAGACTCTCCCCCAAGTCCCGCAGCTCTCTCAGCTATTTGAGGAATCTTAATAGAAAAAAAAATAACAATTCTGCCGCGGACAGGGCAGCCCCCGAGAGGCAACAACCACCCGCTCGCGGCGCGTTCGGGGCCCTGGGAGGTGCCGAACTCGCGGTGCCCGGGGCGCCCGCGGCGGGCGAGGCCGAGCGCCCCGGGCCGGCCCCGCGGAGGCTCCG
>VYXC01003151.1:160832-208140 GCA_013397175.1 Platysteira castanea
CGCTGGGCGGGGAGGATGCGCGGCCGCCCGCGGGGCGCTCGGCGCTGCTCGGGCTGCTCAGACAAAGGAGACGCGCACAGACACACACACACACACACACACACACACACCCTGCACCGCGCTACCTGCCCGCTCCCCTCCCGCGGCGCGGGGCGGGCCGGCCGCGGGGAACCTCCATCCCTCGGGAGGAGGAAGGCACCGAGCAAACTTCGAGATTGCAAGCGGCAGAACCAGCGCTGGGATAAGACGAGGCGACCCGGCTTGTGGAGCTGCTCGCATCTGGCCTCACGCTGCTTGCTCCCTGTGCAGGCACCCCCTGTTTTACTTGCTCCCAAGGAACCATTTCTAGCCCTACTCTGACCATCCTGACCCGCTGCTGGGGTTTCACAGTGAAACACCCTCCCCGCAGTGTGACATGTTACACATCGGTCAGTTGGGGACCTGTTCTGGATCCAAAGGTCCCAGGGCCAGCACCTCAACATGGACACTGCCTTTGCCCTCCAGAGCCTGCAGCTGAGGGTCACAGGCCTGTATTTGAGTGCCGGAGATTTAAATTTCCCATTGGATTTATAGGCCTGCTTTCAGGGGAAATCCCGATTCCACTCTAAGTTGTTAGGATTTTGCCTCCGGCTCCTACGCCCACAACACAGAATTAAACATGAGATTAAATATTTGCATGTGCTGAGCAACCAAGAAGCCATAAAGAAGCACATCTAATGGTCCTTGCATCAGGATTTTTGCCAAACTAGTTTCAGCTCAGTTCCCTGATCTGAATTACCACATGGCACAACCACTTGGGGTAGGTCAGAAGAGACAGCAACAGGCAGGAGCTGGCATGGGAGCAAGCAGCAACACAGCCCTTGTGACACCAGGATCCACACTTGGTCCCTCAAGTTTAAGTACCAAAACACAGTCAAACTTTAAACACATATTTACAGGCAACTGCTGATAAAGCCATGTGAATCGTGTAATTATGCTCCTTCTGTATTTTCAGTACATTAAATATCCATTACTTGTTGTACTCCTGTCCTCTTCCAAACTCAAACTCCAGTGATGGGTGGGTGATGGTGTTCTCCCCATCCTGCTCATCCACCATGCCAGAAGCAAAGCATTTACTCACAACACACGACGGGGCTCCCCAGAAGGCGACGGGATGTGCTCAGCCTGTCTCCTCAGGTTTCTCTCTTCCCCCATTGTGTTCCTACAGAACTGGGAGCAGGAGCAGACGAAAGCTGAGGCACGAAAGGCATGTGCCTAAGGCCTTGGCTTTCAGAATCACAAGGTAATATCAGAACCCAATGTTTTCTGGAGGGGAGGGGAAGGGGGGGATGCATCTCATGATAGGCCTGCAATGGAGAGTTTTAAACTACGAGCAACAACGTGGCTACAGCCGTGTTTGTGGTGCTACAACACACCTGGCCAGCAGCAGCAGCAGGACAGGTGACATCCGGAAGGAAGATGCCTCATCCCACACCTGCCCGTGGGCAGACCAAGTCTCCACTAGCCCAGTTCCCTGCGAGGCTCCGTGTAACCTGGCTCACACTTGTTTGTCCCTCCAGCCTTTTGGCTCCATAATCCAGACGGGAGAAAAAAATAACTTGTGACATCCCCCAAGGACAATCCACCAGTCACACCACGGCGAAATGTCATTCACGGCAAATTAAATCAT
The DNA here is from genome assembly GCA_013397175.1 of Platysteira castanea. Lineage (NCBI taxonomy): Eukaryota > Metazoa > Chordata > Aves > Passeriformes > Platysteira > Platysteira castanea. The sequence continues at coordinate 162,502 of VYXC01003151.1, forward strand.
GACAGAGATCATCCTACTCCTCTCAATCTGCGAGGCATTCCAGCACTCCTGATGTTGGCACTGGCCTCTCCAGGCTGCAGCAGGTTCCCTCCCAATGTAACCCACACCACCCTGACCCCACAGCCAGCCCTGCTGCCCCAGAGCGTGGCCACGCTGCCCTTGCAACAGCACCACAAGTGACAAATGAGCTCTAATTACGGAGCCTGAGTTAGGAGGGAAGGCTCACACATGCCAAGATCTTGGAATGATTTCCAAACGCTAGGTAAACTTTGCCGAGATGGTGTTGAGAAAAATGGGATAGGATATGATATAAAACAGCAAACTGGGAATCAGCAAGGGGGAAACAACACAAGAAAATAATTTTTTCTGATTATAATTGCTCTCAAAAAACCTCATCCTGTATAAGAGCAGCTAACCATTCAATGGAATATTTAATACACAGAAGGAACTATTAAGAGAGCATTTTCCAGCTCAATTCTTTCAGCTTGTCTACACCAGAGAACACTAAATTACAACAACTAGAGAGCAACCCTTGTGTGAACAGCGTCTAGTTGCCCAGCCTGGTGGAGTTTACAACAGTTTAGAACACAAAATAAGCAGCGGTGACCCCAGTCCTGCCTGCAGTGGCAGAACTGTGTCCATACTTCAGCTTAGTGTGATACAGTTCAGTAATAAATAACATCCTTAATTACGCTGCTGAATGAGCCGTAGTGAAAACTGCATGAAAACAGACAGCACCTTCTATTTTGAACTGTTGCTTTGATTGCACCTCACCTGAAGTCATATATAAGTCTCATCAATATCATAATCTTCTCCACAGAAACCAATTATGTTGTCACAAACTGAGACAATAACCTCAAGCGAAGAATAAACAGCAGGAGCAGATGAGTGCCAAAGAACCAGATTTTATTCTCATGCAAATATCCTTAAGTAGTAAAACCAAGATGGGGGAGGACGACTACAACCCCTGTGCTGTACTCACTCACTCCTGAGCATCTCCTGTACCAACAGAGTGCAGCTGCTGCCGAGCAGGATCCGTGTTTCCCTATTACACACTCGAGTTTATGATGCTCAATACGAAGTGAAATAAAGTTTTTTATGTGGCACAAACACGCTTTTGATTTAACCTTCCCTTGAGAGTTGTTATGCACCTTTGCAGAGTATTATATTTAGGTGGTATTAGGAAAAAATATTTACACAGAAACAACTGGACAAACGACCTCAAGCTGGCTGATATGCAAGTCCTTGAAAAAAGATGTTGTGATTTGAGCTGCTGCTGCTTTCTGCAGGCCAGCACGTGTGTTTTTGAGAAGGAAACTCACTGAGATGTTTATGAATCACAATTATTGACCTGTATCAGAATAAGCGAGTTACCTAGTAGCTTTCTAAGGTTCATTGTTTTGGTGTAAGTGTCCATTCACATGAAATATGATCTTAACTGTTGGGCCTGGGCAAATTTCATGACACTTTTCTCAAGAGTTTGAACCAATATTTCAGTTGTATTCTCAACACTAGTAGTGACAGTCTGACAGCCTAAATATCCCCAATCTTACTACTTCCCATCTACTTTATCTGAACTATGACATAAGAGTTGTCATCAGATGCACTGAGAACCTGTCACAATCTTTTCAATAACGTCTGATTGATCAGCCTTAGATCAAAGAAAGGAACACAAGATGAAATAATGTTGATTGCTCCCTCCATGCAATGCTACTGCTCGTGCTTCCCAAACCAGTGTCCAGCACTGCTCCAGGAGACCCAAAGGCACAAGGGCTGTACAAACACCTCCTGAAGGACAACAGCCTTGGGCTATTGCAGCAGAGGAGCAGCATCCAAACAAGAGCCCAGACAGAACATGCTGACAGTAACTCACTCACTCATAAGCCTTAAAACCCAAACAACCCTCCCCAAACCCCAACACCCTCTCATCTTAAAAAAGTAATAAATAAGACTGCAGAGTGGTGAAACACAGATTTCATCTATCACACAAGACTGATTCTTCTCTGCAGGAAGAGCCATGACATGACTGGGACTATGCACTGGGAAATTAGGGAAATCCTGCCATGCTTCCTTCTTCCACAGAACCTTACAACACAAAGTGTTTCCACAGCACAGTTTGTGTCTCCAAGAGCCATGTTCTCTCAGTAAATGCAAAAACTGGTGAAGGAGGTTCCTAAGAAGATAAGCAGTGACTGCCATTCTGTGGAGGAACATGCAAATTGATGTGGCTGAAAGAGTGGATTAACCGGAATAGGAAACCTGCTTTCCTGCAAGAGGCTCAGTGTGCTCTGACACACAGCTCAGGACACTGGGAGACACTCAGCTGTGTCCAACGTGTGGGCAGCAGCCTGAAAATCCAGAGACCAAACCCAAACACATGGTAAGCAAAGGAAATGCTGAAGTGCAGTCTGCCTGTGAGGGCTCACTGCTCATTGTCATCACCTACAAACTTGACTTGGATTTGTGGATAAACATCCAGGACTAACAACTAAACTACACGAGGCTAAGACTCACAGCTGCTTTGTTGTATTGGAATTTATCCATATATTTTGTTATGTTTGTTATTTTCAGAAAGGAGAGCACTGCCTTCCCTCTTCTATCTGGTCCACTAGTGCCTGCAGGAAAGTCGTGAAGTTGAAACAAGCCCTCATTTATATTCTCAGCAGACTTTAATTTCAATGTGCTGTGGAACTAAGAGGAAGCCATCTTCTTGGGGACAGAACATACAATTCAATTTTGTTCTGAAAAGTGCACGCAGGATTAATGTCCATAATTGCAGGGCCTGTCCTGCGGAATGACAAACGCCTTCCCCGCCGCTCTGCCAATGTGCTTCGATCCAAAACCAAAACTATGAACTTCCAGATACATAACTCAGAGCTTGGATTGTTTTGATGTCAGGGTGGTGGAGAGCACAAGGATGCTGGAATTCTTAAACCAGGTTCAAACCTTAGCGTTTGGTCTGGTTTTGTTGGCCAGCTCAGCAATGAACGTAGGCCAAGCTCCGGGTGATAAAATCTGAGCTCTGTCAACTCATTTCACATATGCTATCTAAGGAAAAGGTCTTAAGACTACAGCAGTTTTCATCAGCACTTTTACTGTCATGAAATAAAGAGAAAGCTTCTGTCTTGAAAAATGGCAGTCAAGGAGAAGTTGGGAAAAATTCATATTACTGAATATTCGTGTCTGTGATAGAAGAATGACAATGGGGAGAAATACATAAATCTTCTTGTGTGATACCTGGAGCACAACAGTCCGAAAACAGAGATGTCTGTTCATTTTTTTTCCCAATCCATTTAGATTTCTAGTCAGAGTCAAAATGGCTCTAATTTACCTGTTTGATGTATTAATCACATAAAGGCTATGGTCAGATTTCAAAGCAAGTGGCTGAGAGTTGATAAGAAGTGAAACTATTAAGTCAAAGATGGAAGATTAAGAAGGTGCTCATTCAAGTCCTTGCTATTTATAATTACTCCCTGAAGGGACACAATATTTCAAGTACAGCCTCTTGAGGTGAGAAATAATCTGTCAAGTCACCAGGCAGAGGTTTTAGAAAAATACTGAGGCAATAAGCAGTGAAGATCTTCCATAGGAGTGGGTTGGGTTGGAAGGGACCTTCAAGACCATGTGGTTCCAGCCCCCCACGGGATGCTACGTGTGAAACACGGACACCAAACCCTGGCACTCCTCGGGTCTGCACCAAGTTGCTGCACAAATGAATTTGTCTGGAGGACAAATGTGTGTAAGAGACTGCAACAGTGCTCAGAAAAATAAACAGGTCAGGCAAGGAGCTGCCTTCCTGGGCAGCACTGCCCCGGGAGAGCAGAGGCTTGACAGGAACTCCCAGTAGCTTCCCCAGCTTTTACTCCTTTGCACAGTGCCCCAAGAAGCCTTGGGTTCTGGTGCATCAGGTTTTTTTCCTGCCTTCAAGTGTACTTAGCAGGGGAAGGCCTTAGTTTCGTATGTGTACAGCTACTGTGGGAAGTCCCCTAAAAAAAAAATCCCCCAAACCTCAGCTATGTGGTTTTGTGTCTTAATAGATTTGTCAGGAGCCAGAACTGGGGTATTTTCCTTGAATACATTTCAGCTCTCTCCTACCACATGGCATCTACTATCCTACAGTGTAAAAGAACACGAATTATTCAAAATTATTTAAATCACTGATTCCAATCACAATTTAAATCAGTAAAGAGAAAAACAAATTTAAATTGATTTAAATCCTCATTTTCTTTTGTACTTGTGTTATTTTCTGGGAGAAAAGTAATTATTAGCATCTGATAACGATGAAGAAATGCCTGATTTGCAGTAGATTATGAACTTTATAATCAGGACTTTTTATCAACAAAAAGGATTCACAATACACACATATTTGTATATGCAAATCTCCTTGCAGACTACTGGCATTTAAAATTGTTGTTGACACCAAACAGAGTTCAGGCTCTGCTGTGTGGGATCACTTCAAACACCTTTAAGCTGGTGCCTGGCAAGAATGAAATGTGACAGTTTAAATCTCCTTTTTGCTCCTGCGCCACTTGGAATGACTGATGGAAAACTTATTTGAATCTCAACCAGAAAAATACACCATCCAACAACTTACCCAGAATCTCACCAAGAAAATACACAACAATTTCCACAGGATTATTTTGCTCTCTTACCTACCTTTCTCCTTTTTTATCCTTCCCAGATTTTTTCGAACACTTGATAGACTCCATTTTTACTTTAATTCTTAAGTGCTTGTTTTTAATTGTCAATATGTGCTTCCTAATTCATTTATATTCCCACAGGAAGCACCCTGAGTAGATCTCCAAGGACTGGCCTGTCGTAGGGAATCTGGCAGAGTTTTCCCACTGCTGCTACATGGAATGTTGCTTTCCTGGTGGTAGCCCCCGGGCAGGCTCCTGAAGCTGATGCTGGTTTGATGTTGTGCCATTTCTACGTGCTCAGATCTGTTTCAGACACCGCTCTGGTTAAAACACTAATTGCTGTAACGAGTCCCTCACTGCTCCTGCTTCTCTGGGTGGAGCTGGCCCAGCGATAGCTATGGCAGGAATTCTTAGTAAGCAAGCAAGTAAAAACTGGAAGCATTTATTCAAAGGTTTTCAGGAATGTTCTTTGTCCACCTCACACCTCTCCCCCTGAACTGAAAGAAAACCTGCTATAAAACAATGCTCAACATTTCTGAAAAATCACGTTGGTTTCAAGTTAATCAAAACATTCCATTTTATGCTTTACCCCCTAATTTTTGCATACAATCGAATTTATTGTGTCCCCTGATTCTTAGTCCATTTACTTACTATTTCTTAGGTTTGATCCAATGCATAAAGTCACATAAAATTGGATCCATAAATAAAGGAGCTCTGTTACTAAAAACTGGTATATTTTCTTCTCTTCCCAGCACTTTTAAGGTGAAACACCAAAAAGATAAAAAAAGGTTCTGTACAGGAAATGGCAGCAGACATGTGAAGGTGTATAGGGACATCTGAGGGGTCCAGATCTGGAGATGGCGGCTGATCCCACTGCCTTTTATTATTTAAAATACAGGTTCATTCTAAAAATCTACCACCCTTTTCTCCACAGCTCTCTACTGTTCTTGTGTGCTCTTTGGTTCAGACTGTGAACAATGATCAGAAATCTTATTTCCAGCCTCAATCTATTTATGGTATGTTTATATTCACTTCTTCCCATGCCAACATTGTCCATTAGCTTAAATAACTCTTTTCCTGCCCTGACGATTACACTCCCTGAAGTCCTTACACAACAATCATCTCTCCCTTCAACTCTGCTGGGCCGTGCTGAACCATCTGTCCTGCCAGTCTCTGTTCTCAAACATCACGTCTTGGATATATCTGGTGCATTCACCCTCACCTCAAAACTACCTATAATGGAACTAGAAGAGAGTGAGGGGGAAAAAAAGCTCAAATGTAAGGTTTTTGTACCAGAAAAGGCTGAATTGACTTGTGGTTTTCGGCTTGGGAATCAGGAAAAAAATATTGAAGTAATGGGGACATAAAAAATCCTTGACAGCACAGAGATGAACAGAGACCTCATTCAAATTTCGCAGAATGCATGATACAGAGGGCATGAAGTGTATTTATGATATTAAAGGACAGATCTGAAACAACATAAGGAAGTACTTATCTACACAGAGCTTTATTAAACCGCAGGGGACATTGGCACAGGACGCTGAGAAGATCAAAAAGATCAACAAGTTCCACAAATTATTAGGTAAATTCACAGAGGGAAAAAAAATTCTACCAGGGGACACTAAGCAGAAAAGATGAAGATATAATCTTCCATCTTCATGGGGAAGATAAGCAGAGGGAATCTCTGTATTTCTGCTTTGTTCCTACGACTCCTTTAATAGCAGTGATGGCACCACCAGGAGCAGGACAGGGCTACAAGGACTGTGGGCTGGTGGAACCTGACTTTCCTCAGCCACAGGAATCAGCCTCTTCTCTGGCTCTCACAGATTAGTTCACAGGAGTTAATCCTCCTTTTTCAGATCCATGGATGCATCTGTAGAATTCTGCAGAAAGATTTCTAGTAAAAATAACGGGGTACAAACTGCACTGCTGTAGGACAGAACTCACTAATGACAGCAATCAGACGCTGCCATCCCAGGAGGTTTCTTTCAATGTGATGCCCACCCATGACCACCCCAACCCAAAAAGCAACAGCAAAAAAAACAGCCTGAGGGATACCTTCCTTTTCTTTTCAATGATCACTTTTTCTTCCTGGTTCTCATGCCCTGATACAGAGCTATGAACATTATTTGCATTGCCAATTTCAGGGAAACTTGTGTTTAAAAACCCCAGTAATCCAATCAAAGTTTCAGTTTGTGGCCTTTACTAATTGATAATATTCCATTAAATAAGAATATTAACCATTTCCTTATTATACTTCTCAGCTATCTTCTTTTAAAATCAACAGGTAAAAATTACACAGAGAAAGAGTATGAACAGGCATCAGAGAAACAGCTACATATTGCAGCACTGTTAACCAGCCACTGAAAACTACAGCTCCATCTCCTGCTCACAGCCAGACCTAAATATATTTGGACACTCACTCTCATTGCAAATGCAGTGGCTTCAGTTTTGTGCCAGGTAAGAGAGATGAGAATCCAGCTCCCAGTCTGCATTTCTAACTCTTCACAGAAGAGGAGAGTCCAAACATATTTTAGTTCTTCATAGCTGCTCTTCATAGACAACTAAAGATCTTTATCACGATAAAAACAGAAGGCACTGCCACAGAGTGTAATTACATGCTGCTGGAGTTGACTGTTTTCTTCCAGAAATAGGAAATGGTTCGAAAAACGCTTGGTTTCTGCTTGAACCATATTCTGAGTTCCTTAGATAAAATACTATCCCTAATTCCTGTGCAGATAAATGGGAACTCTGGAACTGTAGGGGTGAGCAACTCATGGGAATGGGTTTTGAGCCTGGGCTTGGCACCCACCAACTTCCTGCATCAGTGACCAGCCATGGGTTGCCACAGTGGAAAATCAGGTTTAGGCCCTGCTCTCTGTTCACACCACCTAAAAGTTCATGTCCCAGGGATGGGGTAGGAGTTAGCTGGGATGATTTCTTGCTTCTCTTCAGTTGCTTAAGAACCCAGCATTTGAAGGCAGCGTGCCCTATGGAGCTCCTCCCTTCGGAGAGCATCGCAAAGCGGGATTTGGTCAAAGGGTGGACTTGGTGATCCTGGAGCTCTTTGCCAGCCTTAATGATCCATGATTGGAACCCCCCAGGTAACACTGAGCCCTGCACCAAGTGAGGACAGGCCACTGCTGCCCACCCCTGGCACAGGAACGGGATGGGGGTTGCACATCCACAGCTGCATCCGCGCCGGCAGCCGGTGGGAAACGTCCTGCCTGGAGGTACATGGAGTGTCAGGCAGCCATCAGGACAAGCAGGTTTCAAATATCCACTCAGTCCCACATTCCTGATTCCTTCAACAGGCTTAAATTAGGATTGTTGTATGTATCCTAAGACCCCTGGCACTGGACTGTTTTCTCTTACTTTATAGCTGAAAGAAAAAGATAGGTTCTTGCTTCTTCTGAAATAGCTTCCAAAAGGAAAGAAAAAAAGGTGCCTAAAGGAGAGTAATTATTGTGCTAAATAATTATCAATAAATTATGAGAAGTACAAGCAACTCAAAATAGCTCCATAAAGATGAATAAATATGATCTGAAGAGGTGCCTATGAATCACACTCCATCCCTCTTAATACCACAAAATAATAATGGTTCGTACATTTTACTACAGAACTTTCCGCTGAAGATGCCAGAGATCTTTATAAACATTAATTTCACCTCCCAGCCTCCCAGATGGGAAGCCCCATCTCCACCCGGCAGAGCTCAGGGAGCAGGAATGTGCCATTCACCTCACACGACACAAGGTGCTGCAGCAGAGCCGGGAACAGGCGCAGACCCCGGCCTCCCATTTTGTGCACTAACCACACGATCATCAAATGTCACCCAGTTATTCCATCTCCTCACCAAACCACTGCTGATTATTACTTCTGTGTCTTTTCCCAGCGAGTCATTTTCTTCAGCAGGGAGCTGCAGTGTGCCTGGCAGCCCCAAATGCCTTTGGAAAAGGTGGACAGAGCAATGTGGCACTGTGGGGACAGATCTGCCCTGTACGTGGTTAAATGTCCTGCCCATTACACCTCATCCTCTGTCAAGTGGGATTTGAGGTGGATGAACACATTTCTTCCCTAAACCCCAGCATGTCACAGGCTTCAAGCAGCCATTCTGCAGCTCTGTGCAGGCTGCTCACGTCACACTCTCAACAGGTAAAAGAAACTGACTCCGATTTAAAGAGAAATATTATTTGCTGCTTCAGAAATCATTTAGGTTATCAAAGGCACGTTCTTTCAGAAGCAAGTCAATGTAACCAAGCTTGCCCTTCCCCAGCTTGGGTTACTTACACAGACACTCCTGTCCCTGTTCCAGGGATCTCTGACTTCAGAGTTCTCTCCCTCTGCTCTTTGCTTTTCCCACTCCATCCCTTTTCAGTACTTGCTTCTCTCCTAATCCTGCTCTCTCGCCATTTCTAGTCTCTTCCCCTCCTTTCTTTACAGTCATTTCCATTTTCTTTGAAATGTTTTGGCATTTAATGCTGGCTTTATTCTTCCTTCTCCATCTGCTGCTCTTGTCTTTCTAAATCTCTTCTGGAGCCTTCTCTCGGGAGGAAGCAAGAGAGATGTGCTCTGTTCCATGTACTGCTGCTTCTTTCTGGATTCCAGTTGCCTTCTTTTCCTTTATGGTTTGGAATCAGACAATCTCCCTGTCCCTGGAAGCTGACACCAGCTACAACATCTCCTTACAGCCCCCCAGCAGCTGGTACGGTGCTGTACTGGATCTCCTGCTCCCTTTGAACACAAGGATCCCAGGGAAAGCACTGGGAAATATCTGCCATTTCTCCTATAAATACTACAGGAGCAAGACCACAGAAAGCAAAATTACTGGTGGATTTTACTCCTCTGCCTTGTGCTCAACATTTGTGGAATCTTCTGGCCATGGAGACTTGCTCCACCAGCTACAATCCATTTTCCAAGTGAGTTTCCCCCTCCCTAAGGGTTTTTCTTCTCTGTAAAATCTTCTATTTCATTATCAGGGCTTACAGGGAACAAAGGAGAAATAACCAAGCTTAACTACTAAAACTGCTTTTAGACAAATCTCCCCAATACTGTCTTTCCCACAGATTTTAATTTGGGACTCAAAGGCTCAGCTCTAAGACATCTCTTCCCAGCCTGTTCACTTGGCCTCTGTTCCAGGAAGGGAAATAGCTGGAACGTGGAAGATGACAAGGACATTTGCCAATTAGAAGCACAACAACAAATTTCTCTTGGGAAATGTGCAGCCCTATCTGCATGTGTACCTTTGAACTAAAACCTACGACATAACAAAAACTGATCACAGATTAAGCAAAGCAAATATGAAGAGAATGGTGAAAGGATTTTTTTCTGCTATCCATTTTTGTTTATTGCCAAACGTCAACCTAAAGTCTGACTGTCTGTGAAAGTTTTCCTTATATTTGTTATTAACTGGCACGGTTGTTATTGTCATACCAGTGGGAATGATGCCTCCTAAAAGTTTTTGCTTTCAGAAAGGTTGAAGGAAAACAAACACCTGAAAAAAAAACCCCTTGCAGCCAGCAAGATGGATTTGCAAAAAAGGATAAGATTTAAGTCACAAAAATTACAAATCCTTTACAGTTGCAGTTACGTTGCCAATACACAGAAATAAAATAGAAGAAATGAAGCATTTATCAAGGTTCCAAAATAAAAGGAACAAGAACATTAACAAATGCCAAAGCTTATAAAAGCCTCAAAGCACTCAGATCCTCCCTTCTCTCACAAGCTCAAAAGAGAGTCACTTGTTCCTTAGTTTTATTTTATATGTTTCACACACCACTTTTTCTCTGGGCACAGAGATTTTGCTTTATTCAAAGCCTAGAATATACCTGACCATGGAATGAGCAGCAGCTGTGAAACCAGTGGAGTGGAGAATCCCACACCTATTTCTCAAGGTTTCCCACTGTTGTTTCTAAACAAATGTTTTAAACACAGAGCACGTTCTCATGGATTTATTACAAGCTAAAAGGGAAATAGGTATTTAACAAGATAAAATTCCTCTGAAATGTGCTGAGCTAAAACCCAAAAAGAGACCAAGAAGGAACGTGATGTGCTCATCTTGCCCCGCGCTCCTCTGGCAATTCCATGTTTGTGGTCTCCCACTTCCCATCTGAAAACAGCAAATTCTCATGGCTACGTGTGCCATGACAAGTTCACCAGCACAAAAAGTGAGAACTGAGTGGATTATTTTCCCTGATAATTATTTGAAAGGTATCTACAATGGTAACAATGACAGATTTTCAGATCGAAGCCTGATTTAAGCTGACCGACCCCTTCAGCGTTTCTAAAGAAATAATGGGTTATAAAACTAATTCAGTGAAAAATGAAAGTAAAAATAGAAGCGATGAGACATCTTCTATATAAGCAAAGCTGCTTTTACAGCATGCTGAATAACTGGAGTGTGGTAAACATACCACTGTTATAAATAACAACCAGCCTTTTGACATTGTTCCTTCGTTAATTATTTCAAATTTGTTATAAGCCTTAACGAAGCAAACCTCACGCTTCTCCTGCAAAGTGAAAAGAATTACTCCCATCTATAGGAGGGAAACTAAAGATATAAGGACAGAAATCGATGCTTCAAAGTTACAGGGGCACAATGTACAGAGCACTAAGGAAGCCTCACAGTTTAAGAGATAAACCATCCTCTCGTTCAGATGAGAGTGCTCCCTAAGTGACTGATTTGTAGCATTTACACATCATTTAATTTTACACAAAAGGCATCAAAATTTTTAGATTTAACCATAATTAGTAAACGATCAAGACATATCAAAGTTTTATACTGCTAAGTAAGGCCCAAACAAATTCTTTTTAAATGGAAACTCTAATGATTTCTCCCTGGTGAGGCACTTTCTGGTTTTGCTTCAAGACTTAATCATAAAACCATTAAAAGTAACATTTTGTGTTAAAAATGCTGGCAGCTGCCAAGAGATAATACACAGCACTTTGTCAGATTGTAGATAAATAAACACCAGACCAGGCACAACAATGGTTAGGAAGTAATTGTGTCTCATTACCTTTGTGGTCTTCTTGGGCCAGCTGACCACAGGAACACCCGAAATGGCAAGATTTTGGTCATCATCAGCATGTTCCTTCAGTATGTTCTGTTGCAAATGAAAAGGCCTTTATTAACCAGAGGAACATTTCTCCAAGAGTGCAGAGACCTACAGAAGATGACACTCTGCTCTGATGACAGAGGGCAAGTTACTTTTGCTTCCAAACTTCCAGTTCCCACTGAAACTCTCGCACCTGGTAACACCCAAGATGTGAAACTTCTTGCAAAACAGGCAGCAAAATCAGCCATCAATCACCTCAAATGTTACAGCACTCTTTAATATTGCTGTGTCCAAGACTGGTGTCTTATCACTGTCACCTCTCTGCCTCAAACTCATTAAATCCCAACTGACCCCACAACTGACCCCTTCTCTCCTAGTCAAGGCTACAAAAGGCCTGAGAAGCACTGAGGCTCTGCCCCTGTTATTTCAGCCCTCACAGGGCATCAGGTGTGTAGTCTGGAGCACTGCTCAGAAGCCTGGTCATTCAGGTAAGCCAAGAATAAAAATGAAAAATGTACTCTGGAACTTTTCATCTTTTTGCACATGGCAATCCAAGAGCACCAGCATTCCCACTGCCCTTCCTTCCCCCATGATGGACAGGACAGAGCTGCTGGAATCCAGTTCCCTTTCTGTGACCAGCTGAGGCCTTCAGGTTCCTGAGTGCTCACTAGGAAAGGATCTGACTACGGACAGCATTAAGGGAAAAAAGATTGGTCTCCCCTCCCTTCCACCCCCACCAAACCCTTTTCTTTGATGCACTGTTCTAGAACTTTCGTGAGTGGGTTGCACAGGCTGACACAGCTTCCACCACTGTGAATCACTCCCATGACCAGTAACTCAACACAGAGGTGGGAAAACACTCAGCAGTGCAGCTGGGAATAGTCCACGCTCGCCTCCCATGACTCCCTACATGCTCACTAATTTAGCTACAAAGCTCTTCATTTGGAGTTCAGGTGGCTGAAAAGGAAGAAATGAAAACAAAACACAAGTCGGAAGGAGGATTCTGCCGTGCTGCTGAAAACTGAAGGCCAAATCAGCACTAACAGGTTAAAGACCAAAAAAAAAAAGCTCCCATAAAACAAACGAGAACTGCAGGTTGGAAATTACCTCAACAGAATATTTAGGAGATGACCCCAGACAATGAAGTTCAGCGGTGCTGCTCCCAAGTATATGAAAAAAGCTTAATTAGCCAACAACAGGCAGCAGGCTCTGTCAGTCCCCAGTGCAGCACTCTAGTAATTAGTAATTTCACACACTATACAAAAAGAGCTTAAAATACAGTAATTGTTTTAATAGGGAGTGCACTTGGAATTCATCTGTAATCATCCAGCTAAAGCCCGGAGTGTGATGGCATGTTCCAGGCCCCAGGAGCCCGAGTTTGGGTGAGTGAGTGTCCCTGGGGCTGACTTTCTCCCTGGAGCTCAGACAACCTGTCACACTCAGCCCAATTCCCCAGCCTGTGCTTGAATCAGAGCTGTGGTAGTAACAGCCCAGCCCCAGCTCAGCGCTGCTCCTCAGCCACCAGCACTCCTGTAAGGCTTTCCATGGTACTGGTTAGGCTCAGAGCAGTGCCAGTGACCAAAAGAAGCGATGCCAGTACAAGCCCAGTTTCATCAGCCCGGTGCTGTGGCTGCACTCAGGAGTTTGCAAAGGTGAGGAGTAAAACCCAGCTTACCCCAGCCTGACTGGGATGCAGAGCCTGCATTGCACCTGCTCTTCCACTGCAACACCCAACAGCTTTTACACAGGGGCTCGTCACTGGCAAATTAACTCTTGGCCGAGCTGAGGTGAAGTGAGGACCTCTTTTCTCACGTCCTTTTTATTTGGAGAGAGATCACTGCATTAACTGAGCTGTAACCATATTCTGAAAGTTCAGCCCTAAAAACTGAGAGCTCTTTTGTATTCTCATTGCAAAGCCAAAATTCTCCAGAACAAGGAGGCAGCTTGAGAGCCATAAACAAAGGACAAATTAATCCCTTTTTACTTTGCTACTCTTGGGTTTAAAAGCCTGTAAGACAGAAAAACCTTAACATTTCCACTAACGACTGGCAGAGACTCGAAGTTCAATGGAAAGCACAGTATATTCCAAGAACTTGGCAAGGTAATGAAGGTTTCTTGTTATCATATGTATCACGTGAAAATATTATCCAAGGAGAAATGTAAAACTATGGCAGCTTATCATCTGAGGCAGCTGAAAACAACGGCTGTCTGCAGCACAGCCACACTTGCGCTGACTGCAGCGTCAAGTGTCAGCTCACAACAGGCTGGGGGAGGCAGGGTTTTGTTCACCTGCTTAAAAACAAGAAAAAAGAAGATAAAGAAAAGCCATGGGGCTCCAGTTAGAGGAACAACGTGATGCTCTTCCAGCACAAGGCGGCCCGATTCATTACACTTGAGGGCTGTGGTGACAACAGCAGGTATGAAGGGAAGAAGCTGATTAACTATGTAAGAATTCAGCTTAGCCATTAATTTCAAAAGCACAGCAAGGAACGACTCCCCTGAAATGCATTCAGTAGAGGGAGGTTTTTTTCTGTCATCAGAATGAGAAGGGGGTAAGATTTCTTGGCAAGAGAAAGTAAGAACATATTTCAGTAGATATCATCTGTCTTGCACAAGAATCTTCTCCTGCTGCCAAGGAGTTGCAGATATTTGACAACCTCTGTTCTTCAAACTGAGTTTCTTCTGCTCTAATGGACTTCCACAGGCCCTTCTGAAGAAGGGCAGTGTTTTTGCTTTGACGTGGGAAGGGTCTGGGGCAGTAGTAAGAGGCAGATCTCACAATCCTGTCCCCAACAGCAGCAGAGGAATTTCCATCCTGCTGGTAACACAGAAATGTTATGTGCAGAATCAGAGGCTGCACACAGGTGAGTGTCCCTGGCAGTGTGTTTAATGTGTGAGGGCTGCACCACCACGATCAAAGGTCTGCTCAGCTCTCCCTGTCCTGTGATGTGGGGTGCAAACTCCACCAAGGAGTATGATGGTGAGCTCTCTATTCTCTTCTTCATGCACAAGCCCACCCCAGCACTGCTGCAGCCAGCAGGGATTTAATTCCCTGTTTGGGCTGAGGGAAGAACTGACCTGCTCTCCAAGTGAGGCGTGTTCCACTCTGCAAATAAGCCTCCCTTGTGCTGCTGCACTCCATCGATCACGGTGATAAATGGGTGCTCAATCTGCAGAGGCAGCAGTTGGCACTTCTGGATTGCTGTGTCCCCACCAGACAGGCACAGTTAGTTTGGAGCTTAGATGATGTGTAAGGAATTTACACAGGCTTAGTTTAGTTTCCAGTCTTCCTTCTCATAAGGAAAATAAATTACTTTACTTCAGAAAGTCTCACCTACTTGACATTAAAGAGCTGTATGTAGCTGTGGTTGTATTTACCACTAAGAGCAGTAATCCAGTCACCCATCCTTCACTGTGCTCGTGCTCAGCTGGGAAAGCAGGGATTCTTTGTGAGCTACCCCGATTAGTTCTGTGAAACTTCACATCACTGAGTAAAATGGTTTCCTTTCTCCAGCTTAACTATCCATATCCTGTTTTCTAAAAACATTAATTATCTTCCTGAAGCACAAAGACAGACTTGAATGTCATACAAAAAAAAAGTTCCTGAGTGTATTTCATTAAGAAATAAAAGTGCTACAATAAACTCTGATTTATTTGCTTCAGGAAGAAACTTGTTTAAGACTTTCCAAGCAGAGCAAGAGCTTTCAGACTTTGTCAGAGCATGTTCTTGCTATGCATTTGTTAAAAATAACTCTCAAATAGGTGCACTAAAAGGATATTTCTAATAGGATGCATTATTAATACATCACATGCCTGAAAGCTGGGTTGCCCATGAGATAAACCCTGTTAATACAGCCAAGTACAGTCCCAGCATGGGTCATTTGCACGGCTCCTGCAGGATTCCTGCCTCCAGGAATTCAGTCACACAGCTGACTGGTGCTCTGGGTATTCATCAGGTCACGTAAAGGGGCCAGGCCTCTGCTCACTCCACTGCTGATGCTATCAGCAACCCCCCCATGTTATGATCTGTACAGGTTGGAGAACTAGTAGCAAAGTAAGAAGGAACATGATTCAGTGGTCAAGGAGATAAAGACCATTCTGGAAAATGGACTGTATTTCTTCCTCTGACATTATGTCTCTACGTGGTACAGGACAAATCTTTTAAGTCAAGTTTCCACAGGCTGTCATGAATTGTGTGTTCCTGCTCTTCCTCATGCCTGGCTTGGGATCTGGATGCTAAAGACCAGAACTTCTGCTCTGCAGAAATGTTAAGCCACTACAGTTTCAATATAATTAAAATCATCTTTTGCACATATCACTGTTAAGTACACTAACTGTTCTGTGGCACGTAAAGCCAGTATCCAAAATTCCTTGTATCTTCATCTCTTTGCACCCCAGTTCCCTGTGGTAACAACAGCTCATCCATCACCACGAGTGGAGCACAGGGTGAGGATCCCTGGGAACCCCAAGGGACCAAACATTCACCCTGTTCAGGTGAGGGGCTGGACATCAGGACCTGATGGAACAGCAAGGATGGAACAGCTGCATCCTTACACCAAGGAACACAGGGATCCTGCAAGGACCATTTCACTGGATGCATGCTCAGAGGGCTAAAATCTGTCACTTGGCAACTCCTCCCTCAGCGTGCTCCATCCTTTGAAGGTAAAAGCTCTAAACACACTCACACTTGGGTTTGATTATTTTTTTTTTGAAGCTGAATAAACTGAATAAAACAAACCTCATGCTCTGAGGAGATCAGATGCTTTGGCTCCATTGCACTGCTCTCTACCACATCAGCAAACTCAGTGGCAGAAAGGAGTGATGGGCTGTGACATCCAGGGTCCCAGAAGGAGATGGGAATGGGACACACTTTGTCAGGGGCTGCCTGTGACCATTTGCTGATGAGCAAAGAAAAGGCCTGTGCTGGGAATCCTGGACTCCCCTCCTGACCTGGGAGGAAATGTACTCAACTGCCCCAAACTGCCCCCAGTCCCTGAGAGCACCTGGGAAGTGGATTGTGCAACCACAGGGAATTATGGAGCAAGATGACTGTATGGGCTTTAATTAATTTACTCTGCCATACTGACTCCCACTCTCTGAAAACTGGGGGCTGGCTTCTACGTGGGCCAATATTGTAAAAAGATGGGCGAGAAAGTTCTTTAGTAGTTCTTTAGACACTGTTCAAGAAGATGTTTGAGTTAATGTGGTTTTAAAAAGGTCTCGCTCTGGCTAATCAGTCACAGACTGGCCAAACATCCAGAGGTGATTCCAGAGGAAACAATCCTGCAGCGTGTCTGATGTTTAGATGTGGTCAGGGGCTCTTTAACCAGCAGGGAACCATCAGTATCCAGATGTTGGGCTACATCCTGATGGTTACAGCGTGTGCTGGCAAGCACAGAAAGTTTAGAAGCAGGCAGTTTTCAAAGGAGATGGAACATCAAGCTGCACACGATAAACCAGCAGGTGCTCACTTAATCCCAGTTACAGCACGGTATCACCAAAAAGTGCTATTGGCCTTTTTAAAAATGTCCATTTGTAGTTCTCCATCTCTGTAGTCAGTACATCCACTGCTCTGGAGAGGAATAAGAAAACAGATACTCCCACACTGAGCTTTAAGCCAGATTCACATATGGTACCTTGCTGTGTTCTAGGGAGATGTCTCACAGCACTCTGGAGAATGTCATCAAAAGAGGGAGCAGGATCCCACTCGGAACATCTGCACCAGCCATTATATGCTGCACCCCTTTCTGGATTTGTAAGTGAAAATGACTCTGTGCATCAAACTTGGAGAAGTAACGTGACCATTCCTTCTGCTTCACCACAAATTCAACTTCTGGTCTTGAGGCTTCATTTTGATTTCTGATTAGAAGATGACTGATCCCAGGGCAAGCTCGTGAATGTACATCCACAGCTTTGAGCAGGTGTGCCCACTTTCATGTACGAAGTGGTTGATTTTGCAAGGAGAGAATTTCTGAGCTCTTGTGGTTTACCAGAACGAGTGCAGTGTATCACACTTCCAAGCTCCAAGATCAGGGAATATGGTTCCACTGCACACTGCACATGTTCAGCCTTCTTTAACTGGCTTTGAAGCCTTTCTAAGCAGCTGTTACACCACTTGTACTAAAAAAGTACAGGCTCCCTCCACATTTACCACATAAACATGTGTTTTTCCCCTCAGATTGTGCCATACAGAGCTCTTGTGTATGGAAAATACATAACTGAAGACCCATACTGTTCACAGACTGAAAATCTACAGAGAAGTTGTGTCACTAGTGAGCATTCACTCCTCACACCATCTCCAAAACCAATATATTGTACCAGTGGAGAATAATTATCAACCTATAGAGGGCAATGGAGGAAAGGAAAATGAAAAAGGTGAAAGAAAAAAAAGCAACTGGAAGTGTTAGACAATCTATCTTCTGAGCTGCAATCAAGTATTTACATTTTGGATGTGTCAGCTAACGAGGTGTACGCCAGGGAGATACGAGACCAAAAAGGGCTGATTAAGACTATAAATATAAACAGACTCTTTGAGGTATAATATTTACATGTGAAACACAACAAGTGCTGAATTATGAGAGGATATCAACTTTTTGCCACTACTGTGACAGTCAGAAAGGACCGTGTCACTTAAATCTGGCTGCAAGCAGGAGCCAGAGACAGCTTTGGTTCAAGGAATCATTTCCCTGTCTGTGGCAGAGCAGCCTGGCATGAGCTGGTCACCACACACAAACTGCCACCCTTCTGCAGCAGAACTTTGCTTTCTGCTCTCCTGCTGACTTGTGTGCCCACAGAGCAGAGTTTGTGAGGATCAGCAAGTTATCACACCCACCTTCATGTCCTCCAGGAGAGCCTGCGGGTCTTCAATGCCTTCTGGAACACACTTCTTGTTCTCTGGGAGAGATTCAAGCTTTTCCACCAGGGCTTTTAAACCCTTCAGTTCAAACTCTGTGAGGTGAGTCCATTTGGTTGAAACTTCTGTAGCTGGAGACCCCGTGGGTGTTTTGGGATAGTCCGTGGGGGTCGTTGATTTTACGCTGTCATCTGACTCATTAGACAAAGTTCTTTTTAGGTACCTCATTACTGTGGCTTTTTGTTTCCTCCCTGCAGCCTCCTTCCCTTCCGAGTGTGTGCTGTTGGGTGAGGAGGAGCCATCCACCAAGGATTTGGAGTTCTTATCCAAGCTGTCATCCTTCTCCTCCTGGAGATGGGCATCGCAGGATTCTTCATCCATGTCTAACCACGAATCTGATGAGTAGCTGTCTGTGCTGCGTTTTCTTTTTGCATCTGAAAGTTAGAAAAAGAATGCTGAATTTTTACCCACTGTAACCTCACAGCTGAAGCACTTCTGCACCACTGGGGCCAGGTGCTGCCTATTTCAAAGGGCACTGGAGAATGGTTTAGTGAGTATTTATTCAGCTGATTTTTAATTTTTTTTTTCTTTGAGGGGGGCACTTGTTTGTCTGTTTTAATGCTGGTTTTCATTAACATCTACTCAGTTCAAATGACTGGGAAACATTTAGGGAAAAATTATGCTTTCTTCAAAGCTTCAGTCCTCTATGCCTTCAATTAGGAGTAGGCAGAGCTCTTAAGTCACACACAATTAATTTTCCCACAAATCCAAAAAAGACCAGATTCGGCAGCTTTACAGCTTTAAGAGGAGAGTTAGCACAGAAGGAGGAGGGGGAAATGAAGGGAGAAAGCACGTTAAAATGCTGTACATCATCATTCTTCCAGGAACCCTGCACAGCACAAAATCAACTCCTCAATACTTTTCCTCTCTGCAAGCAACTAACTGTTGATAAAACAAGAACCCCCAGTTGTTAGTGCATGAATACTCATTGCTCTTCTGAGACAGAGGATTTCAATTGCGCTTATTTTACAACGACAAGACAAAACACACTGAGAAACACAGGGGCTGTCACAGCTACATGCTACTGGTTTTCTTAATGCCATTCCTGATACATTCTAGCTACTTCTCAAGAAAATTTAAAGGCAAGTTTCTGAGTTTAAAGAACTATTAATCTCAATTTCCCCCTAAGAGCCCCAGTTGTTACCCAACCTCATGCAATCAAGCAGGGAAAGCAACGTAGGAAACCAGTGGCCATGGTTCCCTCAAGCACACATCTTTTCTTATTTATTAGACACAATTTCCCTTACTAAGTGAACAGCATTGAATGCAGGCTAGCAACAGCAGGAATTTCTGTGGAAAATAAAGTTAACACTGGCAACACCCAGTTAAGTCAATGTGAATTTTATTACTGGCTGAAATGGGTATGAGATCAAGCTGCAAACAAAAACACACTGCGAAGGAAACAGAAGTCACACAGAAAAAGTGAGAGAACAATTAATGAAAAGTTCCTTTCACAGCTTCCACGCTTTGCAGTGCAGTAGCTTTGGATTAGGACAATGTGAACCATGCCTAAGGAAGGATTAAATGGACGTTAATGAGAAAGCTCAGCATCCGGTTGTTAAACAGTGAGGTTCAAAACAAATGCTGGAGCCCGGTTCCAAGCTGGAGAATTCCTCCTGATCAGAGAAGCTCCTTGCCTTGTGCACAGTCTGTACCACCCTGTCACACACACGCTGCCAGCTGGGTACCAGAGGTGGCCCAGGCAGGGGCTGAGGGCAGCTTGCTCAGCCTGCCTGGCTGCTCAGCTCTGCACTTCCCAAGAAAAACCCAGCACGGCCAGGTCAGCTCTGTGTGTTACTGCCCCTGAGAGACGAGCTGGTCACCTCACACTTCTCAGGGCAAGCGTGCTGCTGCTGCAGGGTCTGAGAACATCCAGCATCTCTGTCCAGTCTACTCCTGCAGACAGGCTTGCATTTTTCCTCAAAACCAAAATGGCCATAAAATGACTCCTGAAAGGCAAGTTTAAGCTGAAATGCCTGTGAAAAGATGGCAGCCACAGAAAATACCAGCTATCAGTAAGGCAGGGTGCAGCCCAGTCCAGCTCCATCCACAGGGCAGGGTAACTTCCTCTCTGCAACCCTCCAAAAAAGCCTCACAGATTATTTTGTGTGCTGAGGTGGTGGCATCAGCACTCCAAAGCAGCTCCTCCTCTCTGCTCTGTGCTAATACACCCCCATACTTCTCTTAGAAAAATAAACAGGATTAGAAAATATCTTAACCAGAACATTTAAAACCCACTCAGTTATCCAACTTTTATTTCACACTGTTTTTTCCTTTGTCCACAGTAGCAAGCACACGTACCCACCTCAAAGGCTACATAATCAGCTTATGTCATTCTCCCGTTTTACAACTGAGGAAACAGATGCTTGGGAGAAAGCACGATTTGCTCATTGTCACACATCAAATCTAGGGAAAAACCAGGAATCAGAATCCAGGCTCTCGGATCCAGGGCTGGAGCCCCTTCTCTGAGCCACACAGCCTTGGTGAGCTGTTCTACAACTGACTGAAGCACAAAGCCCAGCCTAGATGGGAGAAAATGCCAGTGATCGGGCATCAAACAGGACAGGGTGAAAGCAAATACACATCCCTACGCTGCCAGGACAGTGCCATTAACAGAAAGTGGTAAAAATCTGCACAAAGAAAATCATGTTTCTGTCCTCCCGTGCTGCAGCTCTGCTGAACAGGAACTAATGGCTGTAACTGGGGCAAATCACAAGCGTAAATAAGGCCTAAAGAAAACGAGGGAGATCACGTTATGGAAGTGTGAATAATTTACTCCAAGTAACGCTCTGGTGCGAGGAGAAAAAGCTTCCAAGAGAGATCTCCACTTTTTGTCTCTTGCTCTAATCTACGGAAACAAAAGGCAGGAGAGGAGTGGAGCACCAGAGCATACTGGGGGCCTATTCCCACGAGCAGCCAGCCCACGGAGGGGGGCCAGCAATTCCGTTCTGCCAGCTGCCACCGCGTCCCTGCCACCGCGTCCCTGCCACCGGCTGTCGGCACGAGGCAGCCCGGCTGTGCCAGCCACACCTGGGCACGGACAGGCACACACAGCTCACATCCAACCCCGAACAAACCAGCACCAAAGCACTGCCCTGTTCTCTGCACGCCTGGCAGCCACCTCGTGCCTTGCCTAACGCTCCCTTGGGCACAGGGTTGCTGCTAACCTGGAGTGCACCAGGCTATTCTGGAGCACCAGGGGATTACAGCGCTGGTGCAGCACCGGATTAAGAGCAGGCTGCTCTCCAAACACAACAACTGTCTGCTACTGCTGCTAATCTAAAAAAAAAATAACAGCGCCAAGGGAATCAATAATGGAAGGATAACTTCAAGGTGAGGGAGATTCAATTTTGTGTTTTCAAGTGTTTTGTTGTAATGCAACATGCCATGATTTTTATTTATTCATTTCAATGAAAACACTGTCTGACAGAGTTACTGTGCTCTGAGCTGAGGCCCTACATAAGCATAATCTGCATTTACTTTGTTGAGAAGTGCATTTTAAGCACTGTATTACCAGGGCTCCACTGTCTTGGAGGTTTCTGGTTTATAAAGTGTCCCTGTGGGAAACAGCTCCTGCTCAGCTCAACTGTGTTTCCTCTTCTGAGTCAGTGCACCAGCGAGTCCCAGGTCTGAACCCCAGCTTCAGAGGGGTTATCCAGTCTGGGCTCCCACATAACTTAGTGCAAAAAGACCTTCACCCCCTTCCTCTCAAAGCAAATAAAACCAGCTCACACAAACTATTCTGTGGTCTAGTTCAGTGAAGAGGTGGAGCAGCACAGACTTGACCACAGGACAGAGCATTAGAAATATTTTTTTTAATAGCAGTTCACTTCCCTGTGGTTCTGGGCAGATCACTTAACTTTCTCCACAGTTCTCCACAAGAATAATTATACACAGTTTCTCTCCTTGCTGAAAAGCAACTTGCTGTATTAGAGAACTCAAAAGAAAGGGGGTCAGGCACAATTATGAAACCTTTCTGAACTCTTTAGAACAGTCCAGGGTGTAGTGTCTACCTTGCCATTCCCAGCTCCCAACCCTGACACTGTGACTTGGGAGCAGCAGTTGCTATCAGCCTGCTAAAGACAGCAATGACATTTTCATTAGCAGAAAAACCCTGAGCATACTGGAAACGTCTCACTGCATGGAGCACCCCACACAGGAACCACTCAATGTACTCAGGTACCTGTCTATCATCGGCAAATCTATTCTATCCCCTGAGAAGGGGGGGAAAAAAGACATGTCTCCTTCACTGTGCCAGAGGGCATATTCTCTATATCCACCAGGCTTAACATACAGTTAGAGCCATCCTGTTAAAATTTTAGCAATGGGAATCTTCAAAGCTGCAGGCTACAGAGAAAGCACGTCTCTGATAGCCCAGGATCTTCTCCCAATTACTCTTTGTCAGCTCACTCTCAACATCCATATCTCACTGAAGGTCAACTGTGGTTGAAAACATCCAGTACAGACTCATTCATGATAAGAGTAAAAATAATGAAGACATATCCACCCTGAAAAACAGTGCACGTTCACATCTAGTAGGAAACCCAAACAGGCTCCCTTCTGATTTCAGCTGGCAGGACAAATGTCCCAGTTGAGAGAGACAAGAAAAAGAAAAGAGAAAAGGAGATTGTGTGCTTTTACAGCAGCCTGTGATTGCTGTCATGTCGTCATTCCCCTGAGTGTTTGCCCTCCTGGGAGAGATCTGAGAAAGAACAGCCTCACACTGCCTGGGAGGACACGGCCTGGAAATTCATTCTGGGCCTGGGGAATGGGGGAGGAAGGCACGGCCATCATCTTCCACCTCATTTAGAGCTGGACTCAGGCTTTTATTAGGGAGTGGGAAGACCCCAGCTTTCAGCCGTGCCTCCACAGAGGTGGGGATTTGTCCTGTCTGAAGTTTTGTGAGTGGAGACATTTAGAAAATAGAAATACAAAGAACAATATAAATTGCTACACCAGCATACAAGCGTTGGGACAGAGGTATCACAACACAACCACACACACTTTCCTGAGTAGACAATGTCTTGAAAGTTACTCTGAATTTAACAACCTTCATGTCAAAGCAAATAAATACTATGTTATAAAAACACAGTATGAAAAGCCTAAAGACATTCTTAAAATCCAAATGCTGATGAACTCGGTTTTCTGTGTTCTCCAAAGATGCTCCTTATTAATATAGTAATTTTTTTTTTTTTTATGCAGGAGAACAGAATCTCCACCACTTCTATGAAAACTGCTCCCTTGTGAATCACAGAGACTGTGGGCAGTGTCCTGCACTCTCTCTGGATGATGTCTCCTCAACTAATAATCACTTTCTTAACTTCACAGATCCACTACAACCACTGTACCAGAAGCTACATAAGGAAAGAAAGCAGCACAACTCGAGGGTGAAAAATAGCCAGCTCTAGCACCCAAAAGGAAAAGCAGAAAGTAGACATTTAGAACAATTATGTCAAGGAAATTATTTTTTAAAACTAGGAGAAACATTTAGATTATTCAAAAGACATTTCTGAAAATGAATACAAGTATGTGAAGAATTTTTTCTTAAACCAAGAAGGACAGAAGACAATTAAATCTACTGAGGGGTTTGAGGAGAAGTTAAGTACTTTGCTTCATTACTCTTTAAGGAGAATAATGGGAAATTCTTTGTCAAGGGATACTCCCTCATGGGAAATCAAGAAATTGCTTGCAGATAGAGAAGTCCCTACAGAACAGACAATTTAAGGACTTTTGCAGCTCTGAAGAAAAGCTTAAAAACAAAAAGGTAGAGTTTGGAACACCGGTGTCTTTAGGATACCCCATCCCTCAGCAAGTGAACGATATCAAGATACAGGCACCACAGAATAAATCAGTTTAACTCAAGGGTTACAGTTCACAGAGAGTCCAGTCAAGAGGCTGGACACAGACCAGTTAAAAGGAAAGCAAAGCAAGCACTGGAAACAATATTACTCCCACAGAACAAAGCAATGCAGCTTTGTAAAGGTAAATAATGTACCTTTACTCCTTTGAATTTGGCAAATGCCAGAGTGAAAGATCCAGCAGTATAGCAGACCTGGTCTTTCAAACCACCACCCCCACTAAAATAATCAGTTTAAGGTTAAGTTTCTGCCAAGAAATAAAAACAAAACCCCAAGTTTCTGACAAAACAAAAGTCTGCATCTGTCTCTGCCACCAACTGAAGCCACCATAGGTCACAAGACCCTGACAAAGTCACCACCAAACCCTTTTCTAGCTAGCCAGGCTCCTTTTCCTGAAGCCTTTGCAGCTGGCACTCCTTGGTCATGGAAAACAGTCCTGTTCCCTCCAGACAGTGGATATCTGTAGTTCCCAGCGAGCTTTTATACAACTGGAGTATCTCCCAGCTAACTGGACTGAGGCACATTTCGTGGGGATCACCAAACCATTATCAGTAATTATGGAGCTGAGCTGGAATTCACACTGGTGATTTAGCTGGAAAAGGTCCCATCTCAATATCCTGAACCATCCACTCTCCACATCTAATTTGTTCTGAAATTACACGTCGCTGATCTGGCTCCCCTGCCCTGCCTGCAGCACCAGCCTCCCTCCATGCCAGTGGTTTGGACAACTGGAGATTGTTCCTTGTTTTCCAAAGAATGCAGTTATCACTTTTGTCACTGCTTTCTGAAGAGCTGATCCAAAGGGCTCATTCATCCTTTCCTCCTCTAGGATGATCTTATGAGAAAAATTCCTCTGCACACAGAATTTCTGCTTAACTAACCTTTCTGACCAGGGTCTGAGAGCTAAACTGTGAAGCACCCAAATTGCCAGTGACCCCAGGAATTCCCCCTGGCCTATCTACACAGACTCTGAGCTCCATCAAATTATTCTTGGTCAGTAAAACTCACTGGAGAGTGACACCTGCCCATAACTTCTTCAATCCCTTCTACTACGAATTGTGCTCATAGGTGAACATTTCCCTCCTCTGTCCAGAGCCTGGGGCAGTGCCAGCCATGCCAGGTTCACTCCGAGGGGCACCTCAGGGAGCAGGAGGCACAGAAATACTTCAGTCCTCCTCCACACTTAACATGTATCAGTTAAGACTTAGCTGGTGCTTGTGCTATTTTCAGCCATTCTGTGTTTAAAAGCAGAGGGAACATGGCCCACCACCCCGTGCCATCAAAAGGAGGAAAAAGAGGGCAGTTCAGCACAACTGGATTGTCACACATTCCTGCAAAGTTCACACCAGTGCCAAGGTAATGCCTCAGGCACGTCTGTCTGTCTCTCCTCTGGTCCATTTTCAGCTCTTGCTGTAAAGGTTTTGACCTCCCTGCACCTGGGTTACAGATCACGGAGATGTGTGCTGGTGTTCTCTTGGGTTTGGGTTTCTGCAGAACTAGAACTCACTCACCAGAGAATTACAGGGGAATTTAAGGAAAAGAGAAGAGAAAGAAAGAAGGTTTAGTGACCAGAACATGTTCTGTAGAGGAGCTGCTCTACAAAAGGACTAAATACCCACCCCACCAGAGCACATTTGCAATATACACATTTCTGGCTTCTGAGGTACTGTGTGAACACAGCAGCAAATCCTCAACTGGCTGGCAGATCATCCCACCACTAACACTACTGAAACCAAGGAACGAACACATCCAAAAATTATTTTTCTGGGATCCACTTGCTAAGGGAATGTTCAGTAAATGTAATTTGAAGTAGGCTGGTACTTCATGGAAATACTTAAGAGTCAAAAATCTTCCCCACCCCAAAATAAAGAAACAGTTCATTAGAGTTTCTCCAGTTCAATTTATAATCTGCTGTGCAGAAACCAAAGCAGCAGCTAGCCTGAGGTGCCAGCATCAGTTCTGAATCTGCACTCAAAGGATTCACTCACCAATTAACATTGATTCTCTCTGGTACTCTTTGCTGAGGTGGCAGCGCTGGGTCACACAGGACACGTATCTCTCCAGAACATACCAGCACATCTCATAGTAGAAAGGATACCGGAATTTGGCGTGCACCTGAAAGCAAGATCAACACTGTCAGTCCAGGGGGAAGGGAGAGAAGTTTGCAGCACAAGGGCCAGTCATCATTCCCATCGTGTCATCAAGAGCACAAACAGTGTGAGGAGGGGGAGGGGAGAGGGTGGGAGCAGGGAGCTGAATGCCTGCAGCATACGGAATGAGGAGCCAGCCTGCCTGCCACGACAGCATCATTTCTTGGTTCACTAATTTGTATCCTCTTGGGGTGGTGGGAGAGGAGAGGGTTTGTGTTCTTGTGAAATCATGAAACTGATGGATGGCCCCTACGGAATTATTTACCTGCTGTATAAACATAGGGTGGTCACATACAGATGTTAGTCACTAAAACTTAAAAGAAAGGCGTGGGGTTTTATCTCCTAAACATTATCACTGGATTTTTAGCAAAATGACAACATTGCCTAAAATGAGTCAAGCAGGAAATTAATCTTTTTCATATGTGGTTGTCTCAACAATTTGATTAAACAAATGAACACACAAATTCTTGTTAACTACACATTAAAGTAAAAATCCCTTAGGTGGTTTACCTTTTATAGCAAGTTAGCTTTTGCCACAAACAGAGTAAGAATAGAAAAGCAGGATTTTGACAAAAGATCCTGTCAAGCTGTGTACTTTTTCTTACATCTTAGACCTGTTGTTCTCACACAAAAAGCTGAATTCTCCAACACTAGTTATTTGTGAGAGTATTTCAGATTCAACAGAAAACAAAGAGGGTTTCCTTCCTTTCCAACACAGTTTTCTATCTGTAGAAGGTCACTGTACCAAAGAAGGATCTGGGAAGCTCCTAAAATGCAGGAGGATGTGTATTTGCTGTGATTTGTTAAAAATGGATGCCATGCATCTTGCATGCACTTGTACTTACACTGTACACCTCTTCCTGGTGGCACAGAAATCTGCATTTTGCAGGCCCAGGTGCATGCACTGCACTGGGATTACAGGAGCTGCTTTAAAACATTCTCTGCATATTCCCTGCTCCCTAAGCCCAGAGGTGGGCACCCACCTTTAGGGAAAAGCTGGACTGCACCAGAAAGGAGCATTATCTCAGAAAAACAACAAAACACCACCCACCTCAGATCAGCCAAAAGCCCAAAGTCTAAAGAGAACCCTAACCCAGCACCTGCAAACTCCAACTCAGCTCTGCAAAGCAGGCACTGTCCAAACACCTGCAGGGTGATCAAAGCATCCACTTGAGCAGATCAGTGGCTTCCTGGAATGCCCATATTTGAAAACTGTCCCCGAGGTGGACAGCCAAAGAACTTGCCTCTGTTCCCAGGGCACAGGAAATGCACACACTCTTAGCAGTAAAACAAAATGTAACGAAGGGAAAATATTCTGTATTGTCACACAAGATGTATCACACTGCAGGAATAAATACTCCATGGCAATTCCCAGAAGTTAAAATCTCTTAAATTCAACACAAATACAGCTGGCAAATCTGAACTGCTTGTTGCTACAGGTCATGCATCCAGCACTGCTGCACCTTTCCAAATGCTTCCCTGTGTGGTTTGTTACAAAGCACACATTCCAAAAAAAGAAGGGAAAAATGAAAAAAAAACCAACCAACCAGCCAAACAACAACCCCCTAAATGTGAGAACATTTAACCCCAGGGCCTTTTTGCATTGAAGAGAATTTTTCCTTTAGTTTAGTTATTTGTCATAGAGAAGAGATCAAGTCACTTATGACTATTAGGGAACACAGGGGAAATTATCCATGCTAAAATATATGCTAATAAAGGAACTCAAATTTTTCCAAGAGAGCACTGCAGGAAACAAAATTTGCAAAGAATTGACTTACAAACAGGAAGCCGCCTTCCACCCCTCAGCCTTCAAAAGGTTTTCAGCCACATGCCTGGGAATATTAAAGACATCATTGCTCAACATTTGTTGACAGATTCTGAGCTTCACCAAATTTAGTTGTTACCAATGTTAATTCAATGTGAAAGACAAGGCAGTAATGCATGCAGTGCTCCCATTATGTATATCAATCTTTAATATTCAATTTGAGTTCCTAATTGCCTCGCTATCAATGTTCCAACCCACAGCAAATCCCTCCATGCCTCTGTAATCCACTGCTTGCCCGAGAAGGCTTTGCTTTTACAAACCTTCAGAAGGAAGAGCTCTCCCTACCATCTGTAGACAGAGATACTGTGCAGAGATCTGCAGGGCCTCCTGCCAGTCAAGAGATTCTAATAGTGCTTTAAAAACTTTTAAAGTTTGCCTTATGGAAAAGTATAGAGGAATATGCTCTTTATGATATCCCTGAACATTTATTAATGCTAACGGATGTGAAGTGCATTATGTGCACGTCCATAGTCTTTCCACTGCACACTCAGAGTCAAATGAACTCTTATGGGCAGGGGGGCGGAAAAAGAGAAAGAAGGAAAAAATTAAAAATGTTCTGTGATGAGTTTGAAGTGTAATATCTGATACAGACACTGCCAGAGGACTAAACTCCCCACCAGCAGGGAAATACACTGGATCATCTAATAGGCATTTCCAGCTCTAACTTCTGTGATTAATAATTTACAATCCACTGGAAAAAAAATTAATTATTCCTGTACAGCAAGAAAAAATCCTCTCTGGAATATGATCCATTTCTTCAGTTCAAAGTGAAATTATTTGAGAGATTTATATACCCGTCCAAAAACAAAACAAAAAAACCCTAAGCAAGTCAGACACACGTTTTCCTGAAAAAAGTATTAATCTCTTCCACAATGCCCATTAAAATAATTACAAACTCCACTCGTGTTTAATCAATCTAACCACAATATCGAAAAGCGATTTATGATTATTTACCAAATAATTAATCTAGCCACTTAAAAATGTTATCTTACATTCCAGAAAACCAAGTGAACAGCAAACACCATCATCTGTGAGTGACCACCTTACGTATATATTTGGAGTGCCCTTGTTCCCACCACACTCCAGTATTTCCAGGCAGTTAAATTTAGATGAATTGGGCTAAGTTTGACACATTCTTCCTCTGGAGTACTACAGAGCTGCATCACCCCTGTGCCAAATGATGAATCCCTGCATGGCATCCTGCTCTGCAGTTCCTCAAGCTGGGCTTGCAGAGAGCTAAACAGCTTGGCCTGTTTGACTGGCTGCTAATTGGCCTCCAGGAAAGCCAGGCTGCAAAATGAGTCTCTATGAACTGTAAGGCTGGAGAATATTTGTTTACCTCAATTGCACATTAGGAACTGTTTCCAACAACAGACATGTTTTTTATTACTCCTTAAAACTATTTTTAAATGGCTACAACCCTGTTAAAAAGTTTCCCAGGGGTATGAGGAATTAAGCTAGAATAAGCATGACAAGTATATAAACTAGGCAATTTTATCAGGCTGTAAATCAGCATTACCATTTCAACCCCGTGTTTATTCTTGTCTGAGCTAAGACAATAACAACTACACCTAGCATAAAAATGACTTTGAATATCAGCAATCAAAGATGATTAAACATTACATAGCAGGTTTAAAGACAGTGAAACCTCCATAAAATTGCTCTGTGCAAAATGAAGAGGGGAAGCACACCTGTATTACACTTTGATTTGAGTGTGGCAAATTACTTTGTCAATCACATCATGTAATTTACTTCTGTGCCATACACAATGGGAAGATCAATACTGATGAGAAACTCATTTGCAGTACGCTCACACTGGCAAATTTGGGTGAACTACATTGTACTGAGTCTGCCAGACCAGCCAGTGTATGAATGGAATTATTTCAACAAAGAAATGACAAAATTTGATTGACAAAGCAAATAATGTAGTACACACCAGAACCCTGTTTTGAAGCCATTTCCCCTTCAAGATTCCTGCATGCTATTTTTAGTTTGGGGAGGGGGGGGGTGTTATTATTTCTAAGTCACAGTATTGATTTTCCCGCCTTTTATCAAACTTCTGTATGCCTTAGCTGCTTCTGTTTTGTTTCTGTCCAGAAATTCTTGCTATTCTTCAACTGTTCACACAGTTCTAATTTTCTACATCTGCCCACGAGCACAAGTTGGTGAGCACAGGTACAGACTGTGTGTAACACGTTGCCAGCACACAGCAACATCCAAGTGCTGAAATTGCTTCTGTGAAGTCGTGGATATTCTGGGCTATTGGCTTTCACACTGGTCTTTTTTAAAGCACTCCAGTATTTTTGAAAGGAAAATGATAAAGAACTACACAGACTTCAAAGAAAATTTAAACAAAAAATAACAAGAACAAAGGTCTGATTTGGGATTTCCAAATGCTGCTGTGTCCCTTTCCCAATAAAAGGTGACAGGACATTTTTCAAGATGCAGATACCCAACTCCCAGAACCTCCTCACAGGATCAGGGTGCCAGTAAATTTGAAAAGGCATTGCAGTGTAACTGGCTGGTAAGTTCCTACAAGTCACCAAAATATTTGACTGTAACAAGGAGTTTTGCCTGCTGGCATAAAAAGCTTAGAAAATCAAAGCTGCACGCAGCTTCCCAAGGAGAAGGGCCTGACACGAAGCACGACTGAGCAGTTACAACCCAAGGTGTGTGATCTTGGGTTGCTCAAGTCCTGTGTGAACAAAATGTCAGTTTTTATTCAACTTAAGGTAAAAAGAGCATTTCCTTCCCATCCTCCCCAAAGACTTCAATGGAAATAACTCATTTCTGGCATCAATCCTCCCTCCCAGTCTCCTCTCAGCCATCCTCCATGTGAGCTGCCTGTACAAACCTCCTTCCCAGCAGCAACACACCCTCCCCTGCACACCTGCAGTGTGCTCCCAGCAGGTATTGCTGCTTCTTATTTACACTCCTGGACACCTTCCTGTGCCCAGCACTTCTGCCAGGCCTTGGTGAGCCCCATCCTGCTTCTGTCACTGTAACTTTCCTGTCCAAGCCCCTCTGCACTTTCTCAAGACACTCTCACCTGTTCAAAGCCAGGCTGAATCCACTCTGGTCTCTGCCTCTGCTCTCTGCCACATTCCCTCTGTTCTAATTCCTCCTAAATTTCAGCTTTTGTCATCAATCTTCCACTAAGAATTCATTTTTCTGTTTCTCTTCATTAAAGTCACTCCAGGAAAGCAACTGCTCCCACCACTGTTTTGCACTGTGAAGATTAGCAGGCCTTGTACCCGCTGGGAAGCCAGGGGGGCTGGGGGGAGGACACCCTTCCTCCCACTGAGTCAGAGATGTACTTCAAAAAAATTTGTATTTGCTTCAGGCCTATGCACTGTCACTGCAAAGAAAGCAATTTGGGCTAACAGCCAACTCGGATCAAGAACTGTACCTCTTGGAGAGGTGAACAACAGTGAACTGCACTGATGTCCACAACATACCATTTTAAGACTTTTTAGTGAGGAAGAATTGCAATTTCCTGCCATTTTGCCAGCCCAAATCTTCATTAACACCAGAGCGGGCACCTGTGTCAGTGGTTTGCCAGCACTGTCTCAGAGTGAGGCTTCCAAAATAGTCCCCATCTGCATTGCACATCCCTCTGGTCCATTTTTATGTCAAAATGCCATGATGGCCTTGCACAGCTTATTTAACAGCTATTAAAGCAGTGTCACTTCCTTCAGATCCTGCTGCTTTACGAAACTCAAAGGATACAATGAGTAGGTGCCCTGTTTATTAACCAAGGATAAAACTGTCCCTCCCAACAAAGAGGTGGCACAGTAACCACCCCCAGCCTTGCCATCAGGTAGGTGCTACAGCCAGACGAACATCACAATGCTCAGATAATGTCCCACCCCAGACTCTCTGTTCCAAGAAATTCTTGCATGGTATCAAGTCACTGTAGTGGCTGCCAGTTACAGAAGAAGTCATTTCATACAAAACTTCTGCACAGCTCTGTCAGCTCAGCTGTGGGAGCAGAACCAACCCAGCTCTCCAGGCTCAGGTATCCACCCCAGGGGTGCACAGAGAGGTGATAAGCAGAGGCTTACCAGAAATACTGGTACAAAGGTCTGTAAAGTGCAATATGTTTTTGTGCAAAAGGGAAGGTGTTCTATGAAAATTTAACAGGCAGACAAAAGACACAGAAGGGACACATCTTGAGGAAGCAGATGAGTAAATCCCACTAAAAATAACCAACGTTTGAAAGTCTCATTATTCATGTTTACCTCTTGTTTCAACGACTGTGACACAGAGATCCCGTCAGTTGTTGTTTGTCAGAAGGGAATACGAGGGAGAGACTATGACAGATCATAGTCACAAAGAGCTGCTCAGTTAAAAAGAGAATCAAGTATCCTTACCCTTGTTCTGTCCTCAATTTCATAGATGCGAAGCTGCATGGGAACATTAAAGCTATGCAGGATATTTCCACCAAACACCAGAGAATCTACTGGAGTATAAACCGCGTGTATCCACCCTAGAGAGGGAAAGCAAAGAACTGAGAATGCCTCGTGCTACGTAGCATTACAGAGCAATTTATAATCAAATTTTAACAACCCCCTGGATCCCACTGTGCAGGGGATGAGAAGTTAAAGCAGTGAAAGGTTAAATGGGATGCTCACAGCCACACTTCGGGACTAGTCATAGCAGAAGGGCACCTTGTGACGTGCAGTCTTGCAGCCCTCTGTAAATCAGATCTTCTATTTATTCACCGAGCAGTTACAGTGTTTACTGAGCACACGCAAGTTTATGACTCAACCACGTCCATGACTAAAAGTAAATTCAGTCTGTTCCATACACTTGGCTCTCAGACCGGCACCTCCAGCACGGCTGCAAACCAGGTCAGCACTGGTGGTGGGCCAAGGGTTGTGGAATTGGACTGAGGCACACCAAAACTCCTTCATACCAGCACCAGAACACACACCTTCAGACGTAAAAGATTTCAAATTATTACCAGCCCTCCTTCAGAGGTGAAAGTTTCATCTCTTACGATCAACTTCCTGAAGTAACCGAGACATCGTTTTCACTGCAAGCCTCAAGTTAAGGGATTTAACATTTCTAGTACTGGAGCTGATGAGGTTGTTCTGACCCAATCCTGCAAGGGACTGAATTCATTTCACAGGCTCCAAAGAATCTTCTATCACAACGAAAATCCAGGCACAGCAATTCATGCAGCCACACACCATTCTTCTGCCTCCGCATTGTTTGCTTGGTCTGTCAGGAGCTGAAGCTCTGGCTATGCAAGACTGTAGCCTCTGATCTCTGCAGTGAAAAAGGAATTGATCCTGCTAATGATCTGGGACCCACAGAGACCTGACACTTTTTTTCCTCTTCTTTTTTAATGAAAAGCATTGCAATTTATAAACCAGCAGACAGCAAAGCAACATGGGGGGCAGTCAATTTTCTCCTGACTGTGCAGTACTTTCCATTAAAGCTGTGGCAGCTTTCCTTCACTTCCAGATCAGTGAGGGAGCAGGAAAATGCCATTCAGCCTAGAGGGTTTTCCAGCCAGCAGCCACAAAAGTGCTCCTCCACAACAATCTCTCAACCATAAAGGCCTGCAAAGCTCTGTCTGGGAAGTCCTTGAGCCACAGCAGATGGCAGGGCTGGGGCTTTCATTTAAGGGCATGTTGGTGGGAGAATGATAGGAAGGAAAAGAAATCAGCACCAGGATTTTCTCCCTGGAAACACAAGCTCATCACTCTGGATACATTTTTCTGAATTTCAGAATCACAGAGTGGTAGAAGTTGGAAAGGACCTCTGGAGGTCCAACCCCGTGCTCAAGCAGCACCACCCAGAGCCAGCTGCACAGAACTGTGTCCAGATGGCTCCTCAGCATCTCCTGGGATGGAGACTCCACAGCCCCTCTGGGCAACCTGTTCCAGGTTTCAGTCAGTTTACAGGTCTGACTCCACACACTAAATGTGATGCATATAAAACCAGCCACTGGCTTGGGCAGCTCTCAAGATTATTCCATCTTTCCTTCCCTGGTCAGTATCATTTCAGTTACAGTGGTCCAGCCTGTTTATTATTTCCAAATCAAGAACAACCAACTACAGAGGAATTTTTTTTTCATATAAAGGGTAGGATGGCAACTACACACACCAACACTATAAATACTTCACAGCTGAAGCAGTTCAGCACCTCACACAAAACACATCAGTCTGTAGTAAGAGCAAACTACTAGAAAAATAAATACAAAAAAATAAAACTGGGTCTTCATCCTAGACTTTGGGAAGAAAAACAGGTTCGAGGTCAAGGAACTTGGGGCTATTGCTCCCACTGGGTAAACAAAGATTTCTGTGGTTGGGGGAAAGAATGGAAACTGTGTGCTGAGGCAAATCTGGGTCCCCAAAGCCAACTTATCAGCTGGGTGCTGAAACACAGGGTTGGTTTGCATGAAAATCCACCTTAATTGTCAGGTTTACAGATGAACAAACTGAAACTTGAAAAAGTGAAATGACTTTCATGACCCCACAACTGAGTGGTGGCAGAAGTCAGCTCAGAACCAGGCAGTGACCAGCACAACACTGGGGAGTCCTCAGCACCACTTCCCAGGGCAGTTCTCTGCACAGGTGTCCATGTCCAACCTTACTGCAGCTGTTATTTCAGTGAAATGATCAACATAATTCAAAATACAATTTGTTATCAAATATTTACAACTTAATTAAAAGGAATAACTGAGCTGATTCTTGTCCTGTTTGAAAGGTTAAAAGGAGATATCCCTTCATTTAATAATCAATAAAATTAATCCCGTCAACACAGTTGTTCTTTGAGTGGATGCTTCCAGTGAAACCACACAGCAGCCTTCTCCTACAAACTGTATTTCCTTAGTGAACATTTCACACCAGAGTGCAGCTGGTTTCATTGTTTCCTGGTCTTTGGGTCTCTCATCACACCTTCCCTGACTTCTCAGCTCTCCCCACGAGATGCCAAGGCTCTCTGTGTTAATAACTGCTAACTTTCCTGATAGTAGTCCCAATATTTTGGGGAGAAATGTGGAAGGATCTATCACTGGCTTGAGCCAATGCTCCAACAAATGGTGTCCCAGACACGACAAAGCCTCAACAGAAAGAATAATGAACACAAATAAGAGTTTCAAACATCTGTTCTTGCAGAGCTGGTACAGTGCAAACTGAAAGTCTTCTGTAAAGTATCTGAAACAACCTCTGGTTCTGTGGAGAAGGTCTTTAATTCCCTACTTGCATTTATAATCGAGGACTAAATGTCTTACAAGCAATTAGTACCTTCAGCTCCCAGCTGCTGAATTAACTGAACACTAGATCCTTCAAGATGTTATTTCTAATAACGAGAGTGAAAATACTGCTGTTAATGACACAGTTGTCAATAGCAAAACCCTTTAATAACACAGCACTAAAACCCATCGGGGTTGGGAAAACAAAAATAAACGAGAGACCAAGCAACAAAGCCATCATATAAAGTCCTGGGAAGTCAAGTTCCTACCCCTGCCAAGGCAGGGCTGATTGCTAGGCAGAGCTCAGAGCTAAGTATGGCTGTGGGTACCATCCCCTCACTGCTGAAGTGCTGAGCTGGGCACACAGCTCTGTCCTGGGGAATCCCAGACCTCCCGCAGCTCATGTGCTCCCACAGGCAGCATCCAGCTCAGCCCCTCTGCAGGACGCAGCCCTGCCGGAGGAGTCACCTGCGCATAAAATAGATTTTGGCCACTCAGCTGTGCAGCATTTCAGTCACACTGCATCCCAAAATAGCTTCCACTTGCCTGAGGAACGTACGTGCATAATTGAAACTGCAGAGACATGAGCACCAAGAGGTGGATTCCAGGGACACAGGACAGAATGGGCAAGGTTAGACAAAAACAATGGGAGAACTGACAAGGTACAAAATCCCAGCATGATTGGCACAGATGTTACAGAGGAAAAAAGTCCAACATGAAAATCTCTTGTTCTAATATTAACCAGGCTGTGTATGGAGAAAAACTGGAGGTCAGCACCAGAAAAGTAGAAGCAGGAGGAAAGAGAGATGAGAGGAAAACAGGAAACAGTTTCCATCAGGGTAATGTATTGTGGAAATGAGCTCTGAGAACAGAGAAGCTTGGATGGCACATTCAATCCATTCCCACAGCTTAGCTACAGCACGACTCAGAAATAAACTGAGGAGGATGAATGTTCATTGTGACCATTTGCAAACAAGAACACCCATCTTCTCAGTTCCCCAATTACCACGGTTTTTAAAGGGGAGGACAAGCCTCCAGAACAGGAGGTGCTGCACGTAGGGTTAACCCAAAAGGGCAGCCAAGGGATTTGCTTTAATATCATCCACCACACCCCTGCCTCACCCTCACCTGTGCCGTTACTTTTTGCTGGATGAATTGAAGGTCTGTTGACATTTTAGGTCATGTCACCTGTGCTGAACAGCCTGTCATGTCTGTTCCTGTGTGTCTGACTTCCAGCTCTCACAGCACAAACTTGCCACACAGCCTCCAATACCAACAGCTCTGTTCATCAGTGCTCTCCTCAGTGCTGCTTACACAAATCCTGCTACTGCTGCACAACCCTCTGTGTTTCATGGCTTCGTGCAAGACAGGAGATAACAACCCACCTCTTGGTAATCGTCTCAAAACCAGAGAAAAACGCGACCAATTTAATTTTATCCTTCATGCTAAAAAAAGCACTGGAGTAATATCAGAACAACTGGAATAAGAACTGAAAAAGTCAAAGGTCAGTGGAACAAGAAATTGTGAATTTCTGCCTGAAAGCCACAAACAAAAGCACCTGCTAAATATTACCTAAAGCTACAATTAAATCCTACAGATGAGAGGAGGACACTGAGTGTGTGGCTTCAAGGACCAGCTGTGAACCAGAAGATTCTTCCCCGTGGGCGACCGCCTCCCAACCCTCCTGTGCCAACAGCGGTGACGCCGGAGCCCAGGTGGCACCAGCCCGGCCTCCCCGGGCAGCTGGAGCAGCTCTGGCACAGCCACTGCCCCCTCCTGCCCACCACAGGCTCCACCACGTGGGATGCACGGATTTGGGAGCACAGACACTGCACAGTCACTGCTCACAGCCCTCGTGTCAAGCCTCAACAAGAAGAGCATCCACGTGTGATTTTTCTGAAGTTGATGGTTTTTATTTCAGTTCCTGGCGATCGGTAAGTGCTTTTTCCTTCCCAAAACAATCCTAGTGTATGAAGCCAAGCCAACACTGAGCAGGGATTCTATTCAGGGGACTCAGAAATGCTCTCAGCTGATTTAGAGTTATGAATTATTCCACCACTCCTAAGATACACTTGAATATTTAGATGTTATCATCTCTAGTAAATCAAGAAGGTAAAATTAACAGTAACAAACGTTTTTCTGAACAGTTAAAAGAAAGATATGATCTCATTATCTTTTGAATTTTATAAAACAAGTATTATTAAACATTGCAAACTTGTTAGAAGATTTCAGTGGGCTGCAAATTCCTACTCAAGGATGCAATCATCCATCTGAGAATAATGAAAAAGAATATTAACTTATAAAGCTATGGGGCAAACAGCCTACAAGCTCCAAGCCAAAACCATGGTACATCTGTTTCCATTAGTAACTGAACTGATATTTTGCCTTGTGATAGAGAAGTCCCCACACATTTTCCTGCAATTCTACGGCAACTTGGGGTGGAAAAGAGGAAATATATATGCCTCAAAAATAAAAAGTGACTAAAGAGATAACCTGAGAGTGGGCACTGCCAGCAAATCTCAAAAGAAGAATGACTGCATCATAACAGTGCCTACAACCAAATCTATCAAGGAAAGATCATGTTTACATTTTTAAAGTTAAAAATTTATTAATTTTGCCCCAGTAGTACAAGTAACACAGCAACTCTCAATCTTAAATTGTTTTTAAGAATTAGGCAGAGCTCTGCATTAGGTGTAGAACCAAAAATCCAACATTATGCTGTCACCTTCGATCTGAAAGCAGACACTCAAGACAAAAGCCTCTCCTCTTTGATCCTCTCCACCATGTGCTCCCTGATGTTCCAGGCATAGAGATTCCATTAATGTCAGTGGAAGCTCACAGAATGGGAAAAAGCTAAACAGCAACCAAAAATAGCCAGGCAGCTCTGCAGCCCTAGCACAACACCCTGCAAAAAATGTAGCAGCCAGATTTTAATAGCCTGTCATTCTCCCTGCTGTAAGGGCTATGTGCCACCTTCTGGCCCCAGCACACAATCATCCATCAAACTCTCGCTGGCACAGCAGAGGTGACCTAAGACCACACTCTCCTAATAGGCAAAATCCCACTGATAACCACTGAGACAGCATTTGAAACACTTTGAATCCTTCCACAGCTGCCTACAGTCCACACAGAACATCTCTTTCTGTCCACTCTCCTTCCCAAAAACATTCATCTGAGAAAGGTCATTATTTCTGCATTCGACTGGAGACAAGAACTCTGGAGCACTCTCAGGTTACCACAATAATTAAGAGAGACTCCAACAGCGTGTTTCCATGCCAAAGGCCCTGAAGTGCAGTACAGAGAACTTTAGAAAAATAAAGTAAAACAAACAGCTTACTCCTCAGTGGAACACTGCCAGCTCCCAGGTGAAACACAACTGCTACAGAACTGCATGCAGCAACACGAGAAGTTTGAAGAAGAACCAGAGAGGAACACCATCCAGTTGACAGCAGGTTACCCTGGCTGGATTGTGATTGTAGGAATGTTGAATAAATCAGCACTGCAGAAGTCTTCTGCAATATCTAATGGCAGCCCAACAGCTCATCTCTTCCATGGACTCACATTAAAGCTACAGATTTTAAAAGCCTACAGTAAGATCAGAAGCCCCAACCCAAAATCACAGCTGCTCATGAGCCCACTGCCTCTGACCAGTGAGAGAGGCTCAGAAAAAGGCTGTAAGAAAGAGGCGATGCTAGAGCAACCCTTGGTAGCATCAGCCATCTCCTCCCAAAGGAACCCAAACCAGGATGTTCACAAATTTCCTGAGACCAATCACACTGCAAACCCTGGAATCAACCTGTATCCACAACCTGTATCCACAACAAGTGTGGCAACTGCCTTGGAGGATAGTAAAACTGGTCCTCACAAAAAAAGAAGAAAATCCAAGTTTATCCCTATTCTGGCAGACAACATCAGTGACAATGCAGAACTGGCTCAAGTTCACCTTTTCAAGACACGCGCTGATTACGCTCGGACTTCACGACGTTTACAGGCAAAAACACTGCAAGACAAATTTTCCACGGGATACTACAAGCTGGCTGCTTTTGTATGTACCCATTTCACATGTGCAAACTCCCCTGAATTTGAAGTACAAGTGTCTGCACTAGACATATATACACATGCATGAAAGAAAAGGTCATTTTTTGAAAGAGAGGCCTGCCAAGAAATTGAGAGAAAAGCAAACAAGTTTAACAGATTTCAAATTATGGCAAAACCTT
Source organism: Platysteira castanea (assembly GCA_013397175.1). Taxonomy (NCBI): domain Eukaryota; kingdom Metazoa; phylum Chordata; class Aves; order Passeriformes; genus Platysteira; species Platysteira castanea. The sequence goes on from VYXC01003151.1 coordinate 202,364, forward strand.
GCTTGTAGAGGACAACAGGGAAGAGGAGAATGACAATATCCATGTAAGAGGTCCATCACTCACAATCAAAATTACTTATTCAGCAAGACTAAGACTTTTAAAAGCAAGTGGATTGGAAAAAGGCTGGATTTTTGTGTATGCTTAGTTTTGAGCTTGGGTTTAGGTAACAACAGTGATGTTTAGGAGGACATGAGAGAAACTAATGTGGTGTCCAGAGACCAAGAGAGAGGGAAATTGATGCATAATGAATGCACCACTTGAGAAAACAAGTGCAAGGAGAGAAGTGAAAGACAATTTACAGAGAATAAAGACTGGAGTGGAGGGTGAAGGGCATGAGAAGGAGAGAGAAAGGTTCCAGTGAAGTTATGCAGTGATGTAAAAGGAGAAAATACTCATAAAAGGGAGAAGCACTGAAGATATTAGAAACCTGGTTAATTGGCATTAACTTAGTGAGAAGTATTTCAATAAGGCTGTAGAGGAACAGACAGGATGGAACAGAGCAAGTGGCTTGTAGAAGCCAAAAACACATGTCTACAGAAATCCTGAGTTGTAGAAATCTGAGGGATGCTGCCCAAACACTGATTCTGTGTGTCCCAGCAGAGTGATGGGAGACACCTTAATTACTTCTCCATAACACCACCACAACTCCAAACCCTTCACACGTCCCCCCTGGAAAGTCACCACATGGTGCAGAAGGAAGCTACGGCAAAAATAGTACTGGACAAACTCCAGATTTGACTGTGACTGGTAAAATTGTGTTGTTTCCCTACTGAGACAATGACTGAGCACTGAAATGATGCTTTTTCTCTTCTGGATCATCACAGTTTCCACCTGAAGAGAAGCACACTCTATAAGGAATTTGCCTTCCATTTGAGTTGAACAGGCAGCATCCCCTGTCCACTATCCCAGAGTGAGGCACTTTACCTTGACCAAATTTTATCTGTGGTGAATGTTTACCATATGAAAACTTTACATATTAAACGTTGCCCATGGTAACATACAAGGGCAAATATCCTGGGGCACTTTCCCTGCATAAGGGCAAGTTCGCTCCCATCCTGGGAAAACAAGAGTTAGATTTCCACAGACAAAAAAAAAATTTAAATCATTCCCTGACACTGGTAGCAGTTCTGGCTTCCTCTCCTCTTTAACCTTCAGCTGGTCTAACATCTTGAATCTAATCTGGTCATAAACCTCAGAATGGCACAATGTGTGTATTTCTCAATCAACAACTACACTGACAGCAGTTACATGAATGGAACAGGCCAGGTTCCTAGCTGATTTTATCACTTTACTACAAGTTTGAGCAGAGTTATCATCCTTGACTCACCAGTGGGAACCAGTAAAGTGGGAGATGAGAACCTGTAACGGTGCATCGCTCGTGTGGAACAGCCCTGTGGGGCCACCAGGGCACAGCTGGGCTCCTACACGAGTATCCCTCAGAATCCCAGCTTACTTTCCCCCTCCCCATATTTAGGAGGAACTCCTAAAATGCTGCAAAGTGCACCTTGGCCCATAACAACTCACTGTGCTGACAAGATTGGGCTCACTTCCTCCTCGATACCACAGCTGGGATCGCGCTCTGCAGGGTTACAAACACCAGTAGAAATCTACTGGTTTAAACTTAATCCTGAAAGAATGATGGCAATGATGGAGAGGAAAATACCCTGAGGCCCTGGTGAGCACTATAATTATGCCTCCCGTAAGAATGATCCCCATTTTTGTCCAAGTGGTTTGTACTTTCGAGGATTTACTGGATCTGCTGCTGATCCCAGACTCTCAGACAAACCCTCCATTCCCCAGCAGCCTGTGATTTCACTCCCTCACTTGTATTCCTAAAGTTTTCTCTACCTACTTCACCCTGACACTGCTACGGTGTAACATTTCTAGGACTACTCCCAAAAATTACTTGAAAACAGGAGCAGAGCAGGGTATTTTATGGGAAAGGTCCTTTGCTGAAATGCTCCCCATTCACAGCCCAGCTGAGCACTAATTCCTTACACTTTCTGTGACCAAACCTGTAATTAGAAGGTATTTCCTCATGGATGAGTTGAGACTGGTCAAGGGTTTATCAGGCTCAATTGAAAATACGGGACACGCTGGTTTTACAGACATCTATAAACAGAATCTAAACACTAAGAACACTTCTAAAGCACATAAAAACCACTTTCAAACATTAACTAACATGATATGTGCACAAACCAGAGCAAAGAGGTCACAGGAATTGACCTGTTTTACACAGCTATGCTCAATTCACTGACCTGGAACAGCCTTTAATTAGGCATTTCCATACTCTTAAAACAAAGGCAGAAATAATGCCCTTTCACATAAATAAGAGATTTGCAAATAAGTTTTCCAAACAAAATACAGCAGAGCAAAAACCCTTGAATCTATGAGGTTCTTACAGAGAAATTATTCATAAATGCCTTTCAAATCTGGCATGGAGCCTAAAATGTCTGAGTATTGGCATTTCTGTACTTGGGGCTTTCCTAAGAAAACAGAAACTACAGTCAAAAACCCATTTGGAATCACTTTGTGTCAGCCACCATGTTACAGCTGTGTCCTGTCCAAGCTCCCACAACCTGCAGCGTTCCAGCTGCTGAACATGACTAAACTGACATACAGAAAGTCTTACTTGTAGGAGGCTTTTCACAGGAGGATGGAGATAAACAGAAGATGCAGTAATGGGATCTAAGCAAACAGCACAGCCACACTCAAACACCCAGTTCAAACAGTAACAGCACATTCTGACCTGTTTCAAGGGAAGATCTAATTCCATTAATGGATTAACTCCTCCACCCTCATTTTGCCTGTCATCTCCCAGGCTGATTCTTACCAAATACTTACAAATGTGCACATTTGTGGCCTTCAACTGATCCTAACAACACTCCTCAGATGAGAACGTTGTCCCTGTCTCTGCATGACCTGCCTTCTCTCTGTCTCTAGGGTTAAAAAATAATAATCTTATCTCCACAGACTAATTAATCCCAGAGCTGAAAACCTACCAGCCTGCCTTTCTGTCATGTACAAAGTCTACCTATATTTATTTCCTTAGTAAGATCCAATAGGCAGAGGCAATGTGTTAAATTAATATAAACAAACGTACGGTCCTGTAATAGTCACGGAAAGCAAAGTCTGATATCATCTTAAATGAGGACTGTTACACATTCTACCATCCTTAATCCAATTTAGGCAGGAGCAGAAAGGGCTGAAGCATCAGCCTTCAAAGCAGCAGCTATTTGGTGGCTTTGCACGATGAGCCTGGATCATGCAGCACAGCTACTGAGGTGGGCAGCAGTGTAAAACCGAGTGTGGCTGGGCTGCTGGAGGATGTCCAGATTCAGCACCATCTCCATCAGCAGAAATTCTGAACAGTTATAACAATGAAGCTGTTTCCTCAAGAAGCAACCCTGAGGGAGCACAGCACCTGCTCTTCCATGGACTGGAATCTCTCCAGCTCCATCAGGGCATCAAGACCCACCTCTGGCTACAGAGAGAGGCAAAGAAGCAAGTTACTGAACTGCAGGTGAAACCTGCCAGGAGAGATCACAGAAAGAGAAAACTGTCTTTCCCAGAAAGCCAACAGCAGCAGTCAGTACAGCATGAGAAGTGGTGAACTGACAGCTCCAGAGGCCCAACCCCTCTCTCCTTTCTTCCAGTACACACAAGTGATCACTGCACTCCCTTCCTCACTGTACATTTTGCATCAGTCTTAATTTCTGGAAAATGAAGCACATCTAGTCGCTGGCCATTCTTCTGCCACAGCAAATAAAGAGGTCAGTATGGGGTTTAGGCGTGAAGAATTGTTTTACAGAGAACTGTTAGTAAAACACAATCCCAGTCATTCCAAAAGGTTAGTTAACAGGGATACCTGAAGGAATGAAGAATGTGTAGCCTTGTTTCAGCTCAATTCTTTGGCACCGTTCCACCCTGTCTCCCAGAAAGATATCACTTTGCTTTCCTGAGAGAACCCATTCTTCATAGAGTTCTAGATTCTGCAGAGTAGGTGGAATCAGCCAGAAGATCTAAAAACAAAATGAAGATTTAACTCTTACCAACAGTCAACAAAAAGAAACAGCTGAGAGACTCCACCAAGGCTATCGGGTGTTAGGCAAATGAGCTGCTTTCTGCATGAAACACTTGTTTTCCAGGTGTTGTACACAGACAGCAGCAGCAATTAGCCCACGTGCTGGAAGTGGCTGGGTAACTGTCACTTGTCATCTTTCTTCCAGAAACATCTTACTCAGAAGCTGCCTGTGGTTTACCTGCAGCTCAGGACCCTGTGTTGGTACAGCACAACTGCAGGGCTACAAGGAGGAACAGGATCTGTGCCACTGATTGATCTCAGTTCCCACCATACACTGTCCATACTGCAACTGAGAAAAACATCATAAACCAGGAAAGATGTGAACGTAGCCATACACGCTGTGTATTTTAAGGCTTCTGTATCCTTTAACGTTTCAGTTCTGGCTTATTGTGCTTCTACACACCAAAGGAACATGGACTCTCCAAAAGGAACAGAAGCTTTAGCTACAGGAGACTTGTGAGGGCACTCTGACCCAGCAAGGGTACACACAGCCACATCTCGCTGCAAGACACTTCTGGACCACACAGCAACAGCGAGCCTAAAAGCACCACCACCAGCAAATAACACATTTAGTATTTCAAATAAATCACTTGTTTGTTTCATAATGGTGAGTGGTGTCCTTCTAGTTCAGCAAACTCTCTGTGTATCGACAAAGCTGCTAGAACAGTCTGATCACTGGCTAATCCCCTCAAGGGAAAAAAAAAGAGAGAGAAAGGGGAAAAAAAAAAGAAAAGAAAAGAACCCCTTCCCTCTATAAGAGGCATAGAGAATTAAACCAAATATAAAAAAAGGTTCACCTACCTTCCCCCCACGGAAAACGTGATACCACACTGAAGTGCCACCAAAATCAATATGAAAATCAGTGAAGCATCCTTTCACACTCATCAAACAGTACCTGCAAGCAGAGTGAAGGACAAAAATGAATCAGTCTGAAACAGTATTTTTCACATCTTAATTTGCAGAGGTTAACTGCCTGTGCAATGCTGCTTCCACCAATTAAGTTTCTGCATTTACAGTACAGGGATTTGTCTCATGAAGATAACGAGGTTTCTGCTGAAAAATGTGTATCTCCATGTCTGAGTTTGCTGTTCATGTAAGAGGAATTAAAGCTTTCAGAGTTAGGGAATAGAAAAACATTAAAAGTTAGGCTGTTCAGAAATATTTCTTATGCCACTGCCAGTCCCTGGGGTGATCTGTTTAATGCTCTCCTTCCCCACTCCACAGACACAACCTTCACCAAAGTTGTACACAAATTGCTTCAAAGTTTTGAAAAATCTAATTTGCTTATAAATCCTCCTGAATGTTCTTTACCTACTTGCCACTCATGCCATTTTTGCAAGGATTAGGGGACAGAAACCTCATCTGGCAAACTAACTCCTTTTTGTTCACATTTCTAGGCATTCTGCATCAAAATACATAAAGGACCCAGCTGGCAGCCACGCTAAGAATCAAATCCACTATTTTTTATGCCGTCTTGGTACAGGTTTTGAGCAGTTTAAAGTCTGCATTGCTGGAAAAGACACAAGAGCTGTGGTCTGGCTGCGGGAATCTCCAGCCTGCAGCCACCATCTGTAACTAATGGCCGAATCACAGCCGCCCTCCTCACTGTAGGCACCTTTGCAAACGCAGGAAACACACACCACTTAACCCACTAACCTCTTTTCCTTGTTCCGGTCTCCGTTTCATGGCTTTT
>VYXC01003151.1:208189-248807 GCA_013397175.1 Platysteira castanea
TGGTTTTTTAAGGGGAGTTATGGAAACACTACCGGAAGGGGATTTGTTTTAAAAAATAAATTAAATAAATAAAGGGGAAAAAAAAAAGGTTTGATTTAAGTGTGTCTTTTTCTGCTCACATTCAGGTAGGAGAAGCTCAGCAGTATGCAGCCGGCGTGCAGAAGTCCCTGTAGATGATAGGCTGGGAAGGACCTTACCATGTGTCTGCAGAAGGCTGGCAAATCAGAGCCACTCTGGGTCCATAAGAGCCGCTGCCTAGCAACCACATCCCGAGCCGGAGTTGACAGAATGATACGCAATGCTGTCATGAAGACAGTCAATTTGTGGGCTTCAAAAAAGGTCCTGCGCCTTCATCTCACAATTAAAACCTCTCCTTGTGCAATTACACGTCTCTCCTCTTGCCCACTCTGGAATTTTTTAAATTTTTTTTTTTAATCCTTCAGAAGCAGGAAGAAGCTTTTGCTGCCCCTGGGGTATTTCAGATGCTTCAAAAATCACAGCTAGCCAAGAAGCTGTCTACACTCTCAATATGCTCCATTTCAAAATATGAGTCCTTCCCTCCCAAACACTTTTTTTTTTAAATTTCTCCTTTTATGTTTTCTCTACCAAGATGTTGTTGATTACAAGTCAGATAGAATTTAAAAACAATAAAAGAAGCCCAGAAAGGAAGTTGCCTTTCTTCCAGCCAAACTGCAAAAAGTCACAGATTGAATAATTATTGCTCGTTAGGAAAAAAAATCAGCATGGAAATTCTCAGCTTGTAAGCAGTGCTGAGTATTAGAGGTTCATGTTCTCTTAAAGTAAAAAATTCTAATCCTTATGGAGTCAATTATTTTCAGTTTCCAAAAGGTCAGATGTAAAATACATCACACTAACAAAAATTTTCTAGACGGTGCTACCTACCAACAATCACCCGCTGAACTAAGATATTCTGGAAGAGCAGACATGGCCTGGGCATTAGCTGGTTTTAGCTATTCCTCAGTAGTCAATAATCTAAACCTGAAGCAGTTAAACTGTTAATGTTCAGAGAGGCAATAACAGGATTGAATCCTGTCAAATCAAAGCGCTGAAAATTTAGTTTGGTGAGAAAACACTGAAGCAGGTATAACTGAACATGCAACTCTTCCTTTTCCTTGTTTTTCCCCGTTTTCCCCTCTGTTTTCTTGAAACTCCTCTAAACACAATTTCCACTCCAATAAAGGTGGTTTTAGTGAAAGAGTCACATATGGCGATTAACAAAAACCTGCAAAGCATTTGGAAAATAAACTGTTTTTCTTTCCATCCACAAACAAGCCGTGCCTTAATTTCTGCTGTTAATCTCCTAGGCCTGCTTTTGTCCAAGCCCAACAGCTCCCGGCCGGCTCAGGAGCCTGCGGGAGGATCTTCCGCCATCCAGCTCTCTCCCTGGTTGCCAGAGTCTGGCACAATGCCTTTGCATTGACCTCTACAGCTTCCTCTTCCAATGTACACCGCAGTCACATGGTCCCAGCACACTCCATGCCACAGCTAATCTCAGGCACCGCTCGGCTCCAGGCTCAGCCCGCGGCTTCTCATCACCAACAGCTGCTAATTTGGGGAACCACTCAACTTCTCAGGGTTTTCCATAACAACAGTGAAAAAGAAAAAAAAAAAAACAAAAAACAACGGAGTGGGGGGGGAAAGCCGTAACACAGCATCCATGTCGAAAGAAATCGAGGAACTACATCCACTGTGTGCTGTGGCCACAGCGCTCTGGGCCAGGGCAGGTACAGTGGTTACAGGAACAGAATCCCATGTCAGGCATGGGGAGACAACCTGACCAGAGTTACACCCTGAAAACACAGGCAACGCAAAAGATGCCCCAAGTTGAATATTTTCACAACTGCTACCACATCCAACCCCTGCACACTCCACTTTATCTCCCTGCACAGCCTCAGTCAGGGTTTTAAAACATGCAGCTGCTTGTAATCTGTTGTGGGGGAGCTTCCCTTCCCGATTGAAGAGTTTGGTTTGTGTTCTCCACAAGCCTGAAATTTGTCGAGTTAATGTATTGTTATTTTGGAGGAAGGATTTGTGATGTGGGGAAAAGGGGAACTTCCCCCTCCCACTCAGCCTCCCTCAAAAACCCCCCCAAACATCTGGGGAAATTTCTTAGAGAAATGATGCGAAGAAATATGGAGTAACCTGCAAACTCACGAGGAAGAACAAACACAGAGATCCAAAAAAAGAAAGGGAGATGATACAAATGAAGCTAAACCACTAAGCAAACACAGCGAGCTGGGAACACAGGAACAACACAAACACCGCTCCATAAGCCAGCGCAGAGCCCACACTCCCAGGCAAACCCACAATGCACTCGCCACGCATCGCTACAAACCCGCAAGCAAACAGAGAAACAAAGACAGCGAGAGCCGCGCCGGGATGCGAAGGCAGCGCCGGGCAGGGCAGGCAGCGGCAGCGTTCATGCACATGGGCCCGGGGAGACGCGAGCGGACGCACAGGCAGCAGCATTACCCTGAGCTCAGCTCCTTCTCTCCTGCAATAGGCACCGCGCACCATACGGCTCTATTCCCTCTGGCATTGCGAGGACTCCCCTGCCACTGAGCTCAGCCCATAAACCACTCCCAAACCCCAGCAGAGGCTTCTGTTTTTTGTTCGGGCCAATGAGAAAAGTATAGCTCACTCTTCCTTCCTCCCAGGAGCAGCGCCGGCTGGTTGAAATCCCTGAGCCTGAAACCGAATACCACAGACCCATGAGCCAACTGCAAGTGCCAGCGCGGGGAAAGGCGCGGGCCTCGCTCCCCATCCCCGAGCGGGAGCGACGCTCCCGGTGTCGGGGGAGAGCGGCCCCCGGCAGCATCCCGGCACCGCGGGGGCCCTTCTGCCGGGCCTGGGAGCGGGGCTGGTAGGAGGCAGCAGGAACAATAGCTACCTCGGGGCGCCTCGGCCCGCACCGACAGCGCTCCCACACTGGGGCCCTGCAACTGGAAGCCACGAATCGCGCCGCAAGACAAAAGAAACCATTGTCACCCAGGAGGCACCGGCCCGGCTGCCGCCCCCACCCCCGCCTCACCGGCAGCGACCGGTCCCGCCGCTGCGGGGAGGGCCCGGCTGCCCCGCGGGGATGAGCCCCAGCATCTCCTCACGGAGGGCCCCGGCTTCCCTAGAGGTGAGCCCTGGCTGCTCCTGCGAGGATGAACCCGGCTTTCCTCAAGGATGAGTCCCGGCTCCCCCGTCAGGGATGACGAACCCCGGCTCCCCGCGCTCGCAGGCCCCCCAGCACCCAGCCGTGGCCGCCGGGCCAGCCCTGCCCGTGAAGGCCGCTCAGAGCCGGCCGTAGCGGGCCTTGTGCCCGTGCCCTGCCGGGACCAACCTTCGCCCCGTCCCCCTCCTGGGGAGCGGTACCGAGCGCTCCCAGCCCGAGGGAAACGAACCAAATCGTCACACACCGTGCTCACCACACCCCGTGCGCGCACCGGGCACTTCAAACGCACATGAAAGGCCCGGCTCCTGCCCCGAGGGGGTTACGGTCCGAGTCAGTCACACACAGAAACAACACCCGAGATAAGAGAAGCCAATTTTCTGCCATGCACCGGAGAGTGTGTGAAGTGCCTGCAAATCACACTCTCGGACCACACTGGGACCAAAGCAAGCGACAACACTTCTCTCGTCGCGCCCTTGCCCGGCCGCAGCCCCCGTGGAACAGCAGGGGTGCGCGGGGTGGGCTCATATCCGAGTGTGCCGCTGCCACGAGTGGGGACCGCACAGGGACCCCTGGCTGACCTTCCAGATTTTGGCTTCCAACAGCGCACGAGCGCTGGAACCTCAGAACTTCAAGAATGAAGAGGTTTGGGTTTGGTGTATTTTTTTTTTTTTTTTTTTAGAAGTTTAAATTTCTAAAGAGGTACCCACCACCACAGTGAACTGAACCAAGCTGCCAATTCACTGCCAGCCAGGCCTGTCTGCCCCTGGAACAGCAGTTTGGGGTCTGTGAGAGCACAACTCATTTCTCCATCCTGTGACAAGGCTGTTCAGCTCCAGGGTCACCACAAACTGTTGTAAACACTGGTGGTTATTTGAGTTACATGTGTGATGCTGCAAGTCCTCCAAGTTCTACCCAAAGGAAGATTTGAAACTCATGCAGTGATCTGAAGACATCACATTTTATTTATTTTGCTAACTTGGAAAGTCTTAAGAAGAACTCGCGCTTAGTGGTCTAATTTTTTTTTACTGAATTGTACTTATAGAGGTTTTGTGTCAAAAGCAATCCACAAATGGCATACAAAGTGCAGACAAGTCTCTCACATGCATAAACCAGTGCCAGGTTGCCTTGTGGGACCTGCGAGCTCCCTCGATTCCCTGTCTCCAGAGGCACCCTAGGCTTCTAATTAGACCACAGCTCAGCAGAGCATTTTAGCATCTGTTTAAATCCATCCCTACTTAGTAGAGGAATGAATAGAGAGGATTGGATGGCTGAACAACAGCCTGGGAGAGGGAGAATAGGGCTGAGGACATGCTAACAGAGCAGCATTCTTTTGTGAACAGGTAGATGCTTCACACAAGATACCCCATCCTTAACGGAAGGGCAGCAGCAATATAGAGACCTATTACAGCAGTGCTTAGATTTTTCAAGTAATAGGAAGAATTCTGAAGGTAAAAAGGATGTTGCAGTGACTAAAGCTTTCATTTTCATTTGTTCCACAGCACAAACATTATCAAGTTCTTAGAAGTGCCTGTTACTGTTTCTTGTCCTGAACAGTAGCTATTCACTGCCACTGCATTGCAAATAATCTTGCAAGGCTACAAACAGAAAACCTAATAAAGATATAAAGATGATAATAATTTCATCAGGACTATCTCTTTTGATAAATGAAAAATCAAATTAGTACTTTCTTTTTTTTTTTTTTTTTTTTTTTTTTTTTTTTTTTTTTTTGTTGGCTCAGCTGTATCCACATTGCTTCAGTTCTGGATGAATTTAAACAGAAAAACAAATCTGAGCTTGTTTTGAGCTAACTGAAAATGGTTACGGTGATATAACAAGCTTCTGCCCCTAAAAGCTGATGTTACAACAGCACTGCCTTTTTCTGCTGGCTCTTGGTTACACAGCATCTTCCCACTCTCATCCAGGATCCCATGGCTGAGAGGCTTTTCTCAGGAACTTGTACCCTGGGACGTGAAAGAGGGGACATAAACTATTTCCCCACTTCATTCAGTCCTCTAAGGCTCCTGTGAGCTAAGCAGCCATTTACCTACAGACAGAAAAATAACTTCATTACCCAGAATTTTTTTAAGAAGTTAATGGTGCAAGTCCAAGTGCGAGGCAGGGTGGTCTCCAGCGCGCGCGGTGCTCCTGGTAACCGAAGCAGCAGATGGAGCGTTCTCTAACTTCACTCCCAGCACGGAACTCGACGTGCAGGAGCCAAGACAGACATTTGTGTCTGGTAATGCCATCTGTGTCTGCGAAACTGCAGCGCTCTCGCTGGAGTGCTTTTTGTTTGTAGGGAACACGTTAATGGTGGGGATGGCATACTGCAAACTCTCAGGATTATGGGAATGCTAAGAACAAGAATGGAATGAATCGATCCCATTTCTGAGCAACAACAGTCATTAATAAAGCATATGAATATTGACGATTCACATAAAAGAATGGGCAGCATGAAACGAGTGACAGCACTGACTTGTGGCTTCACAACTGAACGTGATCTCCTTAAGGGCTCAAACCCTCTCAATACTCACAGCAATAGCTGGGACCAGTATCTCTACAGGAAACTGTCAAGCTGAATTTCCAAACATGGAGAAAGCCAATCTCTTGAGGAGTTCATCTTTAAATCGGACAAGTTCATGGAAGAGCAATCTCTTGAGAGCCACTGAGCACACACAAACAACTTCTGCCTCAGGACAGCCCCTGCCTGGACTGCAGTCAAAGTTCAGAAGATAACTTTTAAGAGGGGCATCATTTTACGCTCACACCATTCTTACACTCCTGCCAGGGCCCAACAGCAGACAGGTTACTGAGAGCCACATATCTTTGTCCTGATCTGGTACAGCTTCTCTTGTGCTCACAGACTGTCACTGTTTGTTACTGGTTTTAGCTTTGTGGCTTCTTCAGACTGATGAGGAGTTTGTGCCAACAGTGCTGTAAATCATCCTTCTCTAGTCTTTCTGTGAGATGACACTCAGTAGCAACATCTTCATCACTCCAGCTGCATCACCCTCGCCTTTTAACACTCATGCCTGGTAACTCCTTTTCCCAACATCAAACTCAATTGTCACATTTCAAGCATTCACAGTCTTTCAGTGTTTAGCTTCCCTGTACCTATCACATCTACTAGTTTATCAAGCTGTCAACCTCTACCTTCCCTTTGCCAGTGACAGCAACCTCCATGGCTCCGTGTCTGCTTCTTCATCAGGCATCTCCTGCCTTTCTACCAGGCCACCCTCCACAAATGGGAAAAACTCCATGTCAAAATCTGTTCAATTGGTACGTCTCTAAAATCCCTTTGAAACCTACCATCTGGCATTTCATGATGCAAGTAGTGAACTGCAAGCATATACTCTGCTTTTTCTGCTAAATTCTGTTAGTCATGTTGCTACCTTATCCTTCAAACCATCTCTGCCTTGTTCTGTTTGCTTGCTACATCTTTTCCAGCATCTGGAGTGTGCCTGCTCTAGGAAAGGAATCGTTTTCTTTACTTCTTACCTTGTACCATCCATGAATCCTTAGGCTCTGAATCACCATTCAGTTTCTTAGCTCTGGCAAATTATAAATAATGTTATGTAGCTGACTAACCACTTGGGAAGCAAGTGCTGCTCTGCCACGGGTTTATTGTGTGACCTCAGGCAAGTCACTTAGGGCATTTCCAAATGCATGGGGCACTCCAATCCACACCCAGTTACCCTAATGAGCAGTTTGATCCTTTCAAAATGTAGGAGTATCTTTAGTTTCCACTGAAATCAGTGGTGCTGAGCATGTCCCCCCAGTGCCTGTCACAGAGTCTCTTCTTTTATGAAGACCTTTACCTTCCAAAATGTTTATTTTTACAGAACAAGAGTAAATGCTACATATCACTTCCTGACTGCACACTCCTTTGTATCTGTTAGTACCAATCTATTTTACAGTTTGGAAGGAGTTCTGAGTGATTTGCAGAACACCAGAGGTCGGTTCAACAGCAGAGCCTGGGATGTTGCCAGCATTTGGTCTGGCCAATAAAACACCAACAGCAGTGAAGGGCTTGCAGGATTACCTGGTGTTCATCAGCCAGACAGGTCATTACATCATTATGGGAACCCCTATCTGAGCTGTACTCATTCCCATGAAACTTGCAGTGCACATTTTGAGGCGCCCCAAAAGTTCCTTTTTCCAATCATCACATTAAAAGTTTCAAGGAAGACCTTAAAGCAGGAGAAAGAGTGAGGTGAGCCTATGCTTGCCCAAAAACTACAGGTGAGATAGGCAGAACCAGAACAAACAGCTCTTGTGTTCAGTCTCAAACCTGCCCTGAGCGGGTCCTGAGCCTGGGTAGTCCATCCAATATTTGACCTTGCTCTTGAAAAAGTGATTAGAAAAGTAAACTGGCAGGAAGGGCAGCGACAGAGTTTCCGGGAAGTCACACATACCTATTAACAATGGACTTGAAGCTCATTTCACAAAACATTTCTCAGCTAATAACGTCTGTCATTAGCAGTTTAGAATCTGGGAAGGATCTGAGCCCAGCCTACAGCAGGACTCTGACTACACTGTGACATATCTGAGTGAAGTGAAGTGATTTCTTTGGGCAGAACTTTCAGAGAATTTACTGCTTAAGCTCAGTCTGCCACTTTCAAAACAGAGTTGCTTAAAACTGAAAAATAAAAATGCACTTTTCAAAGTGATTTCATTAAAGACTATATTCAGCAAAGTTAAAATGACTTAAGGTAGTCAAGAGCAGAGCTTTTTAAAGACTTACTTTTTCACTTTGGGGTATTTCATCTCTGAAATAGCATTGGTAGCATCCGTCTGTCTCTCCTTCAAATGCTGTGGCCACATATTATCCACCCAGTCGACTAAATCCACCTGAAACACCACCAAAATCAACTGTTAGCTCCTGAACACATGGTAGGACATATTCTTGTTGGCTAAAACTCCTCCAGTGACAGCAGCAGATGCTCACAGACAGGGAGAACCTTGCTGTTCAGCAAAATCCCGTGCACCCAACTTGTTAAGGTGCAGCATTTCATCACCACAACTCAGCCCTTTAAAACCCAGGGGAAGGAGAATTTCACAGTCAATTTACCTGGGTGCAAATTCTGTCTCATGGGCACCTGTGAGCACCTTCTCTTCTATTCTGTCTGTGGCATTTTTTTAGCTAACAGCCTAAAAATGGCATTTATGAGCATTAAAATGCAAACATTAAAGGGATTACAATATTCTAACATCTTCCATTTCAAGGAGGAAATAGGACTGATTCCACGAATATCACAACTGTATGTGAAAACAAAACCTGCTTACTGCCCTGACTCCGAAATAATTCCCACATTCTGATATTGCAACCCAGAGTTTACACAGCAGGGAACCTACATCAGGTATTTCTGTCTTACATGGGCTCAAAACTCTGCAGAACACAAGGGAACATCTCATACAAATATATGGGAGCTGACTTTAGGTACTGGACTTCCACAACACCCTCTCTTATACTCTCATGGGAATGCAAATCTCTCTTTCGGTTAAATCTAAATATTTCTGCTTTTACAAACAACTGTGCACTCAAGCCATTTTCAACAGCTATAAAATAACCATTTACACGCAGTAACAGGTACCTAACTATATGTTTAATTTCTAAGCACCCAGGAAATTTGCACAGATGTTTTAAAAGCTCGCTGAGCACAATGTGTTTGGGCAAACCAGGATCAATTGAACATCAGAAACTCCCCAGAGCACCTTCAAATTGCCCGCTAAGTGTCTGAATGACAGCAAAAATCTGAATGAACTTCTAAATATGTGTTTAATATTCAATTTGTGATCCACGTTTAAAAAACCAAAGAAGTCTAGTTAATAATTGTTTCTACAAATCAGCAATTAGAGCTGCCATCTCTTTGTGACCTGGTCAGGCAGAAGTGTGGGGCTCCTATTGTCTTCTCGGGTAAGAGATGTCCCCAGTGAAAAAAGTGCTGCTGTAACTAGAAAAGGACTTAAAATTCAGGCAAAAAGTGTCTGAAAACAAAATATCATAGAGCTGTAGTTTCACACCCAGCTACAGCCCACATGGCTACATTTCAGAGATAAATGAAATCATCTTTACTAATAAGGTCACAGTTTCACACCAGTGACTCCATTGGGAATAAAATCACAAAAGTCCTCTACCTTCAAGAAGTATGTACAAATTTACCCCCTTCTTCTACTGCCAGTTCTGACATAGCAGTGATTATGCCGATTTAATTATGTATACATTTCTACATTTAACAATTGTGTTTCCAAGTTTTTTTCTTTGGAACCCTTGGAACATTTTTTGGGTAAAAGGAGGGTTCATATATAATAAATCCAAGCTTCTTGATACTTTAAGCTTGCGTAGAGGAGGAAAAATACTAGATAGGTATTTAATTTTGGATGAAGTTTCCCCTAAATACCTTGAGAGGAGCTGTGTATCTGTGCAAATTGCATGATTAACAGCTCATCAGGTACCTAATTCCTGTAAATTAAGTTCCACTGTCAAGGAGACCAGCTTTCTACTTGGCTAAAAATGAGATCCTGACACCAAACAAGCAGGAGTTCTAGGCACTTCTCATCACCTTGTTTAAACTCCGTGGTTTATTTCTGGGAAGAAGCTAAAATAAAGCTCATCACCACAGGCTCCTTACCACGTTGGGGCGCTTGACGATGTTCTCCAGCTTGGTGTGACTGAACTCCAGGCTGATGACGTTGTAGAGCTTCTCCCGCTGGGCCTCTGGGGTCTCGTAGTACCTCACAAACTGAGACATGCTCATCTCCACTCCCCTCTGCGTGTTCACATCCATCACATCCACAATCCGGCGGCTCCCTGCAAACACAGCAGCAGTCTCAAAACATCTGCCTAGGCTTTATGTATGTATATATACATATATGTATGTATTTTATTTTATATATCTATATATCTATATATATATCAGTTCTCAATGACTGCAGGGAAACTGCAGGAAAGGAGGATAAGAGACCAGTAACCAGCCCCTCCATGGCTCCTAAGAATCTCAAACAGTGAGCAAGGAACTAACTTGGAACTGGATTTCTTGCCCAATATGACACTGAACAGGTCACCCGGTGCTTCACGGAGATGGAGGGAGCAGTTTCCTCCTTTGTGTGAACTGATGTGAGCAGAAGTACATTAAAAACTATAAGGAACTGATACAATATGGTAGCAGGGGGCAGGCAAGACAAACAGCTCTCCAAATCATACTGCAGTTTTCTAAACATCCATATGTCTCTCAAGATGCTTTTACTCATGTACAAAAACTATCCACAAAGAGCAGAAACTGCCTCGTATCACTGGATCCTGTAAACTGCTGAACATTCCCAACTCCAGTCAGCACCAGTGGGGATGAAAGCACCAAATGCCATAGAGGAGTGAGCCCCCACTTTGGATCCCTCAACCAAAACTGCAGGACATACTTTCAGCTCCTCGAGTGGCAGACATACAAGTCTCATTAGCACCAGAATGTTGAGCAGCAGTTTTAGTCGAGCCTTCAGCTTTACACAGATTAATCCACAATCTTCTCTTTGGCCAACTGGAAGGTTTCACCTCTCCCAGCAATTTTATCATCCTAATTAGCAGTTCATTTGTGTGTGAGCGAACAGGAGCCCATGGGAGACATGCCTCATTTCCAGGAGAGGTTTCCAGCAAACAAACTCGCAACGCTTCCAAAAAATCTCTCCAAAACCATTCTCACCGCCGAAGAAGTAACTCAAAATAAATTGCATTAAAACAAAATGTAGGGCTGATATGCACCATCAGAGGGAATTATTAATAATTACAGCACCTGGCCTATCATGTGCTTGGGAGCAGTATTTCAGCAAGAGTAATAGCTTGGATTGCAGCTCTCCATTACAAACATCCTTAGCCCCTGATAGCAATGACAGTGACAGATGTGATAATGATTCTGTAAAAGAACTCAAGACCATAAAGTTTTGAAATGAAAAAGAAAAATTTATATCGTGTAAGTCCGGATTAGTCCCACCAGCCTGTCAGTCAAACTCCTCATTCCAAGGCCAGGGAACAGGATCCCATCCTTGGGCTGGGCTGAGGACTGTCTGGAGTGTTGCCACCTTGAGGCAGGATGGGGAGAGTTCAGTTTTGTGTGGAAAAGCACGAAAGTCCTTAAATTTGGTATCTGCATGTTTCAAACAACATACATAAAATCTAGTTAGGGTTGGGCGGGGGTTGTTGTGATTTTTTTAAAGGTAAACTTTGCTATCTAGGGGAATGGTCTTTTTCCAATCCCACAGGTTAGCAGCTGGGGTGCAGTCCTGTTAAAGAGGCCCCTAATGAAATCCATCCCGATCTCCGCTTCCAGAGCCTGGGATCAAAGCAATGGCTACAGCCCGGAGGGGTTAAGGACACAGATACTGAAAAATTCTATTTGAAGGGCTACGTGGCTGAGCCTGGGATCTGCCATATTTTAGTCTAGGTTTGATCTCAGCTTTGCTGGAAGCAACCTTGTAGAGCCTCTCAATTATCCTTTCCAAAAGAAAAATCAGCAGTTACCTGATGAATTAAGAGTATGAGGAGCAGTTCAATAGCAGGTTTGTTAAATGAACACGATTATCAATTACAGGCAGAAGAGCTTAAGATTTGAATTGATAATCTCTTGACTTCCAAATTAAAGAGTAATTTGAGGGGATGTTTTTCTCTTAAGCCACAGTACTGTCAAACAAGCCCATACATAATGATTCTTGCAGTACTGCTCACAGAATTTGAGATGTATAATTACAGGTTCACATCCTGGTGTTCACTGCCCACTGCACAGCAGCTCTGGCTCACTGCCAGCTTTATGTCTTCTGTCCTGAAAAGATTCAGCTCTTTCTTCTATCTCCCATTCCTAGTACAAGGTGAAAAAATATTATCCAGGAGAGTAAAGAACAAGGGAAAGAAGCACACAGAGGCTCCAAAAAGTGGTGGCAGGCTGAGAGATCTCAGGTCAGGCTGGATTTCTGAGCAGCTCCACACTCATTTCACCATGATCCATTTCTGTTAACCAATTCCTAGGCATCCCCTTGCCATGTTCTCAAAGAAAGGACCCCACTCAACCAGGCCTGGGGCAGCCAAGCAGGTGCCAGCAGGATCTTAGTGACCCTGGCAGCCTCTTGCCCTTGTTCCCACCTGCCCCTCACTTCAGCTCATCACCCATTGGACATGGATTAACAAACAGCTGGAGCCCTGGCAAGGTCTCTTCCTGCTGCCATGGGAAGCTTCAGTGCACCATGCACCACTTCACCCTTGACTTCCCTGGATGATTTTCCAGCAGAACTCAGGACAGGGCAATGTGGGATTAAGAGGCTCTGCTTCATCTCTGGCAGCAGATGTGACTCAGAGGCAGAGTGGTGATGCTGGGGGATTTTACAGCCTAAAGAAACATCTTCCTCTCCTGCTGCTTGCTCATGGAGCACAAGTGAATCCCCAAAGGATCACAAAGACAGTAACTAAGAAACAAGCTAGTGCCATCTCTGACAAGGGGAACAGACAACAGCAAGAGGGAGACAGAAGAATCAATTGCAGGGATGTAAGCTGGAAAATAAAATCCGTCAGGATGAGCTACAGAAGAACTATGCTTTACTTGAAACCTTAAAAACATATCAAGTTACTCCAGCCCATGTATTAGTAAAATCCACATTAAAATGAAGGGGACAATAGTATATATAATATCTGTTCCCTTTATTTGGAGACCTAATGACCAAGACACTGTAAAGATTCTAATAGATTGAATTGTACAACTACATGCTGTAATATCTTTTTTTTTTAAAATACAGAAATGAACACCTGGAGGAAAAATGACCTGCCTCCCCCTGGCCACCCTGGACAAGTTGGTTTGGTTGGAGAGTTGGTCCTTTCTGTTCTGGGCTTCTTGGTAAAACAAGAGCAGTAGGGAAGCAATCCTTGTCCACTTGTCAGAGAGAGAACTGCGCTCCAGGAATGCCTCTGACACAGGCACCTTCTCTGCATCAGCAAATGATTTCCCAAATCACAGCTCACCAAGCCCTCCCCAGACACTTCAGGAATGATGGGCTCCAGCTCTGAAGTCATTCAGTAGAACTCTTGTTGAACTCCCCTGCAGAGTTTGCACCCACACTTTCCTTCACGTATAGAATATTGTAACGATTTTCCAGAGAGGGAACAGGGAATGGGAAGTGCTGGGACTATAAACATCTCCTCTGTGGTCCAACAGCTGCCATTTCCAATTTCTAACAAGGTGAAGCACTGCCTTGCCCTGCCCTGACCTGAAACAGCTTCAGGTTTTCCAAGCTGCCAGACTCCAGTCTTCAGAATAGCCCATCCTTTCCCATAATGTGGATTTAGCACAGATATTTGGAGCAGTGGAAGGAATGCAAACGTGAACCACACAGTAGAGTATGAGAAATGCACAGGAGGTGTGAATCAGAGCTGCAAATGACACCAGAGTTTTCTAGGCTGTGGTCTCTTCTCCAGCACAGCACCAGCAGGAAAAGGTGCAACTCCCCCACGGCAGAGGAAAGAGGAAATGTCCTTTCTGTAAGAATGATTACCAAGCCTATCCATTAAGAGGATAAAGCTACCTTGGGGAATTATTTTAACCCTCTGTGTCTGAATTAAGATCTGTGCTGAAGGTACAATACAGTGTTGACAACCAGAAACCAACCTCCAATGCCGAGGGACCGGCCCGCTGGTCCTGCCTAATCTTTATGCTTCTTACGAGGAAAAAAATCCTTGGTTTGTAAAGCAGGATTTTTGGCAGAGCCTCAGGAAATCTGCCAGCCTCGCTAGCGGGTTAATTGTACCTAAAGACTGAGGCTTTGACTTGCATCCCAGTTAATCCCCCCGGAGCTCCCGGAGCTGGAAGCACGTATTCTTCTGCTGCCCACGGGAGACTATTATGATATCTCCCGCTAACTGGGAGGGATGTGAATCCGAGCAGAAAGTCCTTGCTCAAGTGGAGCTACTCCCGACATTCCCTGCATTTCAGGGCGAGGGTACGAACAAATTAAAAGAGACGCGTCCCGATCCCATCGCTCCCAGTGCCACCAGAGGGCACAGAAGAACAAAGGGAAACGAGCCCGGACATCGCACACAGCTCTCCCCACACCTCCTCACCCAGCACCGTCCCCAGCACGGCCGGGCCCCCAGGAAACGCGTCCCCCAAGGATCCCGCTGTGCAGGGCTCTCTGCCTTCCCTCCTCCCCCTCGGCCAGGTCTCTGTCCCCAGTGCCACGGTGGCGGTGCAGCAGGAGCCCTTGCAGTGGGGTCACAGCATCTCCTCCTTACGGAGGTGTAAAACTGCCGTGCCTGACACGAACCTTCCCCTCCGGCCCCTCTGCAGCTTTATCAGTTGATATAAAAGTGCCAAACTGCAATAACCCGCGTTAGGAGCTGTTTGCACACAGCAAACGCTGTGCGGAGCATGGCCGCAGGAACAGCCTGAGAACCTCTTCAGCCTTAGTGCTACAGGACTGGGCTGGAGAAAGGGGCTCAGGACACATCATGTGTTTTAGTGGCATTATATAGAATTAATCAGTATCCTTACACCTACCCAAGCCATAATTTCTAGTGATTCTTAGAAGCCTCAGAGAGTGAAAAGCACATAGAAAAAAAAAACCCTTATACAAAGAAGCATTTTACTTCTAATTTTTTATACAGTATCCCAATGTATTAACCTGTAGTATAAGCATACTCCAGGTGGCTGAAAACACAGAACACACAAAGAACAATTATAGAAAGAAAAAGAATACAAGGTCTAAGAAAAGTGGGATGACATATAACTTTAGTGAAAATCTTATGTGCTATTTATCTATCAAATTTATTTTAAGACTGTTAATCATTTCCTAAAATGTCTCAACATAAAATTTAACTAACAATATAGAAGAATGTTACAAAAACTATAACCTTTCTGCCCTCTGAAACAACATCATTAGCCCATATAAGGGCTGATTTCCCTCATACTTGGCAATTAGGAAATGGAAGAAGACTTTCAACTACACTCACATTACCATGTGCACTATACAGCAATCCTGCAGCTCCCCTCTGGTCTAGAAGGGTATTTGAAGGTGTTAAAGAGTTGACAACACCCCCACACATCTTGTACCCACACCTATGAAGACATCTGAAGAAATATAGAGCTGTGATTACATCAAACCTTCCAAACAGGCTGATGTTAATGTATATTTTTAGGTAAAGGCACTACACTTGAAGGTAATTTTGAACTAAGGTATATTATGACACTAAAGCATAACAACTACCATAAAATGTTTAGGATTTTGGGTGGTATCACTCCAAAATGAGACAGCTCATTTCTAGTCTGGATGAGCTAAAGCAGCGGATGCTTATTGCAGAAACACAGTGTGACCATGGGGAGTTATTCTACAACAGCTGTTCTGCTGGATTTTCCCATGTGGACAATTCATCTTTAAATCCACCTGTAGACAGAGGCTTTGAGATGCCCATGACCACACCAACACATCACTTCAATTTCACTTTCATGTCCTGACATCATGGAAATACATTCTCTTGA
Organism: Platysteira castanea; assembly: GCA_013397175.1. Lineage (NCBI taxonomy): Eukaryota > Metazoa > Chordata > Aves > Passeriformes > Platysteira > Platysteira castanea. The sequence goes on from VYXC01003151.1 coordinate 223,874, forward strand.
GATGTTGTATTTTTGTTGTAATGTTCATTCAAAGCAGATTTATTGCTGTTTATATCTGGACATGAACATGACTGTTTTTAGCAAAACTGTCCCAGTTTAAATAAGATTTTTTAGAAGAGTTTGCCTGTGTTAGGCAAAGGACAAACTTAAAGAGAGCTCAAACAGGAAGTTCAGCTCTAAAAATAGAACTGGTTCTACTTCCAAAATGGCAAGTCAGCGGACGTGCTAAACATAGGCAAGTGAGTGTTATAATATTTCATTTTTACTTCTAGGAGCAAAAAAAAAAAAGCATAATGAGAGAGCATCAAATGCCTTCTTTTTATTTATTTTATTACACAGAAACCCTAATCATGGCTCAAAGCTCATTCACAAGGTATCTCTGATGCACAGAGCCCCAGTGGAAACTTCTGACAGAGGTGGAAGGCTACATCCATTACAGCTTAGCCCAGCACTGGTTAGTGCTGAGAGCTAAAGAAGCACAAAAAATAAATTAACATAATAAATGTGGGTATATATTCCTCCACTTTTCTGCAAGGGAGGAAGACAGTTTTCTGCTAGTTCAACTTCCTGAACCACCTCACTACAAGAAAGAGGAAAGCCCGTGCCAGCACACAGGAGGGGATGGGAGAGCAATGCCAGAAGTGAGGAGAGAAGAGAATGAGCAGGACGCCAATTTAGACTCGCTTAATTGGTATGGCAAAAAAGGCAAATTGTTGGATGGAATAGGGAGCACAAGGAACAGAGACACTTCTCCTGGTCACATAACAGGCAGCAGCAGCAAAACTAGAGGCCAGTTTAGATGACAAGGAGATGGTCTGGCACCAGAGCCTGCTACGGGCATTAAAGGAGAAGTTTCTATTTCCAGTCTAACAGGAACACTGGGTAAGTTTTAACCTCTGTCTGCCCTAGGTCCTGGTTTCATGATACAAACTGTTCACCAATACTCAAGAAACTGATGAGGCTTAAATAATTTTTTTAAGCGGGGTCAGCTCCCTGCCTGCTTCCCAGCACAGTTCCACAAACATCAGGGCAGGGATGTGCAGCCAGCACCAGCGCTGTGGGAAATCCTATGGTGACACCAACCACAGCCCCAGCTCCCTCCTGCTATTACAGACTGCAGCTTTTCTTCTTAAACAATAAGCTGTTTAAGAGGCACAAAACCAGTGAGTGTTAAATGAAGCAACATCCTCTGAAATTCTGCAATACAACACTTTAATAGACAGAGGTTTCCACTTTATTCATGCACTGCTCCACCTTAATACTGGTGGATGCCAAAGTCCCAAAGGGTTCCTTCAGAGCTTCTACAAACCACTTCAATTTTCAACAAATTAGAGCCCTCAGACTGTAGGAAAATCACTAATGGAACCTTCACTTGAAAAAAGAAGAGAGCCTTCACTTGAAAAAAGTCCATTCAGAAACTCTGATGTCTAGTTATTAATTTTAATTCTGCCCAGGAGAGAACACAGTGCAGATCCACGACTTCGTAATTCTTCCTAGCCCTGAGCAAACACGGAGCAGGTCAGAAATCCCATTAGGCTGTCTGACTGACATATGGGACTGCTGGTGTCCCACAAAGAAGGGATAGATCCCATGGGAAACCAAAAAACCCCACCTGTCAAGTCGTACTGGTCCTGTGTCCAGCAAAGTGTGCTGATCTCTCGATCACTATTGGTTCATGGTGGGCAAGGGTACCCTAAGAGCACTTGCTCAAGTCTGGAAGGATTTATTTGCACTTCTTCACAAGTTTCTATGGAATTAGGGAGTAAAAAAAGTTCTGTACAGTACAGCAGCCTCACCAAGGAAAGAGGGATACAGAGAAAACAGGAGAGGTCGCTCAAGGGAAAAGAAAGAAAAAAGTACGAAGACAGAAGGATGAGCCAATGAATCTCCAGTGCTGTACTTTGGAAAGAGAAACCTGCTAGTCAGAATTGGAATCAATCATTTCAATGAAAGAGCACATTTTATTTTACTTTTATTTTCCAGATGTTTCCTCTGTACTGAACTCAGATTTAAAAATAAATGCAGCAGCTGGAAGTCTGTCCAGCTCATACCAACAGTACTTATAAAGCCCTTTGTTGACAGACCATTGGTTTGACTCCATCTGAGCTTACAGACACTGGGAAATTATCGTCTTCAGTGGTAATATTTATTTCCTGATTTTAGGCCTGACTTAGCACATTTCCCAATTTAGAGCATGAAGCATGTTCACAGTCCCGACAGCATGACTCTGAGGAATTTGGAACCTGATTTGAAAAACAAAGCATTTTTAAAAGATAGTGTGAGTTTTTAAGCCAAGCTTTGGTCACAAAACAACATGATGGAGGAAACAATTTGTTTTTATGGACTGGATCTCAAACACATGTTTCTGAATAACATCTGAGACAAATCAGTGGGTCCTGAAGTAAGCTGCTTTCTGATTCTCCATTTTTCCCCTTGGAAAAGGCAGGTACATAACTCACCTCCCTGAAAACACAGGTTTGGGGTTTGTAGCCTCAGATCAATGGGAATAGCAATGACATGCAATTATTTTACAGTCACTTGTGAGGAACATCCAAGTTCAGCCTCCTCCTGCGAGGAGCCATCCTTATCTCCTGCTTCGAGGTGGGCTTGGATCCCCTGCTCCTCTCAGCTGTCAGAGACATGTAGGTCTCCTGTGGATCTGAGTCCCTTGATGAACTCAGGGTGTGACCTGCAGGGTCCAGAGGCTGAGGTACCCTCAGTCTGCATTCTCACAGCCTGAGGAACACGTTCACAAGTTGGTATAAAACTACACGGACACTGGCCTTTCCAGCTACGAGAACAAGGAGGATGTTTCATTAATTCAGTTCTCTTAATATTACAACAGTCCCACTCACAGGAAAAGGAAAAAAGCAGAACCCAGAGAGCAGGCCAGGCACAGATCACGCAGTGGGGCACAAAATCCCTGTGAGTAGTAAGAGGAGAAATCTTTCAATGAATGGAAATATTTCATCCAAGTACCTCCCTTCCCATGAGATCAGTGATGACTCCTCTCTCCTAGAAGAGCCCGCTCCAGTGTGTTCTGAAAAATGCATTATTTGGGCACCAGGAGCAGAGCACAGACCTCGCTGCTTCCTGCTTGTCCCTCCCCACAAGACTCCTGGAGACACAGCAGTTAATGACTCCTGACTCAGCTCTTCTGCTCTTCCCAACGTGGCATTCCCATTCACAGGACAAATCCCCACACCAGGGGAGAACCATACATCTTAATCAAGACTTAGATGCAAGTCTGGGGGCAGACTTTTGCACTTCCTTTGAGCAGCCAGTTTAATTTTGGGAAGTGCTCCTTACAACAGAGCCTCTCTAATGAGCCTCCCTCCTAACTCCTCTCGGGCTCCAATTTCACAACTTCCTTGAAACAAATGGAGCGTTGCTCTATAGAAAAAGCAACACTGGGTCCCTATTCAGCAGAAATGATGGAAAGTTTTCTGAGCTGCAGTGTGTGGCTGCTTTGTCCTTCTTTTGTATCTACACAGCTAATTTTCTTTCACAGGATGGAGAACTGTACATTGATTAAGACAAAATTTCCCCTACTTGCCCGCAGACCACACTACGAGCCTCTCAACTTGCTTTGTAGTTGGATGTGAATTCAACCATGATACAATTTTCAGAACAGATCAATTTGAGAGGAGCAGCAAACATGCAGGAGGAATGAACAAAAAAATCACTAGGAAGCAGCTACTCAGGGACACCTCTCTGATATGCTTTCAGCTTTTTGGAGTAGCTGCTAACAAAAAGCTGAACATTTGCCCAGCCAGCTCAGAGACCATTGTGCTGACACACCACGAGAAATGTATGCTAATGTAAAAGGAGTGTTTTACACTCTGCCCTCCCTCCTGCCTTTATCTAACTGACCTGCAGTCACCTCCAGCACCACAATTTTCTCTTCCATGGAAACACTGCTTATGATTCTTGATTCAGTACTGAATGAAATTTATACATGTGTATGTGAGTACATCTATAAACGTGTGCACAGTTTTTAGTAGATATATAAAACATATTTTCTAAAGCCAGAATAATTATTACCTAGAATGTTTACATCTCTTTCTATTCCTCTTTCAGTATCACCTACTTCCAGAAGCATGGATTAGGGGGGTTCTTGTCTCTCTGTGGAGTACCTGGCATACATATTCTCCTTTTAGCTGGAATTCCTGGGGACTACAGCAGTGTGTGCATTAAGAGAACAAAAATGGCTGAATGAAAGATGCACAGCCTCACATATCTTGTTGCTGTTAGGTACATTTGATGGTCAGTAATCCTTTCTGTCCCAACTGAATTTAAATTATTTACATCAGCCTGCTGACATTAACTAGTCAGGGAACTTGTTCCTCCCCACCACAGTCCCTGCACAAAGAGGCCATGGCTTGCCACATTCACTATGTCATCTACAGTTTACAGGAAAACTAGAAACTGAGACTCCCCAAATTCTGATTTTAGCAGATCATTTCATCTTTCAGCCTGGTTCCCACCCGGGAAAACAAGGCCACACTTTCTACTGTGCACCACTACACTGCAGAATTGCAGTTCCTCCTAGACTGAGGAAAATGTTGCAATACCAAACTCCTCAAACCTTGCTTAGGGCTCTCCTCTTTGAAAAAAAAATCTAAACAGCCAGGGAAATATTTCTCTGCAGGTCTGATTTCATCCACTGATATTAAAGAAAGCTCAGATCCTCACTTCAGTGCCTATGATGCACTTAGTGAATAAACCATGAGCAGATGTGTAAGAGCACACAGCATCTCCTCCAGAACTTGTCAGCAGCACGAGGGGAGGCTGACCTGCACTTGCAGTGCCAACCCCACCCCTCCTCCCCATAGGACTTTTCCCTTAAAAACGTCAAGGATTTAATGATGTAATTTATTCTATTATCTTGCTCCACTGACACCATGATTATAAACTCATAGTTGAGGCAGAGACCTTCACACATATTTCTTTAAACAGTCAATTTGCAACTGAAATTTTTGGCTCAGCTCCTGTTCTTTTGGTGTTTCTAATGAGAAGGCAAATCCCAGCAATAATCAAGTATTTCTTCAGCTACTCCCACCAAAGAAAGCAACAGGATATGCAGAGCCTTGGTTTTCCTTTCACCCTTTGTCTTGAGATCAAAGCCTGCTGCCAGGTCTTTAGGGATTTGACAGAATCACAGGAATCAAATATTGAAATGATCTATTAGGTCCCATCTTATGCATCATCTCCTTGGGCCAGATGAAGATTGGTCTCTGCAACAGTTACCGGAGCTTGCTCCTGTTTGCTCTTTACTGCCATACCTCAATGCACAAATTGTATCACAATTAAAACCTTTGCTGCTTTCAACTTTACTTGGATTCTTCATACAAGATGAAAACACCAAAGCCTTTCACTGCAGTTTGTGAACACAGCAACCAAACATTTCCTACGCTTGTGAGCATCATGGCCCAGTCCAGTCTACAACATCAGATTTTAATAGCAAATTCCATGACTGATGACACATCCTTCGCTGCTCCTACACTTTTTTTTTTTTGAATTCTATAAATAAACCCTTAGTGAGTTAGTTAAATAAAATCAATCAGTGAGTTGATGTCAGTTGTTAGACCACCCCATGAATAGTCTAAGTCCTGTACTTGCACTGTTCCCACTGATACAATGCCTGGCTGGGCACGGTGAATTCCATAGGACAATGCTGCTGATCCTACAGAAGTGACCGCTGTGGTCACAACTTTAACCTCTTCAGCCCAGAGATCACAATAACCCAAAGTCTCTTTTCTTTCTTACAATCCTCAGCATGTTTGAAATCTCCCCTTTTGCCACTTGCTGGGATTGCAAGCTCCACTTTAGGGGTGCACAACAAATCCCTACCCTGGCACACAAAGCTACACCAGCCCAGAGAGGGAGGAGGTGATGCACATCACAAACCCAGCACCACTTTCATTCATTGAGGTTTTTATTTACTTTATTTAGGTACAAGTGTAAGAGCTGGGATTCAATAGCCTTAGACTGTAAGCCTGTGGCAAGTAAACTGAAAAGAGGTCAGCTACAAATTAGAAATAGAAGAAAATGCATCCAGACTGGCCATTACTGTTTGGAGAGAGAGACTATGCTCGTGCAGGGCCTGCACACCTACCCAGGGAGCTCCTGGGCAGACTGGGGCAACCCAGAGAGACAAAGGCAGTGCAGAGTCACAGGGGGAGGCACTGCAGATGCTACAGAAAATGGCATTCTAAACTCAACCAGTGATGACCCAAGAAAATCACTAAAAAAAAAACCCAATAAAAAGAAGTAATCAAAGAAAGAGCAAGGAGCTCAGAGTGATAGACTGAGGCACACATCCATGAGCACTTCTTTCTCCCTTACATAGTTCACAGCTGCCAAAAGTATTCAGGGCTGCCAGCTTCAGACTGTGGGATGTCCATGAAGGATAATATAAAGACAAAATTCAAACAAATGATAAAATGGAATGCTTTGGATTTCTGACATCAAAGACTAAAAAAAACTACTGCATCCAGTCCTTGATTTCAGGAGTGGCAAAGGCTGGAGAGGGTCCACAGTGACCGGGGCAGCCCTGGCTTTCAGCAGCTTGCTGAGCAAGGCAGTCTCCTTTCTCCTTGCTCAGCCCCAGCAAGTGATTCCCCTTGTCCTGCAGAGTGGCACAGAGCAGTCCCACAGGTATTTATGCACAGAGTCGAGCTGACAGGCTGGGAAAACACACTTTTGCTTTTGCGCCCATCCATGACAGCCACCCCTGCAGAAATAACACTTACCAAAGTTTTTGTGCAGATGTGGCAGATGTTTAAGGACACTCTAAGAGGGCCAATGACCCTCAATCAAATTTTAAAACAGCTTATGAAGAGATGACAGTGACATTCTGCCCTTCAGAATTAGCAATCAAATCTACCTTATGCAATGAAATTACAAAGCTTAAGAGTTATTAAATTACAACAGAGCTTTACATCTTTCAAGAGTTGTCTCAAGTTCCTAAGCAGGCCAGGAATTCCTTTCCACTCCTCTATTTGTATTCTTGGCTCACAGCCATTTCAGAGATGAGACATTTCCAACTGCTGAAATTAATCCATCATCTCAGGTTTTACAGAGCATCCAGGATATGATTCGTATGGAAGTGGGAGTCTGGTTATAGCCATGGGATGGGTCTGTAAAGTAAAGCTACTGTAGGGCAGAGTGTTTCATGCACACCTGTTACACACGGCTGCACAATCAGGCACTCGTGTCAAAAACAGGAGGTCATGAACATCACCAAACTAAATTACGGCTGGTTGCTGCATTTTTCATGCCAGGAAAACAGGAAAATCCGTCAAGCAATGGCAATGTTCCTTTGGGAGTCTGACAAAAGGCTAAAAAATAGACATCTAAGCTCAAGTAAACACAAACAACAATCAAAAAAACCATCTTTTTTTATTCTCCTCATTATTGCCACAGACCAGAGTTTTCAAAGGGAGATTTAAGAGCTTGTTGTTATTTCCCTGTGACTTTTAGGTACTCCCCTGTGAAGATGGTACATTAGTCACATTAGAAATAGAAAGTAAGATTTCAAGAGAGTTTGGGAGCAAAGGCTCACTAACTTCCCATGGAATTTATGTGCTTTGGAAAAACCCAGCACCATATCCTTAAAGGGTTCTGTAGTAAATGTGCTTCCTCTAACTCAAAGAAGAAAAGAGAACAAATGAGAGGTTTAAATAGCACCAGCAAACTATAATGATGAGCACTTAAAAACCCAACAAGTTTACACAGAACACAACATTTTTCGGACTGTGTTCTCTCTCTGTTGACTCCCACACACAATCAGATGCAGAGAGTTGTGATCATTCCATTTCACATTCACCAAACATCCCTCGCTCCCGAGGTTCAGCGAGGGATTGAGTAAGTTTTGAAAATACCATGCATTGGAAATGCAAACCTGGAGGTTCAGGCAGATCTGAGGGATGTGCTAGAAAAATGCAGGGACAATGACATATCAACATCTCCAGTGACAGGAGATGTTAATAAAACAAGACGTTTCATCTCCTTTATTTGAACATTAGATAGTGAGTGTAGCACTTGTACTAACCTAAAACTAGAAAAAAATATCAGCAATGACATGCAATAGGAAGATGCTCACTAGTGTTTCCTGAAGTAATTAGTAGATAATTTTAAAATTTGGCATGGAGACAGGAATTCCCCCATGTGCTCTCAGTGTCAATGTGGCTGTTCCATCCAGCACAAATTCCACAGCGAGAAAAATGATTTGCCATAAGAACTGTGATTTTTCAGGTACAACTTACAGTCCATTTCCCAAATATTTTAGATCTTTTGAATCAAAGTTTCCAGCTGTGATGCCAAAAGTTATCAACTGTATTATAAAAAGGGCAGGTGACAATGTTCTGGACCACTTATGGGCTCAGCACAATGACTCCAAAGGGAGTCATTGCCCAAACATGATATGAAAGGACCCATGATGTGATATCTGGCCAAGAGCAGGTACAGGAATTGCTGATCCAGCTGTGATCAGGCACGTTTTTATATTAAACTTAATCTCAAAGTTAATTACAAATGTTATTTCTGTTCCATTGTTTCATAAATGTAATTTTATTTATAAATATCCTCCTGCTTTGCTGGCCATGCACACAGGAATCTCCACCCCCTAACACTTCAAAGGACATCAGTCTTGAGGAAATGCAACTCCCACACTTTGACTGTTACACAGGAAAAGCACTGTTGTTATGCAACACTACGCTGTTCCAAAACATCACAACGTCAGACCCTCAGCTCCAGCAGCCTCAGAGACAGGAATGGCATTTATCAGCCATGGAACAAGTTCACAGAAAACTGCAACAGGGTCCAGATAATTACAGGATTTAGCACAAGGCTTCTCCACAGCAAAAAAGGGTTTTTTCTGTGCCTGGAAATGTGCACATGTGGGTATTTAGGAAATCCGTAAAATTTAGGACTTTATTTTCTAATTTAATGTAGATTGACCACCAAATAGCACTTCCCACACTACTTCCCAAACATTTTCTGCCAGATATCTGGGGCTTTTTTCCTGAGCTTATAAATGGTCATAAATTAAGCAACATTGCTGAGTTGTTTGTGGAGGAAGGTTATCAGAGATAACCCCTCTCTCACTGATAACCCCAAGTGAGCAGAAATGAGGCACAAGTTCCTTTCCTTTGTTTTTCTTAGCTACATCTTTTCCAGACTTGATATTCGTATTGAATATAAAACTCGAAGAGTCATTTTTTAAAAAATTGGTCTTTCAGAATGCAGCATTTGAGCTAATTTTAAAGACTAACTCCTGCCACAACACAGGTAAATAAACCCAGTAAATTCTAACTAGCAGGAATGCAGTTAAAAGTCTCCAAGAAGAACTGCAGCCAACACATCCAACACCCAGCTTGCTCCACAGCAACGGCTTCATGGAGTGCAGGATCACTACTGAGTAACAATTTCAGATAACAATAAATAACACACCCATCTGCAGTAAAAACAGATTTCAGAGAAATATACGGTATGATCTCCTACTCAAAATGTAGCTTTACTTGGGGTTAAAAAACATTTATTCTGAATAGATTGCTAGGAAACATTTGATGACAGTCACCACTCCTCTGGTTTGTGTCTCATCAAAAGCCAGGCAGTTTGCAAGGGTTTGTGCTCAGCCTCTCTTCACAACCTTCCCTCAAAGCACCGACCTGGCCTGACACTGATAAATACTGCGGGGAGAACACAGGCAAAAGGTGATACAGCTCCAGTCACACCTTTTACAAACAGATGCTCTACACAGATTAAATTAAAAAAAATAGGAACTCTATCAATAGAGCTGCTGCTTTCCAGGATCACAAAAGAGTTTGTAGGACACCTGTTAAGAGTAAAAGCATTCCCTCCCTTCCAAATGGCCAATTATCCAGCATGAGATCGGAGTCTGGTCAGCACAACTACTAATTAGGGTTCTCCCAGCCTTTTTAATTTACAAATTGCTTCTCCATGCCTTCTCCCAGATTCTGAGAGTTATCACAAATGTCTACAAACACAACTGGATGAGTATTTAAAAGCAATTCTGTTCTGTATAGAGTTAATCCAGTGCATTCAAAATAACTCACCCACTAATAGCTTCACATCTCTGACGGTGAAATCCGGGTCAGGCATTCTGTAATTAGCAAAGAAAGCAATGTTAAATACTGTCAAGATAAGTATGGGTACACTCTCGTTACCATAATAAAAGAGAAATAAATGTATAGTGCTCTTTGTCCCTAGTTCAGGAGGTGGAATCAAGCAAGGCCTCTCTGAAGTGTGGACAGTGCAAATTTTAATGACACACATGACATCTTTGCATTGGCAAGTGTACAACAGTTTCTCTACTCACAATGAAAGAGAAGAGGTGTCTTTTGGAGCACTTTTTATCAGCACTAGAGTGGGAGAGAAGGGAAGGGGTTGGAAGTGATTTCAATAAAATCCTAAACCTTTAGAGCTGTGGTGGTTTGCAGCTCGTGGTGCCTCATGTCTGTTCTGCAAGGTGAGCATTATCACAACTTGCCAAACTGAGGTACAGAGCAGTAAAACAACCTGCTCAAAGCCACATCATCACAGGCTGGAATCATGGCTTAGAAATAAAATATATTTTTAAAAAAATCATTAAAGCCCCTTTGTTTTAATGACTGTTCCAAACCTCCTCGTCTGGCAGAAGACAACCCGGCTGTATTTGGTGGGTTGGGAAATTGTTCAATTCAATTTGGGCTAATTCAGAGCTAAATTAAATGGTAACATAATTGGTTCAGGAATGTTGATGCATTTACAGGATCACTTCTAACACAGGCAATGTTTTAGGGCTTAATGTAATTAGAGAGTAGCCTGGTACAGCAAGTGAGTGAGTTCTACATGTCAGGGAGAGAGTAAAATTCTGCAGCATATAAACTGGATGGAAAAAGAAAACAAAACCAGTAGTGAGGTTTTAAGGGTGATTGACTTCATTTTACTGACAATATTTCACACTTCACATTGCATAAAAGCTGACTGAGGAATTGTAATGAAAAACAGCCCAGTGGGACCTGCCAGCTCCATGCTCTGCCCCTCATTTGCTGCCCTATGTTGAAGATAAACAACTTGCTTCTGGACTTTTGACATCATTTAGTTGAAAATTGGAACAATCCAGCCCATGGGAAAACATGCCGAACAATAATTTTTACTATTAGGAAAACACTAAAAGGTAAAGTTCAAAAATGCATTTACTGGCATACACATATCTTGAGAACTATTTGCCAAATTCTGCTTGTCCACTTTCTTTTACCCTTATCTCCTTCCTCTGGTGGGATGCAGAGGCTGGACAGTATCTTTTGTTAGTTCTCTGCCAACCCTCACATCTTTGCATTTGGCTGTGAGGGCCTCACAGCTTTGGAATTCACTCCCTCGCCGGAATGAAACAGCCTGAATCTACTGACCTTCGGGGTTCATTCAGAGCTCATCTTTTCTTTCCAAACACTAGAAAGTCAGAAGTAGGGGAAGGAGGAACTATTTGTGGGCAACAAGAACATGCAAGGCTTGTGTGCAAATGACACAGCTTGCTTGTATTTGGTGTCAGAAACGTCCAACAATTAGATGGGCAATCTTTTACATATTTGTACAAATCAAAATAAAAACCAGCCACAAAAACAGAGAACAACCTTAGCCCAGATGGATATGAGCAATTCCATTCTTTCTGAGAGCTGCTGCAGCAGTCAAAAATAAACATTACTGAAACTTGAAGAATACAATCCTTGTAAACAATAAACATGTTTAGCTCTTTCCAGAGTACACCTGGCAGATTCTTGGATTTTTTTCTCTGCAGCCTATGGATGTGTGATACATTAAACAAGGAGTACACTAAGTGAAAAAATTCAGGCCTGAAAACAGCAAGTTTCAAGAACCCATTTTGTAGTTGGGTAGCCTTGGGAGGTCCAGCTTTAATTCCAACCCACTCTGTTGCCTCAGATGACTGAGCTTCTTCAGCTCCAGCCCCACCAGCATAACTGCCACACTCCCTCTTACACAATTAGGGCTGGTTTGCTACAAAACTATGATAGAAAAAAAAAAAATCTTGAATGTCACCAGTCCTTTGTTTTTCTGTTTATAAATCCAAAATAGCAGCAATGCAAGAACTATGCAGAAATGTTTTTTCCTTGATGTTATGCAATTTTCAGACAAACGCATCTTGTGTAAAGCCAGCATGAATGCTTCTAAAGACTTCAAACATCATAAAAAATAGCGAAGAATAGTACAGCAGGGTGACTTAATTCCAAAATATGACTGACATTTGAGATTTTCAGCAGTCTGTAATACACAAATAGTGTTGCTTGTTTCCTCGGCCAGAAGAGAAATGCAAACACCTCAGTCTGCACTGGGTGCATTTTAGCAAATGTTTAAAGATTTGCTAGAGAATCTATTCAAATCCTAATGAGGATGAGCTCTGGCCAGCACAGCTATCTGATTAACCACAACACAATGCAGGATGACTGCTGTTCAGAGAAGAGATAACATCTCTCCAAAGAGCATTCTCTCCCTGAGTTACAATCCTGGAAACAGCCCTCCAAGAAAAACAGGAGATCACAGGTGGGCTTCCCTGCTTTCAGATGTACAAGTAGCAGCTCATGATGGTCAGAAGTACAGAGGAAAGCAATTTTCAAAGTTTCTTTTTAAGGATTTTTCCTCATTCCTCTCATTCCATGCCATTTCAGAGTACCTCCAAGCACAGTAACCAAACTGTTCAGCTCTGTACATCTGCCAGGCACAGACATGCATGCTGGCTGTCCAGCACAAGCAGAAGAGGAAGCAGGTATCAGCAGTTATTCAAAACATAAGAAGTAAAAAAATCATCTTGTATAATGTATTTTTTAGACCACCGTATCTCTAAAGTCACCCTACATACACGTGGATCACCCAATCCACCACACCATGATGTTCACAGTCTCCTGTGATCTGAAGCCCTGGAATGTTTGTGTCTGCAGGATGAGCTCTCATTTCCACACTTCTCAGCTGCTGGAGCAGGAGCTGAACTGGTATCACTGGCACAGTGGGAGCTGAAACATCACCCCAGTTTTCTTCTTGAACCGAGGGGAATTTCATGTGAACTTCCTCAAACACAGGAGGAGGATCTGGCTGCTGGGAAGGTGCTGCAGTATCTCTGGCTCCTAAACACTCTCCAGCCTCACTGAACTGCTCATGCCTTCTTCAGGAAGAAATTCTTGAAGCTTTTACCATTTGCCCCTTAGGAGCAGCAGTTTAAAACCAATGCATACAGAGAGAACCTATTGAGCACTTCTTGTTCAGAGTTCAACATACAAAACTATTTTACTGCATAACCAGAAGCATCACAGCAGCTCCTGTTTGCTGTTATAGTAAAAGGACACATTGTTGTCAAATACCCCAAACTCTGCTTCTTCTCTTTCTCTCTTTAAATTGTACTGGGGTGGTTTGAATCTTTTTAATTAATAATTGGGACTCCCTGGTCACCTCAACTGTGAGATGTTCCACAGTTGGAAACTGAGCTGAAACTGAGTAAAGTAATGATGCTTTTAAAAAATTATTTTTCTTTCTTTCAACTATAGTCAGTTACACGATCCTAATTTCCAAAAGTATCAAGGAACATTCATCTAAACTACAGATTATATGGCTGATAAAGTTAATGCTTTTAATACTCCTCTCTTAGACACTGTCACTTTCACAAAGTTGCAGGATTCTCTTATTAAAATAGCAAAACCATTATGACTGGATATTAACAAAATGCTACCTCAAAAAGGCTCCAGTAATCCCATATTTAACTAGACATTATTAAATATTTACAAAGCTGTAACATTCTGAAGAGACATAATTATAATCGAAAACGACAGGCATCATTAGAATTCCACCTGCAATGAAGGAAAGAATTGAGAAGTCAAAAACTGAAGGGAGTTTGTTCTGTCATTACAGCAAGGATTTGATTTAAAAACCATTGGATTTCATTCCTAACTTTCATTGCTAACTTATTTTTGACTGTGTGGTACCATGCTGTATGCACTTAACTTTTATAGACCTCATTATCTGCTTGTTTATAAGCAGAAAATAATCATTCCTCCTCTCAAGGGTGCTGACAGTCTTACTAATTGCAATCCATTCTGAGATCATCAAAAGAAATATCAGATACAAGTGGAAAGCATGATGGTTATTTTATAAAAGCATTTATTAATCACCAAAATTTGGTTGTAACTTACTTAATTCCCAGTCCATCCTTATTTCTGAAGATGAGGGGAACTCTGAGAGCTTCTCTTTGCACATACTCAAAAGTAAAATCTGTGAAAATGAATAAGAACAACATCCAAAAGCAATTACAATGGTGTTGGCACCTCACATTACATTTTCTCAGACTCTCCCCATTTCCCTTTTCTCACGAAAGAACTCCCTATCACCTAAAGAGAAATAGAAAGAGAATGCATATTTTAGATCCAAACCGGAAACCCAGTGACAGACAATGCTCTCCCAGCTGCTCCCTATTTTTCCTGTTCACTGATGCACATAAAATAGAAGCCAGTCAGTTTGTCAATTAAGGTCTGTGTTGAAACACCCAGGCTGTAATGAAATACCAAATTAACAGTTAAAAGATAATCCTGACTAAATTACTGCGAATCAGTCTGGTATTTTTTGGGCAAATGTGTAGTTTAAAGTGTATGTGTAAGTTTAGATATTCTAAGTTACACATTTTTACTTAGATAAATACATGTTTTCTTGTGAGCATTATCTGGTTCTAGCAGAAAGCCCTGATTCTGTGAACACATCATTCTTTTTATGTGAGGGTTACTGTTGATTTCAACAGAACAACTTTTCTTTTAATTAATCAGAAATTTAACTTCAGGAGCTGGTATTCAGATTATATACAGCTCCTGGCACTTAGAAAGTCTGTGAAAAATGAATTGTGGGAAGTCACAGTATAATACACAATCAAAGTGAAAATTAAACATAAATTTGTCGTATTAACACCAGCCAGCGTTACCTTGTTGCTCCTCTCTGAGGATTACACAGGACTGGCCTTTCCTGGGGATTTCTCTATGCACTGTCTGACACAATAGCAGTGATTTGGGGATTAGAGAGGAAGTTACAAGGCAGCAATTTGGGTGAGCCATGGCTACAAAACCCCTGCTCCGTTTGGAGCCTTCTGCCACAGAAAGCAGAGGAATTCCTGCAGCAGCCATGGACTGTTTCTATGGCTCTGCTATTCCCCCTTTTTTACAGGAAAAAATGACTTTTGTGAAGGGTCCATACACTGCCTTAAAATGGAAAGCATTGCTTGACTGTTCAGCACTACCAAACGCCCTGCACTGCCAAACCAGGAGTACACTCCCTGCAGAATATTCAGGTACACAAGAGCAGTTTTACTCCAAGATTCATCCAGCTGTCCATGCTTCCTGGGAGAGCACGAGCACCTCAGCCTGAGCTTGTACTCCTGATGTTTCTCTGCTCTAAAACTCACACTGAGAGTAAGAGGGGGCCCAGAGGCCAAGCTCCCATGCCTACACATGTACTTCCCTCTATTTTTACAACTTTTTCTTTACTGTATTCAGTTAGTAATTATGACAAGTAGGGATATAATGTTCCTAGTTAAGAGTTACCAAATCAGAGCACTGTAATTATCCATTTACAGAAACATTAAAGCTACAGAAACTTTATTGCCAGTAGTCTCAAAGTAAGTGCAATGAATACTCCATTTAACTAAGGTTACCAAGTAAATATTTCTGTGCTAGAGAAGTCATCCTTTCCCATAGGCATCCCCATTAAAGCTATTGCCTTTAGGTAAGCAAATAAATAAACCGCAAAGACTTTTTACAGACACTGATCCAAGTCAGAAAGTCAACAAACAGGAATAATATTGGTGGAAGAAGCATTGGAAGCTATGTAGCCTTGCAGACTAGAGAACAAGTAGCTATGACAAACTGCATCCAAGCCAAAAATCACACCACTGCAAGTAGTTATCATTAAAAATAAAAACAAGGACATGGGAAAGAAAAAAAAATATTGCTCAACTAATTCCATGTGTTCATAGAAACTGTTTTATTCTTACATACTACTGTCATTGTTTTGCCCAGATGCAATTCAGCTCTTGGATTTATAGAGAAAAAAAGTAAAGCAATAGTAAAAATAAAACCAGAGCAAATAGCAAGGCAGATCCTTTCTTCCTAATGCTCCAACAAAGCATTTAAATCCCTTCTGGGGCTGAACAAAGCCAACACAGACCACAACAAAATAACAAAAGACACTCATTTATTTTCAAGTTCCCTAGAAAGGAGAGAGCTGCCCAAAGATTTTGGAGCTGCCAAGCCAGGGAAGATGTAAATTGTACTATCCTTAGCATGGAGCAGTGGAAACCACTGGAGTGTTTGGAAACTGAGGGTAGAATGCAATCATTTTCTGGAAAATTAATTAACATTTTCTAGCTAAAAAATAGTTGCTTGTGTTTTGTTTGGAGGAAGAGGGGTCAGGGTTGAGCTTATCTCCTAAACAAATACCTTCCTAAGTAAGATAGGTATTTAATTTCTCCACCACATCAGCTTTTCTAAAAGGAGCTTAAAATGCTCATGCAAAACTAAGCCTAGGGGAGAAAAGGAAATTTTCTAAACTCGATTAGTGGCTCCACACACTTAGAGCAACTTCAGGAGGATTATAGCCAAAACTTCTCTTTCCTGAGAAAGTCATCCTAAACAGGCATCCTCATTCAGGCCGAGTTTTGGTGATAGCCATCTGGGATTAGGGATCCGTGTCAACAGTACAGCGGTAAATAAAGGTGACCTGCAACCCCTCCGGCCCATTTGATTCCCGGGCAAACCTCTGCCGTTTCCCTTCCTGCCCGGAGCCGTGCGGCAGAGCTGGGCTGTCTGGCTCTGCTTACCGCTCCGGAATTCGAGTCACCTAAGCAAAGCAAGTAACTTTGTGGAGGGGAGCGCTGTAATTTAATATATGATAGACACACAAAGAAGTTATTGACTTTAAAGTCTCTGAGGCTGGCGAACAGGCTCATCAATCGCACCCCTTCGCAAAAGGGGTCCTGGATTCAAGAGGGGGCGGAGGGGGAGCAGGAATCACCTCTGGCTAAGTGGGGGCTGGGGTTTCGGCCTCTCCCGTGCCAGGACCTAATTCCTGAAGAGCCCGGTGCTGCGCTGGGGTCACGGTGGCGGGGCACGGCGGGGGGAGCGCTGGGCGCTGCCATGGATCACCACTCTCATCCCAGCACCGCGGAGGAGCAAAATCCGCCCTCTGGGTGCGGGGGGGGACGGGCCGGGGCAGCCCCCCCGGGGCGGGACAGGCTGCAGGGCCCCATCAGCAGCCGCCCCCCGGCTCCCCTCGGGCCGGCGGCGTCACCGGATCCCCGGGCAGGGGCGCGAGCGCGAAATCCGAAGCCGGAGCGGAGCCGCACGTGGAGGCGGCGGCGAGCGCGGCCGGACAGCCCCCGGCCCGGCACTGTTACCTTTGCCGTCCATGGCATGCACGAAATCCCCGTGGTACATTTTACTCTTTAATTTCTCTTCCAAATTGAAACTCCTGATGCTGACAATTTCCTCCACGTCCGAGAGGTCCTCGTTCTCGTCGTACCGCCTTCGGCCGATGCAGCGCTAGAAAAGACACAAAAACCAAAATAAAACACATTGTCCGGAAAAGAAAAAACCGAGGAAAGCACATGGATCGTGCACAGCGGTTTGATAAACACATTGTGGGGGAAAAAATTAAGATGGCAAGGCACAAACTGAACAAAACCTGAACCCAAACAAGCTCCAATCCATCTGCATGCACCTTTTCCATCCCGTGACACGGAACTCAGCAGGAATAACAGGTGCTTGGCTTCAGGAAAACTCAAACTTGGGCTGCTGAGCAGGGGCTGGCGCTGGAAGGCGAGCGGGGGACACGTAACTCGCCGACAATTCACAAGCTACAGCACCGATGCGTTTTGCAACCTCATAAAAAACCGTGAACGGCGGCCAACGCTCGTTAGCGATCGGATCATTTTTATTATTATTATTATTATTGCACGTGAACACGAGCTAATTCCCCGGGGAAAGGAAGGGGGGCGAATCTTCGCATCTGATGCCCAGCATCCAGGTTTCGGTATTTACATAATCCGAGTGTTTCCATAGTCACACCGGAAGCGGCGATTTAAAAACCAGATCGCTTTATGTAACGCCGCGATGGATGCGCAGCCCCCGCGCGCTCCCCCCGCCGCCCCGCACGCTCGACAGCGCCGAAAGCGCGGGGGTCCGCGGCCGAGGGGCAGCAACGAGTTCAATGCGGGGGGATGGAGGGTAGGCCCGGCGGAGGCCGGTGCCGCTGCTCCGGGGAAGCTGCGGCGGGCGCGGAGACGGGGCTGAAGGCGGCGGGGACCGGCCGCGCACAAGGTAGGTCCCCGGAGGAGCGGGGGGAGCCCCGGTGCACCGGGTGCCGCCGGCGGCTCTGCCCCTCTCCCGGCAGCTCTCGCCCTGCGAACCCGCCCCGCAGCCCCGCGGACACGCGCGGTGGATCAGCGCAAACCCGCACGCACCGGAAAAAAAAAGATCCATGATCGTCCCACCCTGCTCGTCCCTCGGTTCCATTCCGCCCCTTCCCCGCTGCCTCAGCCGCGCTCTTGCAAACTAAGTCGCTCCGCTGCCTACGTCCCACATGCATTTCTCCCTTTGCAAACAATTAAGCAAAATCAATTAAAAGGCACGAATAGGAAAGAGACCGAAGCCAGCTACACACCAATCTTCTTCCAGAGTCTTTCTTTGCCTCCATTTTTTTGGAGAGTTTCATCACTTATTTGTCAACAGTTCCTGTCCTGCATATTTGGCCCAAATGGGGAGGAGGCAAAACAAAAGCCATCCAGGGCTCGCTAAAGTTTTGCAATTTTGNGCCGGGATGGGGGGAATGTCCGGGGTACCGGGGCGGTACCGGCGCTGGGCTGGCCGGGATGGGGGGCTGGGTGGGATACCGGGGCGGTAACGGCCCTATGCTGGCTGGGATGGGGGGTTCGCCGGGGTACCGGGGCGGTACCGGCGCTGGGCTGGCCGGAATTGGGGGCTGGGTAGGATACCGGGGCGGTACCGGCGCTCTGCTGGCCGGGGTACCGGGGTGGTACCGGCGCTGTGCTGGCCGCCGGCCCCGCCGTGCGGTATTCGGTCACGAGTGCGCGGCACGCAGGCGCTGAGCGGCAGCGGGGGGACGGGGACGGGGCCCCACAAAGGCGCGGACGGTCCCTGGGTTGGTACCGCAGCCCCCGGGATGTGCCCGAAGAGTTGAGCGGTTCTGCGTACCCGGGGGTAATTTGAGTTCCGCGAGTGTGTCCGACCCCAACGGCGTAAAGCCGGGGTAAAGAGTGGCGAATTAATGTAGCAAACATTTGAAAATAATCTTATAATACACGGACATGGGGTTAATTGTGTTGTTGACTTCGCTCCGTGCCTCTGCCACACGTGCGGTGCAGCTCGGCGCGGAAAGCGCACCCCGGCTGGTGCCGGCACCGCTCCCGGCACTGCACCCACGTGTCTTGTGAGAACCGGTCATAAAATCTAGAATGTATTGTAAATGGTGTTGAACAGGTGTTAAATAAACCAAAATTGCCTTTGCAATATGTATGTACAACAGGCAGTTAAAAATCGCATGAAAAAGTAGGTAAAAATGCTATAAAGTAGCTGCTGATACAAAAAATTCTGCAGGATGGAGATCCTGCAGTTCCTAAAACAATCGGCGGGTCTCATTTCTACAACACCCACTAACATCTACTCTAAATTGATGCTGAGCAAGTATTGGGACCATCTGATTGCAATAGCAGGGTCAGAGTGCAGGTTTTGAACAGCCCTCAGGTTCCACAGCATGGCTCCTCTCTGAAGTGACATCCTTTACTTCCCCTCCACATCCCCCAAGAAAGGGAACATCAAAGCGTACCCAAACCCAGGGTCGGGGCTGATGGCTTTGGCAGTGGTTTGCTTTTTGCAATCAGTTAAGCGTCGTAGGTACTATATGAAATATATTAAGTGTTAATGCAGAATTTAAAACACATTAAAATTCAACTTTGCAGGCCTTGCTGTTGATCTCTTTGTAATGATCCCTATTTTAATGATCCATGACACATGGATAAAGGCAGGAGAGGACAGAGTTCTAACAAGATTTAAGGCAGTGAACTTCTGATTCTGCTAAGAACTGTTTGCAGAATCCTGAAAAATCATGTAATCTTTCTCTAACATCTCCCTATTTGCAGATGATTGAACTTTATTATGGTATGGAAGTGTTTTATAGGCTATATATTGAAGTGTGGATTCCAGATGTCTGTTGGAGCAAGTGCATTATTAATCCATAATCCTGAGGAGATATATACATATCTCGACCTTTCAGCAAAGATTACTCCATCTTAAAATTAAATACACGTGTACAGCTGTAGAATTGAGGTCAGAATACAAGATAAATGGATGTTACTAGAGAATCATCAGACAAAAAACACATCATCCATCCATGCTGCAAAAGTCCACCAAAAGAACAGAGACATAAAAGAAAATCAACTCATTTTTCTAAATATTTTTTTTTGGACATGGACAGTCTGAGACTCTTGGTGTATCAAGCAAACCCACCAAGGACTGTATCCATCACATACACCTGGAAACACTGGAGCACATTATGGAAGTGTGGAAGTATATGTTTCAGAAACAACACAATATCTATCTATAGATCTCCAAAAATAGAAAACACTTTTTAAACCTTGTTTTAAGACAGAAATGATACCTATTCAACTACAGTTCATTATACCATGGAAATAATCAGTGTGTCAATAACAAAAAACCTATCCCAAACTTAAAAGAACTGGGGAAAAAAAAGGAGATGGGGAATGTGTAGGCTGTGGATGATGAGAATATCCATATCCACAGCTGCATTAGACAGAATAAAAACATTTAGAAGCAATATTAAATTCCCATGCTTAGTGCTGGCTGATGAGGGTTAGGGCTGGTTTCCCTTTTGAGCAGATCATGGCAGAGTTTTCCAACAGTGCCCAGAGCTGGGCCCCATCAGGCAGTGCTTGGAACTGGACAGCCCAGAGCTGACACAAGGCTGGCCTCCTTCACAGTCAAAAATATGGGGAAAAACACATCAACATTGTGATATAGTGTCAGAACTACAGTATCAACCATGGAAAGGGAGTTGTAGTTATTGGCAAAGGGGCTGGGCTGAAGTCTCTGAAAAAAACACAAAAACTTTTTTTGCTAGATGTTAACGTAGCTTAAATTACTTAAGATCTAATCATGCCAAGGCACTGGATCCTGACCTCGTTAGCTTGGAACTGGGAGCTGTCATTTAATTAATGTTGTACAGCAGGGCTCATGCTGAAACCAGAGCTGAAGTGCTGTGCTTGAGAAAGCTGTGTGAAGACATGGGATCATTTCACCCTACTGAGCTTTAAAACAGTTACTTCCCATTGCGTAGAATGGACTGGACTAATCTTAAAACATTTTTGAAAATACTGTTTATCCTGTAAGATCTACCATTCTATACTTTACCTTGGGTTAGGATGGGAGATACTTAACTATTTCACTGTTTTATGAAGGAAGCTGAAATACAATTTTCCTAGACATGACAGATCAAAATCTTTCCTCTGCAGAAATTCCATCAACTAAACATTAAGTTCCACTTCAGATGAAATTTGCAAAGATGTTTCCCTTAACCTCCCTGGGACTGCTGGCAAACCTTTATTTGCCTTTTGCAAGTTCAAATGTGTTGTTTATAATGCAGATCTACCATGACTTCCACTTTGTGGTGGCTTGATTCGGGTTGGGTGCAGTAACAGGAACAAATGGAAGTGCTGATTTGCATGTGAAGCTGGAGATACGTTTTAGCAAAGCTGCTCTGCCGAGGGCAGCACCTCGGTGTGCTCAGCACCGGATCACATTAATCACAGGGTACTCAGCGAACCTATTCAGCCTCCTACAGAAAATACAGAAGTACATTTTTAGCAGAAAAAAAGAACTGTGAGTATCCTTGTGGCAGTGTACAGATTTCTCAGGGCTTTCTGGAAAGAAACTTGGACTTCTGCCACCTGCTCCGATTGTGTTCATGCATAAATGATCCAGAGAACGGGTTGACATTACCTCTAATTAGGGGTAATAACAGCCTGCTGCTGAAAGGGCCTGTTCCCTTTCTCTTGCATCCCTCTTTTCTAGCATGAGGTCTGGTGTTGGTGCAGCCACGGGGTGAGTCAGCTCAGTGACCTGATCCGGCAGAAAACTCAGCCGTTAAGAAAAAAAATATATATTTATTTCATTAGGTCAATCCACTGAAGCTCTGTAGCCATTTGATCGGTGCGATCCACAGGCTGGAGAGGGCTGAGATGAAGGGAGAGGGCAGGATACACCCTTTTGGTGGCCTTCCGCAATTGCACGGGTCACAGGTGACAGCAAACCCCGGCTCTGAGCCCCAGTGTGACTTCAGAAGGACTCCCTGAAGCATTTCTAAGAGTTAATTAAGCATGGCTGACTCTTTTAGTTTCAGCTAACTCTAGAGTGGCAGTGTAGAGGTGTGTCATAATGAGTAATAGAGTTGGAAATAATTTATCCCGCTTAGTTTGTACCTCAGATGGAGCTGTAAAATGGAACAGAAAGGGAAAATGGTGCACTGCTGCAGTCCTCAGATTTTATTTGCAGAAGAAGGCTTGATCCTCAGTGTATGTTTTTCTGTTTAACAAACCATTTTTCTTTTCTTTCTTATAGGAAAGGAATGTTTATTTCAAAGCTACAACACTGAGGCTTGGAAGCTCAAAATGACACATGGGTCTGGTTTGGAAAAGGGCATGAGATGAAATGCCTTCACTGGCTCTGTAGGTCCTTTTTCATACTGTTTCTTTGAATGAAATACAAGCTCAGCAGTACATCAGTGTTTAATGTTGTTCTATCTTTCAAAGCCCTTTCCAATAAACAGGAATGAGAGTGATGGACAGAAAAATAGGTGAACAGTGAGTTCAAAGAGTCTATTTTAATACAATTATTTAGAAAGACACTTGAAGTCCTTGTCAGATGTATGTCTCTTGCAGGTGGTTTTTTTTAGGGAAATCTGATTTTAGGGAACAGGTCAAGACCTAGGTGTTACTAGTGCAGTAATACTTACTCATGATATTACAGTTCAATCATAATTTTGCACAGAAACAAGAAGAAATAGTGAACTATCCATGTTGGTTATGTACATGTACAGAAACATTTGCCATAGCTTATGAGCAGCAATGCAAAATATTTTAAAATATATGATTTCACAGGAACTAAATGACAGAGACTTAAATGTTTGTTTGAGATGTGGAGGAAGTTCTAGTTACTGGTTTTTTATGGTTATCATATCTCCCAAGAAAAAAGTGATAAAGAAATCACAATGGGTTTGTTCCCGATTGCTTTGCAATGTGGTGCTCAGACTTAGCCTCAGGCACCAGTGGGAGACACAGAGAATGTTGATTGTAGGGTGAGGTCTTCTGTTCTGTTTTTTGGGGGGGAGTTTAAATAATTAAAGCACACCAAAGAAAAAGTAGTGTTTTATAATCACACAATCATTTATGTTGGAAAAAACGTTTAAGATCATCAAGTCTAACCACAAACCTAACGGTGCCAAATCTGCCTCTAAATTTTAACTTATGCTGGACTTCCACTCAAATGGATCCTACACAGCAGTAGGGTCACACAAAAAAGAGAAAGAAGGTGGTCAGCATTCTGTGCAGACAGAGAGAGAACAGCAAAGGCTTTTATGGAAAGACTAAGTCAAACTCTTTCTTCTACTGAGGTGTTTTAATGCCCCTGTAGATAAAAATCTCACCCGAAGTTGTTTATAACAAGAGGACTGTGTTGATTTCCCGAGAACGGAATGAGATCAGATCTACGTGGTACAGGGACTTTAAATCTTTACGACTATTTTTCTTGGATGTTTTCGCTACATCATTTTTAAAAAAATGCCTTGTACATGAAAAGCATCAAGTGACCTTGTTGGTATAGATTGTCAGTCCCTTTGCTGTGCTTAAGTAGGCAAAGGATCTTGCAAATCAGAAAGGTGTGAAGAGAAGAACAAAGCAAAAATGTTAAAGACAATTTGCCATGACCTTCCTACTGGTAAATAAGGTGGAAAATATCAAAACAATACAAACTGGAGGTTCTTTTGATTGCTAATGGAACTAGTATGGATTTATTTCCTAGGTGACCATCCATGTGCCTGTTAATAGTAAAAGTATCCTTGTCCAGCAATATTTGTACTGTTAAAATCCTATTTTTCTTAACTACAAACTGAGAGCAACAGGTTTGTTTCTTACACATCCCTTAGGTTTCCTGATGCACAAATTTGATGTGGCACAAGCAGTGTATTGCCTCACCTTTTCAAAAATCATCTTCAGAACCGTGCCAAGTGTTCAGTAGGGAGTTCTGCTCTACGCCTCACTTTTCCCTCTGTAAAACACAGAAAAAATAAATTATGGTTTAAAGGGTTTATGCGAACCTGGTAATAAAAAATCTTTCAACACTGGCACGTGTAGATGTTGAAATGTTCTGCTTAATCAACCTTATCAACTTCTTGCTGATAAAGGCGGGTTTATCAAGAGCTCTAGGCCTACAAAATGTTGCAAAACACCTGAACTACGTGACAAAGGGTTAGGTGGGTCAGTTTTAACTGGAAGCGAGGATGGATGCTCTGACCGGTCTGGATCCACAGGACAGGTGTAGGTTAAATGTTTAAGCATTTTAGGACAGGAGGCTACATAAGGAAGAGGTTGAGGCACGGCTTTGTTTTGTTCTAAGGGAAGTGTTGCAGGGGGACACCTCATCCTATCCGCTGGGGAGTGCAGGGGCTCCCGCATCGGGCTGAGGGGCACAAACCCACCGGAAACAACAGATTCCCGTCAGCTGAACTCCAGCTGAGCCGCTCATTCGGAGAACACGCCGGGGGCTCCGGGCGGGGCCTGGGGCGGGGCTCCCGCCGGGGC
>VYXC01003151.1:248841-311898 GCA_013397175.1 Platysteira castanea
CTGAGCCGCGCCAAGCTGAAAGCTTCCAGCCGCACCTCCGCGCTGCTCTCCGGCTTCGCCATGGTGAGCGCCCGGCCTGGCCCGGCGGGCGGGGGGATGGCACGAGGCCGGGAGCGCTGCCGCCGCCTGTGTTTCTCCGGCCGGAGCCCGCTGCGGTGAGGACGGGGGAGCCGGGCCCGGCCCGGGCGCTGCCACCGCCGCGACATGTGGCATCTGGGGCGGCGGGGAGCGGGGCGGGCGCTTTTGCCGCCGCCGCGGAGCGCCCGGCCCGCCCCGGGCAGCGGGAGCAGCGCTCCTGGCAGCTCGCTTCGGTAGCTCGTTTGTTTTAGATCGCTTCATGGCACGAGTTCAGAGCTGCCTCTCGGCTTTTATCTCCGCCAGATAGTGCAAGATTTGTTTGATCGTTACATATTTCCCCCGCGGAGGATGCTCGGGACCGCAGAAGCCGCGGTGCCTGCCGCGTGTACCGTGGGCAGCTCCCCGGGGCGCGCCGGGTGCGGGGTCACCGTGCCGGGTTTCGGGGTGTCGGGAGCGAAGGGGCCGCGCACGGAGCCCCGCACCGCTGCCCGGGTTGTGGGGCTTCCATCCCGCTCCTCTCCCAGACCGCACTCCTGGCGCAGCGAGGGCAAGGGCAGCTGTTGTACTGGACCTGCTTTTAGATAAACCAAGACATAAAACTGATTTAAGTTGGTGGTACCGCTCGGACTCATCCATCATCAGTCCTTTGCAGTTGCCAGGTTTCTGGTTTTTATTTAGTTGCTTAGTTTGGAGTGTTTTGCGTGGTTTAGAAATGTTTTTTTGTTCCTGTGTGTTTTCTTTCGAGTTCGATATGAAGCGCAGTGTAGTAGCCCGAATTGTCTCATATGAAAGCTCCATATAGTTTGAAATACAGTAACTCACCGACTTCCTCATCTGCCCAGACCGCTGACATGCAAAGCTGCAAGCTCTGTCCTCAGCCCCTTTCTGCAGCTGTTAAGAATGCTTCACGGTTTATAAATTCGGAATTTCACTCCTGACTCGCTTTATTTTGATTTTTTTCCCCGCTTATAACAAACGGAGTATTTTCAGCCGTTGAATCTACTCCTTTCCAGAGCCATTGTTCCAGTGATGCTGTTGGAAAACACAGCAGCTTCCTGACGGTCAAATAAATGTCACTGTCCTCCTTCAATGGCTAAAAACAGACCACAACTCTTCGGGAGGTGGTGGAGTGCTGCTCGTTTGACTGACAGGCGGCTGTGTTCGTGCGTTTGAGTCGGTTCTCCTTGGGTAACACGCATCCGGCAGGGAGCTCCCAAGCCGCTTCTCATAATGAGTTTTCCTTGTTGAACACCCGTTCTGCCATCTCAGAGCAGTTTGAGGCTGCTTGTGTCAGGCCTTTACATTGAGAGAGAACGTGGATAAGAAATGTAGTTTGTTGGGTTTTACAGATTTTCTTTTAAGGAAGGGCGCATCTCAATGTAAATCTTGTTATTTTAAGGTCACCCTTAATGTCTTGAATTCGTTTGGCTTTTCTCTAAATATATGGTATGTGGACTTTCAAAATGCATGGATATATGAGGTGATGCTTCTGCTTGTTTCTTAATTCTTTAGAATTCTAGGGGTTCAGTCTCCTGCTGTTGAAAACTGCTGCTTTTGAATTTGTTGCTTAGCGTATTTCAGGAAAAAGCCACTTTGTTCCAATTAACAAAATTTCTAATTGCCAGGAATGTTACACGTGAACGTTCATATTTTAGTTTTTCCAAAGGTCCTCTTCAAAAAAATCCACTTTTTTTCTTCCTTTAACAAGTTCAGCATGGAAATCCACCCCTAGTCTCTTTGGTTTTGCGCTGACAGACCTACTCCTAGTCCTCTAGCCAAGACTTCCTAATCTACTTTGGGAAGAGCTGAGTTAACTTCTGAGTATTTTTAGATTTCTTTTGAAAACTTTGCTTATCTTTTAGAGTTGTCCCTGTGCCTTGAAAAGCTGGGCTGTTTTGCTGTCAGCCTGTGCATTGTTAACTGACTGCAGTTCTTTGGCACCTGATACTTGAACAAAATGCTGCTGAAGCTCAGTCTAGTCTTGGATCAAAGCCGGCAACAGCAATGAAGGGTCCTCTCTTTTCCTTATCAGGAAAGGAAGAAGGAGCTTAAGTGACACATCCAGGACAACCCAGTGAATTGATGGGAATTGTCAGGGGTGGAATGTGCTGGTTTCCATGCCAGTCCCATTGATCCTTGCTCTTTGATTAGACAGTGCTTGCATCCTCTAGTAAAAGCTAAGTTTATCTCCGCTAAACTGTTCCCTTTTTTTGGACTATTTTTGTGTCAAACTGAAGCCATTTTGCGTTTATTCCCTCAGGATTGGTGATGTGTACTCTGGTGGAATGAGGCATGCCAAAGGCAAGGGATTGCTTGGTCAGCGAGGTGGAGTATGAAACTCTCAGCCAGGTTTCAAACCCTGAAGTGTTATGTTTCCTCAGAGAAGATTAAAATCAGTTTTACAATTAGTTTTGTTTCAGACATCAGGATTTGCCACCATGTGTGAGCTTCAGAAACAGTTGCAGGGGCCAGTGATGGCAACTGATGCAAGAGCTGAGCTCCCCCAGTAAACCTGAGCATTTCCTTCCCTCAGGTTTCCATGGATGCGATCATCCAGTGCCATACGTCCAAGGGAAAATCCATGAAGCTTATAATCTTCATTTAGTATACTTTTCCAATTTATGGAGCCAGCAAGTAATATCAATCCCCCAAACAGTTAGAGGTAAAGAAAGAAATTGTACATTGTAGGGTATGTGTAGTCCATGAGAGAATGGAGGATTCCTTCCATACACGGGGGAGGGGGCATCACATATTTCTCACTTCTGTATTATAGCCCAGATATTGTTGTATGATCTTCCCTCTCATGCCTGACTTCATCTGTTTTTATTTCTCAATCCAGTTTATTTGAATGTTGGAAACAGTTTGTAGATTGTATCCAACACTGCAAGCACCAGCTCATCCACACCTACAGCAGCAGAGTCAAGAGCTCCACAGTGAGCAGGTTATTTTAGTTTGCACAATTATTCTGACTTGTTGGCATCATTTTGTCACCAAGGATGCATCACACAGTAGCATGACAATGTCACGATACGGGAGTCAGAAATCATAGGAAAGTTGTTAATTGCCAATAGTCATAAAACCAGAAGACTCAACATCTCCACCTGCCACCAATTAAAAGCTTTGTGAAAATAACTGAGTCAGAACTAGGGGTCTGAATTATACACTGTGGTTGGCTTCCTTATATGTAGGATTCAGATGATTATATTTACCAGGCAGCAGTTTTCTTTTAAATATCTCCAGTGCTCCAGGCTGCCTGGGCTTTGACTAGATGGGGATATATATGCTTCAAATATTGAATATCATCAAAGAACTGTCAACTCTTGCCTTTGAAATATGGCCACTATGGTGTCCTGAAGACAGCTTCAGTCATGTTCTGCAGAAGGCTGACTGTGATGATAAATATTTATGAAACTGATTTCCATAATAACAGTTGGTGCTGAGGTAAGGTTAGGTAGGACCTGGGGCCGCTGGTTTCAGCGCTGTACAGGTGCTCAAGACAGCATTGTCCTTGTCACTTTGCTGTTCTAAATACTAAAACAGTCTCTATAGAAGTTTTTTAGTGGTATTTAGCTGGGTTGCTGGTAGAATAACAAAACAATGGCATTTTGTAACCTGCAGGAAAGAGGCCCAGTTTTGTGGCTTCTGCTTCCGTGTTGCCTTCCATAATGCTACTGCACTTACAGGTTAGAGCTGTGCCAGGGAATCTTCCCCCATGCAAGCAGTTTCTTCTATTCCAGTCGTGAAAGGAAAGTTTTGTGCGTCCTTCGAACATCCCTGTCTCGAGATTATAGATGAGCAAAGCAGGCAGAGTGGAATATTTGGGGCTCTTGCTGTTCTGTTTTGGAGCAGCTGTGAGTGGCTGCTGTAGTGTGGAGGATGTAAAGGAGGTACAGAGCTCTGCATAATCTGAACTTGTACTTACTGAATAGATTTCCTGTAAGTCCCACTGTGTAGAGAGAGGTGCTATCTCCTCGAGATGCATTTGCTCCAATCACAGGGATATTGCCTTTTCATGTTTGCTAGCAAAATAAAATGAAATGCTGTATTTGTATTCCAGTGTCAGCATCAGCAAATATTAATGTGTTTTGCCATTCTGCAGCATACAATAATCTGCAGTCAAGATCCTGGACTAAAGGATAAATGATGCTTAGTTTCCCTTCTGTATGAAACCAGTAAATAAGATCATTATTTTGACTTATCTGTTTTTAATTTCCGCTGAGTTATTCTGGCTCATACAGAGTCTCTGTATGAGTTGTTTATAACTCTTTATGAATGGTGCAGACAGTCTGTGAGAGCCTGGCTCTGCGCCTCTGCCTCTGGAGTGAATAGTCCTGTCAGGAAAGCAGGGAGCCAGCCAGAGGAGCTGATTCCCAGTGATGCTGTGACACTTGGCTCATTATTGAGTTTCCTCTGTGGTCCCACCCATAGACAAGCAATGATGGATGGACCCTCAAAAATGCAGTGGTGATGTTTGATCAACACAGCTTTCTTTTAAGCCATTCCAATGCTAGACTGTAGAAAATGCAGTCCCAGTTCAGGGTTATATTCCCACCAACCTGAGCTCAGAGGCATCTTTGTGGGGACGGGGAGGAAAGGAAGTAATCTATAAATTATAGCTCATAGATAATACAGATTTACTTGAGATAAGGCATTTTATTTCCTTTTCTCTACAGCACTGTCCACTGATTCTGAAAAAGATGTAAGCCTGTGATTTTAATTAAAAGCAGGGGCTTTATTTAAGCCCTCTGGTCGAATAAGACATGGAAGCATTATGAATAAGTAAGTGAAATGAACTTGGGCAGGATATTGAACTTTAAAAGAAGTTGAAGTACAGATTCTTCTAGAGGGCAAGTTGTTAAATTTCTTGCAGTGTGGTAGTAATCAGGCTGCTGTGACTAAAATCCAGGACTGTTGAAGGCTTAACAAGGTTATGTACCAAAATTCAGTCATCTTCTGAAAACATCTGAATACCCACCATTTTTAGGCTTTTGGGAGCTTCAGTCTTGTGTCCTAATGTCATGAGTCCTTTATTTTTGTCAGGAAGCTGTACTTCAGATGTACAGCTTCTTCAAGAGCCGTAGCAAATCTGTCAGTCATATCTGTAGGATGATCTGAAGTTAAAGTTAGCTCTTCTTTGAACCAGGGATTAGCCCGGATGACCTCCTGAGGTGTCTTCCAGCCCGTGTTACACTGTGATTACACAGCGAGGCAGGGCACTTGCAGCATGGCAGCTGCACGGTGGAATCATGCAGCAAGTGTTCAGAGAAGCTTTGAAAGTGGTGAAGGAGAAGGTGCTAAAAGTGTTGTGTTGGAAAGTGTGCAGCCACTGACGACAGTTCCTGCCCTGAGCAGCTCTTCTGAACAAGTAGAGCAGGAACATATCCTGCCTAGAACATAAGCATGGACCTGTGAGTTCAGGCTTTATATGAATTTGGGTCGTATCAGATGACTTCAGCAGGGCCCTGTTCTTGCAGGTATTACTTTACAAGAGCAGTTGTCATCTGTTTATTTTGAAATTGCAGCATGAGAAAAGGAGGGAAGAACTTCTGACACTTTGCATCGTTGTTAGGAAACAGGCACAGGCCCTCATGGTGAAAAATGAAGCTTTTTGTTTAAGGTGCCTGGCTCAAGCTTGGCCCAGGAAGTAAACTCGGAGTTGAAGAGTTGGCAGTTTTTCTGCTCGTTTACACTGAAAGAGTTCCCAAATTAGCTTCACTGAGAGTTTGAGGAGACAGAAAACTTGAACTGATTTTTCACTTATGGGTCAGGCTGGGGTTACTCTGCTAGACATGAACACAAGGAGTTCAAAATCAGATGCTCGATACCATTAGTATGAAAGCGTTGATTAATGGAAATATAAAATGTCTTCACTGTTTGGCAAACTAAATACATCAGTTCTTAAAAGAAAATAAAATCTTCATCTCATGAAGCTCTTTAGTGCCGTGTTTATGTTATCATACTAAAGTACTAGGATAAAGGATTAAAGTGTTGTGCCATGCTGGATGGCTTTGAGTCAAGGAATGGCAGAAGACTTAAAAGAAAAATCTTTTAAGTATGAAAATGAATCAGTGGTGAAGGATTGCAATTGTTCTGTGAAAAACACAGGAAGCCCAACATCCCACAAGCAATCCTGCAGAAGAGAGACCTGACAAGCAAATGTTTATCCTCTCAAATGTGAAGTTTCCCACAGCTGAAAAATGGTATTTTTAAATCCTCGAGCGAGGACTGTATATGCATTAATATAATTTCTTGTTGAGTTTAATGTAACACTTGGAAACTGCTTGCTAGTTGGCTGGGTGGTTAGATTTATGACAATAAAAGCTTTCAATAAAGGAATTAAAAAATTGGCAAATGGCCTCGAATGCCTGTTGAAACATGTCTGAGCAAAACCCTGGGTTGCCTTATTATACGGGGTGCATTAGTGATTAAGAGTTCTGGTGTCCTGGAACATGCGTAAGAAGATGGGATCCAGGACTGGGTTAGCCTGGCTCAGCTCTTGCAAAGTAGTGAGGTTTAAATGTTCCTGCTGCTTTTGCAGCTGTCTTTGGGCCTTAGTTTCCATGCCTCCCTGCATCCATATTACTCATGAATTTTTCTTCCTAGTAGCTTGATGTGCTTGTATTTCAGATTGCTGTCAGGTTTTTTCCTCTGCATTTTACCTGTATTTTGTCTGTTTAATGAGTTCCTTTGAGAAAGAGCACTGAACGTGGAGACCTTGGTGCATTATTCCCTCTTTGGAACTGTCCTTTGTCTGAAAGGCAAATTTATCAGGAACGATCATTTCAGGAGAGCTGTTGGGATTGATGTCACTCATCAATTGCACATATGCATAAAACCACCTGGCAGTTTTTAAACCAGTTAAAAGGCATTCGAGTTCATTTTCTTTATCAGAAATATCCAAGCTGGTTTTATGAGTTTCCTAGTGCTGTTATTTATGCTGATTTTTTTCCTCCTTAGGCACAGACATGCTTGGAGATCTAAGATTATAAAAGGGCATGGCTGTGTATGGTAGTGGAGGGCTGGAACATCTTCATGAGTACCCTCATCTTTGGGGGAGCAGCAATGCCTGGAAGCACTGTGTTGTCTTTTCTGGAGACATTGTCTTTCCTCCAGCCTCTAACAGGGTTGCTTGGCTGCCATGGGCATTTTGGAGACTTTCATGTTGTGAATCTGTGTTCCAGAGTCTGCTTAAATACTTTAGTGAAAGAATATATCTGAGAGCTCCATGGAAAGGTGATCTTTCTCCTGAAAGGTTTCTGCACTTTAGAACCTAAACCCAAATATCCAAGGAGAAAGGACCACCGAGGTTGTTTCAGGCAGTCCCCTGCCTTTGCAGCCTTTTGTGTTACAGGTACTTCAAAAGACTTCGTAAGTGAAAGATCAAAAGCTGCGTCTTCAATATAACATAAAAGAAGAAATATTTCACTTAAGGAGTCCAAGTACGCTGTTCATAAGGGTCAGCTGTTCCGCTGGCATGAGCTGGAGGTGGCAAGGTTGTTGTGGGTTTGCTCTACAACAGAACATTCAAGTGTGAAAACAGTGGCCTTTGCTTGATAGCTCAGATCTTAATGTGGACCTAATGAAGGGGGTGCAGATTGACATGGAGTGTAAATACAGACTTACTTTGTTTGGATCAGATGATCTTCCAGAAACACAGTGTAAATTTTGAATAACCTATAGTCAAATGATATATGATGTAGGTAACTGCATCTCTCTCCTTTCCTTTTCAGGTGGCTATGGTGGAAGTTCAGCTCGATGCAGAACACGACTACCCTCAGGGGCTCTTGATAGCCTTCAGTGCCTGCACTACTGTGCTTGTTGCAGTTCACCTTTTTGCACTCATGATAAGTACCTGCATTCTTCCAAACATAGAGGCTGTTAGCAACGTGCATAACCTCAACTCTGTCAAGGAATCTCCTCACGAGCGTATGCACCGACACATTGAGCTCGCGTGGGCATTTTCCACTGTCATTGGGACTTTGCTCTTTCTTGCAGAGGTGGTGTTACTGTGCTGGGTGAAGTTCCTTCCTTTAAAGAAGAAAACTGACAGCACCCCGCAGAGCAACAGTTCTACCATCACATCAGGACAGGCAGCAGCCATTGCATCGACGTCCATCATGGTGCCCTTTGGATTGATTTTCATTGTGTTTGCAGTCCACTTCTACCGGTCACTGGTGAGCCATAAAACAGACAGGCAATTTCAGGAACTCAATGAACTTGCTGAATTTGCACGGCTCCAGGATCAGCTGGATCACAGAGGTGATACCGTCACCTCAGCTGTCACCAATTTTGCATAAACCTGTGCTTAAGGAAATAAACCCACTATCCTGCTTCTGCCTTACGGTGACTCCCTGTGGATGAACTGGTCGAACTGCTGATTACCATTTGAAGAATAATTATAAATATTGTTCTAACCCTTTAGAGAGGAAAAAAGTGTTCCTTTCATACAGATTTTGCTATCTGAAGGAATGGATGGTGGGGTGTGATTGCACTGCGTGTGCAGCCCTCCTCCTGTGAACACTGTCTCGCATCTTTCTCGCTAATGCTGAATGGTGGCTGTATAAATACATGGAAAATAACATTGTACATTTGGCTATTTGTTAGGAATGGATAGAGAAGTTGTGGGCTTTTTTTCTCTGTTTATCTGATGTTGGTATTTACTAGAAGATACTGCTTGTCCTACCCATATTGCATGGCATGATACAAATTACTTGGGACATGCAGCAATTAGCGCTTGGTTTCAGCGCTAGCGCTGTTCTCCCTGGAAAGCCTGACAGATGGTAGGAGTGAAAGCTTTCCCACCACTTTCCCCAGTATGTTTTGCTGCCAAGTAATTATTACTTTGCTGATTTCTCCAGTGCCTTTTTCCTGTGGCACTTAGACATTTTGTAACTTGCTAAACACCCAGGACTAGACTTACTGCCATGTGGTGTGGCCACATGAGTAGGAATGAGACTCTTCTCTTCCGTGGAAGAAAATAAAAGCAATAACTGTTTTAAAGTTCTCATGAGCTGGCACGTATTATCTGGAGAGATAGATTTGCCTGTTTCTCATTTAAGAATCTTTTTTTAAAAAGAAGGAACTAGATGGAAATTATCACTGGATAATTTTTTTCGCTTGAAAATCAGAACCACTGCTGTTTTTTTCCAAGCCAAAGTAGTAATTATTTTATACTTTTATATTGAAAATATATTTTTAATAAATCCTCAGAAACAAGCAGCAAAAGGTGCTTTCTCTGTGTTGGATTCCCAAGTAATTAGATATGCCTTGGTCTTCCTTGTTTAGAAAAGTGTTCTCCTTACTGAAGTGCTGTATTTAATAACTCATACATTTTTTGCTTCCAAAAGATATGGAAGACAACTTTTCTTGATGTATATTTATTTATGAAAGTAGGTTATTTGTAATTAATATTGCTGCTTTCTTTCAGACACCTCTGTGACAGCAAGGCTGCTGTGTCATTTATTTCCTCTCTAGGCAAAAACTTCCATTTGGTCTCCTAGATAAGAGGTTTGTCCAAGAAAGATTCCAGCAGTTGACCTGGGCTGCTTCAGTAATTCTGGCCCTGTCTAGGAGTTGAATTATTTGGAACACAGTTCTTCTATGGAGTAGCTTTGGCCTTTAATGGGTAAAAGCTGGTTTTTGAACACAAACTGAGACAAGTTTCAAGCCAAAGGGAAGAAAACTTCACCTCCCTGTCGAGCTGTCACTGTGGAATAGAAACCTGGGATTTTGCCATGAGTCAGGAGGGACTGTGACAGTGCAGTGAAGCTGTGCCTAACAGCCTGGCCTGAACGTGGTCTCTCCCACCAACCTCCCATCTCAGGTTATCCCAACGTCCTTGCAAACTGTGGGAAGTGCCTGTGGAGTTCAGGTGCAGAGTGTGGTTACTACTGAAGCAGATGGGGACTGATCTCTCCTGTCAGCAGCACTGCAGTGCAAAGTGCTGACAAGGTCACCTGTGGTGCCTTTGTATTCTAAAAACATAACTATAAAAAAAAACAAACCTGCTGGGCTGTTTGGTTTTTCAGCAGCAGTCATGGTTCACAAGCAGCAAACAGCTTTCCACTTGGTGTTTTCCCAAGTCCTGGCATACAGAGGCCAAACTGGATTTTCTCAGCTCTGCCATTACATGCTTCAAATATATTCTATTCCTGATATAAATCTGATGGTGAGGATTGTAACTACAGGCTTCACAGGTGCTCGTTTATGGAGCACTGGAGGCATGGCTTTAGTAAAGGCAATAAGGAAGCAGCATTCCAAAACACAAAATCTTGGTAGTGTAAAATACAAAATGTATTTTCCCATCCTTTACTGGAATATTAGTTCCGTCTTGGGGAAACAGGCCCCTAAAATCCCCCACTAAAGGTAGAAAACCTGACTTGGTATTCAGACTAGAACAACTGATTGAAAGGGTGTGGTCAGGTGTAAAAATTTTACTTCTGTCTGTAAATTTTGTATTTAGAAGTTACATGGTTCTGAATGGATGTCCAGAAAATCAGTTTTCCAAGTTTATTTTGTAAAATTCCTTGCTGTCGTAGATAAATAGCTGAATTTCTCTTTGATTTGTGAATCTTTTACAAAGTGACTGAGAAGTGTGGGGTTTTCTTGTTGTTTAAAAGATACAGAATTAGAAGCTAGTGGGACAAGGTTATTTTTAGTTTTCTCGAGCTGGTAGGCTCTGAGCTAATGGCACTGTTATTACAGCTAATTTTCTGACTATTTTCTGCACTTTAAGCCATGATATCAAGTCTGTTTTTCTCATTTTCCACCTGTGAAAATGGTCATGAAAGTTACACCTTGGGTACCTTTGTCACTGTGTACCCAGGCAGTAACCAGACACAAACACGTGGATCTAAACATTGAGTGCACTTAAATTTTTTTTATCCCTTATTTATACTAACGGTGTTAGGCATTTACCTCAATCATTTTAAACATTGGTTATTGTATATCACTTATTTGGGTATAAAATACTTTCATGAAATAAAATATACTCAATTGTTGCAGATTATTTGTTATCTAGAGGCTTAAAATACACTTATGAATTGAAACATGATCTGTTGTAACTTCAAAAGACCTCTTGGGTCACAGGTATGTATTGGGCTGTGTTTGGGGAGAGTGGGGGACACAAATACCTGATTGTACTTTTCCATATGCTTTTGGAACACATACTAGAAACCCTCCTTCTCTAAAGCAAAGACCTTAAAACCAACAGGAATGTGATTTCTTTGCAGGAGGAATAAATCAGAGGAGCAAAGAGTCACCCTGCCTGTCTTCCAGTGTTTTGATGTTTGTCTTTTGGGGTTTTTTCCCCTGAATTTTTTTCCTTTCTTTTCCAAAGTAATGGGGGTGGGAGGAGGCTGCTGAGCAGAGTGAAGTGTACCTGAACAGCCTTGAGGGAGGGGTGAGGCAGACCACGACAGTAACCATGGTGTGGATTTGAGACTCCAAGGAATAAATAACCCAGGATCGTGTTCTTAACTCTTTTTTTTTTTTCCTTCAGCATCTAGTTATTAATTATGGCTGTCATCAAACATTGCCCGGGCCTCTGCTAGAACACCAGCTGGATCATGTAGTTCAATCTAAATAAAAAGAATACAAATCAGTTATGCAGTGTAATTGAAGAAGCTTAAGCTTTTATAGGTCTTGATTACTTGAGCATTATTGGAGAGTCTCCCACGTATCAGGACTTCAGCTCGTATTGCAGCCTTTCAATTATTGTTTTAGAAACAACATCACTCCCCTCATTTTATTAATGTGTTGAATATCACTTAATCTCCTTGAAATAGCTCTGAGTGACTTTAATGAAACACACTCTTGGGCAAAAGTGGCTTTGATTTGTAGCCTGTTGGGCCTCACCTGTAATTTTAAGAAAGGGGGTGCTGGTGACAAAAGGCTTATGAAAACTTGAATTCAATTTTTCTCCTTCTATCTGTTACTTCCTTCGTATTCTGAGATCAACAGATCTCTACCCATTGAAAGCACAATAACAGCAGTGAAAGTTGGTGCTTTGTTTTTGCTTATAGAACAGAAGAGAATTGGGTCATCACTTGGTCTTCAGGGAGTTAAATAAACAGCCAGATTTGCATATCCTGCCTTAATGTACCAGCAGTTCATCCCAGGCTCTTGGGTTGTTGAGGCTCTTCTCAGT
Organism: Platysteira castanea; assembly: GCA_013397175.1. Lineage (NCBI taxonomy): Eukaryota > Metazoa > Chordata > Aves > Passeriformes > Platysteira > Platysteira castanea. Next base: position 261,068 of record VYXC01003151.1, read on the forward strand.
GACCTTTGACAAACCACATACAGTAAATATTTTTAGCTACAGAAGTGCTGCTCCTTTCACTCTTTTTGAAAAATAGAGATTGCTTTCCCTGGTGGGTATTTGGGGTTTTTTATTCTGCACTGCTGTGGGTGTGCCTGGTACTTACACGATTAACTGGCTGATCAAAACCGTGCTCAAAGGGCCCTTGGCTATAGAAACCAGATTTGAAAAAACAGGGGCAACAAAGATGGAACAGCTGTGAGCTTTGGAAGGCTGCGTGTGCCTGGTGCCATTTGGGACAGCCCTGTCCCTGGGCCAGAGGAAGGTGGGTGGCTTTACCTGCCAAGGGGCCGTGTTATTCCCTGTTACTGAAGCAGAGTAGTGTGCTGTGGTTATCCAGGGTGGTTCTGCTTGGCTCTAAGTGAAGGTGAGTTTCCCCACCCCATCCTGCACTGACCATTCCTTGGAAACTGATGCCTTTGTGTCTCACATCTGCAGTTTGCAGACCATGGGGGTTCAAGCTGAGACTCTTACGGATGGCTGTCCCTTGGAGTCACAACTGTTCACTGCTGATTCCCATTTCCTGTCTTCCTCCAAGGGTATGGAGTTGGGGACAGGCTCTCCTGTCCTCCAGGTCATGCACCGAGGTGACACGCGAGGACCCAGCAGCTGCCAGGCTGATGGCCCAGTGTGTCTTTGTGTCTCACCAAGACTTTGGGGTGGGGATAGGGCCTGGCTCTTCCTCTGCAGTGTGTGTCAGTCAAGGGAAAAGAACAGAGGATGTGGGCTCTAGGACACCATCTACCCACCTTGGGGCCAGGGGGGAAGCTGCACACACCCCTCTGCCCCTGGGGCTGCTGGACACGGTGAGCCCTGATGGGGAGGAAAGAGCTGCTGTTGGCCCTGCAGCTGCTCGGGTTCCTGCGGGGCCTGCTCAGCCTCAGCACTTGGGCTTGGTGAAATCATTTGGTCCTGACGCAAATCCCACTATTGTCTCTGCCTCTATTGTCCCCATTTCCTCTGTGCTGCACCAGGTCTCTGAGCGGTTCTGGTGCATGAGAACTGCATTTTTTCAGATGTAGGCGATTGGGAGGCTCCAGCAGGGGTTGCATGAGCTGTTAGTCCCTATGGGGCCATTTAGGACGCTGCTGGCCAAAAGACCCTGAGCACACACCCCATGGGGGAAGTCTCTTGAGGAGTGAAATGCTACCTGGAGAGCTGACCCGAGCACTAATGAATGTAAACACCAAAATTTCCAAGCACTTACCGCTGGGAGTGGATACTGAGGAGGGGCTGGAGCGCTGTCTCTGCTAAAGTCAACCAGAACTCCACACTTGGGTATATCTGCTACCCAGATGCCTTCTAACTGCTGTCCCTTATCCTGGTAGAAGTATTTCCCTGGGCCATGCTTCTTGCCATCTTTCCAACCTCCTTCGTACCGATTTCCATTTGCTGCAATTAAATACATGAACAGACCTTGAAATTTGCACCATTTTGTTAAGGGGTTGCAAATGAAATCAGTCAACAGAGCAAACCAGCAGAGGAGATCATGTGTTTGGCTCCTCTTAGTAATTTCAAGGTAGCTGTGGCACTGTGTGTCATTTTGATTTTGCAGTGCTCCATTTGCTGTGCCACAGAGGGAGAAAATGCTGTAGAAGGAGCCCACACTTACCCACTTGGAACCAGGACTATGACCTGCTTTGTTCTTCTCACAGTGATACTCATTTTTTGCTGACACGAGAAGCGAGTGTGCTCAGGGTAAGGGACTCTTCACAACATGAAAAATTACAGGACACAAGTTTCAGATTTGTCACTACAACAAATCACGCAGGATCTCTGGCTTGAAGAGATTTGCTTGTCTGGGCAAGGAACAGAGCACTGATTGCTGTCCAGTCAAAATAATCTTGATTTCAAAGAATACTTTTAGTTAAGTTTTTCCTCAATGAATTATGGGGTGAGAATTGCTGTGAGAGTCTGAACGGTTCAGGCAGTCAGTTACAGACTGTTTTTCCAGCTGTACTGCTTGTCTTGGCATTTTTCTGCAAGTTGAGAGAGGCTTTTTTTGAGCTCTGTGCTGCTCTCCAGGAATCCACCCATCCATCACTAACAGAGAAAGCAGAGCTGCAAGGGGAAGAGAGCAGCCTCATCCATGGATGCTGGTTGACAAGGGGCATCATACCCGTGGTGATGCTGGGGCTGGGATACATCCAGACCACTCTGCTGTCACGAAGAGTCCTCTGCTCACCCCTTTTCCTGTTTCTAAGCCCAAACCCATGAGGATTTCTGACCATCTTAGTGGAAATACCTTTGAGTCTCAGCTGAAATCTGCCATTCTTCACCAGAAGAAGTGGCCGAAATACCAGGGCACACCACACTGTGCTGCAGAGATAGCTGGGGCCTGCCAGGATGCTGGAAGGGAAGAGGGAAAAACCAAAAACGCTTCTGGAGAATGTGGCTGCTGGGCTGCTCAGACAGGGTCTGGTTTACAGGCTGGAGCTGTGGTGATGGTTATCCGCAACTTTGATCTGATTTTGTGCTTATCTGCAGCACCAACCTGCCCTGCCCACAGGTGGAGCAGCTCAGCTTCTGCACTCTAGCCACCAACAAGTGAGAAACCACCAAAATCACAGCCCTGGCTTGAAAGGAGGGGGCAGTGAACTCCCTGACTGCACTGTGGTGCCTGGCTGCTCCCATCTGCTCTCCTCCCAGAGCACCCGAGGCTGTGCTGCTCACAACCACGATCCCCGTGGATGCGAAGTGCTCTGGTACAAAGCTGTTGGGGAATGGATGTAGCAGAGGCAGCAGATCAGCGCGGTGCTCTCAGCCAAGCTCACCCTCGCTGGGCATGCTGCCACTACAAGCAATTTAATCTTGAGCTGCAGCTCATCGTGACCTCCACTGAAGAACTCCTTTTCTTTCACATGGCAAAGCTGCCGGCACGTGGGCGCACTTCCAGCAGCTGAGCTGAATGCATTAAGCTTGTGGGTATGAAATAATTGCTCTGGCTAATTTTAACCAGAAGGAATCCAGCTAACAATCAGTTGGAGGCTACGCTGGAGGCAACTGGGCTCTGAAATGGTGCATCAGCCACAGCTCAGCCTGCAGGGGCTGTTTATAACTAACAGGGCCTTTGACAGGAGTGCAGCAGATCAGTGGAAGATTCCCTCTGGAAGCGGGTGCTGATTTCATCCGGATGAGCCATCGGTCCAAAGCGACTTTACAGTCAGCAGAGAGAGCACAGTCATGCGTGTGGTGTGCAGTGAAGGTCATGCTCATTCCTCCCAGCTGCTTTGCTTAGCTAATTACTAGCCTTGAGATCACTTTCAAGCAAAAAAATAGAATAGATGAATAATAACATGGAGATAATATTTCTTCAGATATTCTTGGAATGCCGTGCCTGGTATTGCAGAGATTCTTGGGATTCTTGGCTTTGGGGGAAAATGTGTTAAACTCCAAGGAAAATAAGGGGAAAAATTTAGATTTCTGTATTTATGCTGAGATTGGCCCTAACATTTCCAATCCATTATGTGCTTGGTGTTATTTGTGGAAAAGGATTGTGTACTAATGAAACCCCTGTGTTCACTCAACATGAGCCACTGTCGGAGGCAGACAGAGGGGATGGAGTAAACACAAAAAGAAAACTCTGTTGTTTTTTTTTTCCCCCTGCGCTGGAAACTGGACTCTTCTTTGGTATGCAGAGCTAGAAGGCCTGTCTGGCAAAGTGCCTGGCTTGAAAAGAGAGATTTGCTCTTCTCTGACCCAACAGTATATTATCTCTAACCCGAACCATCCCAGTCATTTAAATGTAAATCACAGCAAAAGTAAGCTTTCATGCGTGTGGGCTTATGGGCTTGAGCAGTGCAGCGCCGGCCCTTGCTCAGCATCTGCTGCCTCCAGCTCCAGACCAGGAGGGGAGGGATGACACCGAGTGGCCGCAGCCCTGCTGCAAGGCTGCAGTGTACACCCAGAAATCTGGATGGCGCAGACACCCGGAGAGCAGCACGGCACCAAACGGCTCGGAGGGGGCAGGGGGAGGATGCTCAGTACTTACGGAGCCGCAGCACGCCCTGCCCGTTGTGCTGATCCGCCAGCCACTGTCCCTCGTAGACGGAGCCATCCTTGTACTGCATCTTTCCCCAGCCACTCCGCAAACCATTGCTCCACTCGCCCTCGTAGCACTCTCCGTTGGGGTAAAAGAGCATCCCCCGGCCCTGGACAGCAGCACAGAGATGGCTGGTTAGGAGCTGCTCCATTGAAAGGGGTCAGTGTTCAATTTTGGGACATCACTTTGATAGAGTAGTCATTTGTTTATTACTCTTACACATGGCTGCTGGCAACCCAGCTCCACGGCCGTTCTCGTGCTGAAAGAAATGAGATGCGGTAGTATGGGATTTTTTTTTTTTTTTTGGCAAACAGTTCTATTCCCTTGACAAAACCCTCGGTATATATCTCAGTGTGTTATTATTGGCACGATTGCTGCTAATATTTAGCTAAAAGTGGGTTTTACAAGTATATGAATCTGCCTGGGGATAGGCAGCATTAAAGGATGTGTCTCTCAACACGGCGATTTCATGTCTTTCAACCCTGATGACGTTTCCAGCTCAGTGTGTCCCAGGCTGGACAACTCCAGCCCTTGTCTGTCTTAGGGGCATGTTTGCCATTAAGAGAAGTCCAGAAGCACCCCCTATGCCAGAGAGTGATGCCAATAAGAAATATTTCCATATCACTAACACGTTTTCCCATTGGAATAAAGTGTTCTTTTTTCTCTGAACAAATAATAAAACCAGTTCTGGAAACAACTTTCTGAGTATTGATTTTATTAAACTGCATGGATGTAAGGGAGAAACTTTTTTAGAAGAAAACCTAACCCTAGTGATACTTGGATGGCATTATACATCTTTCACCAAAGCTCAATTATCCAAAATATGACCTTAAAGAACAGGAAGGGAAGCTCCCTCCAAGAGACAGGAGCCATGGAGCCACACACCCATGTGTGTGTAGAAGTGTTGGTGGAGATGAGTTTAATTTAAGAGCAGACACAAAGACAAACACAAGGTTTCCACTGGCAGATCCAAAAACGTTCATACAAGGATTTTGCACATTACATTGCAGTCACGTCTACCAGATGACTTTCTCATTATGCTCCTTTGAGAAAAAAACAGTGATTTATGTAACAGGCTTAATTTCCAAAAGAACTCAAGTTATTTTCCTATTATGCTGTAAAACTCCCAGAAGAAAGTACATTTTCTGGCAGTGCCTATAATACAGGTTCCTCTGACTTGTTCAAGGATAAGAGGAATGAAAGGGATGGGTGGGGAGGATTAAGAGACGAGATGTGAAACCTCCCATCCTGCCTGGCAGAGCTGCAGGTGAGTCTGAGCAGTAACCACTGCTCTGCAGCAGCTGGTGGGAGCTTGGGGCTGTAGCCTCGTAACCAGCAGATGGGTGGGGAAGACTCCCTCTCCAGGAAGGAGATGGCACTCCCATAAAAATCTTGGATTTTTAGTCTTGACCATTCAATCCAGCCTCAGTATTGGGAAAATGAGTATTTTAAGTAATCGTTTTGCACGTATGCCCAGCTCTTCCCCATGTTTTGGGTCCTGCTGCCTCACTGTTGGCACATGCAGAAAATCTCACTTACACCTCTTCGGTCATTTTCCCACCAGCCTGTGTACACCCTCTTGTATTCCTTGGTTACTGGGTCAGGAATGCTGTAGGAGCCATAACCATCCCGCTTCCCAAACTTCCAGTCACCGCTGTAAATAGCTCCTGTGTTTTTCCATATCTGGGTGCCTTTACCTGTTTAACAAACGAGAGGAATGACAGGGAGATCATCATGGTTAGGAGAAGGGTGTACAGGGCTGCCCCTCCTGCTCCATCGCAGGCAGGGTAGCACTCCCTGCACCACGACAGGCTTATGTCTGGGATTCAGTTTAGCTTCCCAAGTCGGAACCATCGTTAATCTTGATCAGGGGCTTCCTGTGTGGCCTCTGCTGAATGCACTGAAATCTTTCCAAACCTCAGTTTACTGCTTGTAAACAAGTCTGTCCTGCTCCGGCTGCTCCCGGCTTGGACAGGGTCTCCTACCCCTGCTCTGTCTCCTGCAGCCCCTGCCACATCTTGGGAATAAATTAAGATTCCTGGAGCCAAGTCAGGAGCTGAGAGAGCTCCAGGGACTGTGCAGCCAGGGCACATCCCAGTGCATGGAGCTGACTGCAGTTTGCTGTATTTGGAAAGGATTTTTAAACATCTGCAATAGAGATATTTTGGGTAATTGCCCCTGAGTGCATGCAAAAGCTCTTCAAGTTACCTATTAGAAATGTTTCTGCATGTTTGCATTACGTTTATTGAATATATATAAATGTGTGTGTGTGTGTGTATAGTCATACATGAATAAATGCTCTTCCAGGAGCATATAGAGCATATAGAACCACTGACTGCTCCCTGCCCCCAGAAACCTCTGTAAGGACATCTAAGTTGCTACTTTTTCTCAAAATTATCTATCTTACCATGTTTCAAGTTGTCCAACCATTCTCCAGTATACTGATCTCCATTTACAGCATAAATTGTGTGTCTTAATCCACTCTTCTGGGCTTTCCTGTCCCATTCATAAAAGAGAGGGTCTCTAATCCTGGGGTACTTTATAACGGGCATATTGTTGGTATCTGGAGAAGAAAACAAATTATTATCAGCAATAAATTAGAAATTACTAAGGCAGGTACAGGCAGAACAGTATTTGTGAGCCGTGCTTTAAGATGCATGCGAGTCAGTAACTGATCCCTGGCTTTGGAGGGGTGAAACAGAGATACAACAAACAGGAGGCAGCTAAAGATATTGAAGTACAAACCAGCACTGTGTGAAAATGGGCTCATAGCATAGCCTGGCCTGTTAGGAAATGTTAAATAAATCTCAGCAGGTCAGGTTTGTGGTGGGCATTGATCTCTGCACCTGCCAGAGATCTGGAGGAGTGCAGGGAAAGGCATCTACTCTATAAGCTGGTGGAATGGGTCAGGGAGTTGTCCAGTGTCCCTGAGGCCCACCCAGAGCTGGGACACTTCATACCCCCAGCAGCAATGCAGCTCAGGTTCCTTTACTGCTAAAAATATCAGTCCCTCAGGTGCCTTGTTAAAGGGGTTCAAACCACAACGTTTCCATCTTCCAGGAGGCTGTGGACTTGCCCAGGGCAGGCCAAATGCTCGCCAGCCCATCAAGCTACCAAGGAGGTAACTTCCAAAGTGGCTTCCAAGGTGATGTGGGTTTAAAGCAGGAACAGCAGGCAGGGGATGACAGGCACAGTGGGGGTGATTCGGGTGTTGGAGGCCTGGAGGGAAAGGGTGAGTGCAGGGGGAGAGGAGGGAAAAGGAGATGTTTTGCCTCATAAATACAGAGGACAATGGTGGAGTGCAGCATGGTGGCGATTTCTGAGCATTGCCAATGGAACCGCTGTTCAGCACAGTGGGAATTGGGCACAGACTCGGAGGTGAGAGCGGTCTCCTATAAACCATAAACAAAAGCCGAAAGGTGGCTGTAGAAACAAAAGCAAGTTTCTATGAATGCCGTTAACACCCAGAGCTCGGCTGGAGCCCGGCGGGGTGGGATGCTCTCCGATTTTGTCTCCTGGGCTCCCCCTTCTGTCCTGATCCGCTGGACTGAGCCACATCGAGAGATTTTGCTGCGTCTTTCCCTTCCCGGCAGAGCAAAGCTCTGGTCCCTGCTGTGCTGCGGGTGCCGGGGACCCCGGCAGGGGAGAAAACACGGACCTTGGGAGGAGAGGGGAAAAGAAAGGTGCTTTAGGACCTTGCTAGGAAATAAAAGCTAGAAATATTAACTAAGAAAATACTGTTAAGATTTCATCCTCAGTTCTCCATTTGCCAGCTGTGGGAAATGGTCATTCAACAACTATTTGGGAGGACAGCATTGCTAAATAAAAGTAGTTATGTGTCCAGAATGAGTCTTGGACACCAAGAACACCGACTGTCCCTCGGTATGATGGAGTCACAGCCCATCACAGAGGATGGTTTTCCAGCAATGCGAATATAGGATACACTGAAACTGCTGAGTTCCCCCCTCACTCTTGGGTGCTGCAGCTCCTGGAGAAGGGGGGGGGAAGGGGGGCTTGCCAATATTTGCCGAGGGCTGGGGTTTTTCAGGACACCGTGCCACACATTGCTGGCTTATGTCTGCCCTGCCCTTGCTGGGGAAGCTGAAGAACCGAGCTACAGCAACCTGTACCCACCCTGACACTGGCCACGACCTCTGAGCAGCTCACGCCTGTGACAAGAAGTCTTTTCACTACCCCTGCCAGATGGGAGCATCGCTTTCCCACCATCACCTCCCACCACTTCTTTAACTCAAAGCTTAGGATTTACAAACCCCAGGGAGGATTCCCAGCTGCGGGGGCAGCCCCATCTGCTCGCCGTGTCCTGCGAGGCACAGCCCGCGCAGAGTACCTGGGGTAATGCGGGCTGGCGGGAGCCACCTTTATTTGCTGAATTCCCTTCTAAATTTACGTCAGCGATGCCAGGTTTGCGTAAGTGATAACGCAGTCGGTATTCGCCTCCCTGGATGATTTTAGCCGCCCACTACCAGGGCGCGGGGAGGCTGGCAGCGAGAGGCAGGCGGTGCAGAGTCGTTCCGGCTGCAGCTCTCAGTGCCGAGGGTGAGAGGCTGCTGCTCCCGTGCGTCTCTGCCGCGGTGCGTGGGGATGAGGCCCGTACAGACCCCCACGTCCTCCTCCAGGCGCTGCTCTGCGACTTTTGTCAGGTCTCCGTAAAATGCAGCCTTAGTTTGCACGGCCCTACAGGAAGCCCATTTTTTCCCCTGGCTCTTTGCGGAACTTCAGAGCAATTCGATGTAGCTACCTTTTTTCCCATCTTACATCTTAACTTAATGAAGAGCAAGGAGGGAAAAACACCTTGCTGCAAAGAAGCGGCTGCTGACTGTCCGTGGCAGCCCCCTGCCTGGCACCACACCCCTGTGCACCCTGCCTGACTGTCCTCCGGCCCCCGGCTGAGCTCAGCCCTTGCAGTGACCCAGCACCACGGCACTGCCCTGCACCGGGGGCCCTTCGCCAGCACCCACCGGCGCAGCAGAGTCACCCCCATCCCCTCCTCGCCCCCAGGGCGCTGTCTGCGAGCGGAATGCTCAGGACGCCTGTTGCTGCTCCTCCCCGGCGGGAGCCGGGCAGGAGGGCAGCGGTGCGAGCGGCCGACGGGGAAAGCCCACGAGCTCGGTTTTCCAAGCACCCTGGAGCGTGGCCGCCGCTCTCCTGCCGCCCCCGATGCCGAGGGCCAAACCGCGGACACCGACCTGTCATGGTGGCGGCTGGGTGCTGCCTGCGGCGACGGGATCGCCATAGCGACGTGCCAAACTCCAGCGCTAAGGGCCACGGGAGCGGCCCCGGGCGGACAGGGATGTGCTGGGACACGGCATCACACTCTGGTCCCCGCGCTGAGCACGGGGGATGGGGCCGGAGCCACCGGGCACACACGGCGCTGTGCAGCTACGTGCCCTGAGCTCGGGATTTTCCAGCGGAATGTAAAGTGCTAATAAGACACGAGTGTTTCACCTCTGGTTGGTTTTTCATACGCCCAGGAGCAGAAGGCTGGAAATGAAAGCACTGATTACAGCACCGATGAGTAACAAATAAATCAGCCTTGCAAATGTCAAGAGAAATAGGAGAAAGCCCCTGAAAATGCACATCAGCGGTCTTAAAGGAGAAATCTGAATAAACCTGACACTAATTCCCTCATCCATTACATTTCTTCCACAGCCATGGTGAGCAGGGATTGCCACTCTGGCCTTGTGGGTGTCTGTAATCATCTCCCCTAATGGGTAATTGACTGTGCACATTTCTAGTATCAAACCAAAGCTCTTGTATGACTCCCATGAGCCAAATGTATTTGATTCTCATCCTTTTACCATATTTTTTTGTGTGCAGCTCTGCAGGCTGGATGGTAAAAATGCTGAGGCAGGTGGGAAATCTTGTGATGAAACAAAGCAGCTGCTTTTGTAAAGATGAGATACAGCTCAGTCTTCCCTGACAGGTGTTCCTTTGTCATCTTTGAGATCTGTGGCATTGAATGTGGCTTTAATCTTGTGTCCATGCTTGGATAGGACAGAGAATGGATTTATTCCAAGTGTGATGTGACTAAAGGCAAATATTCCATTTCCCATGACATGTGTGAAGGCCATGGAGCCAAAGGAGACAATGCCACTGCCTGAGAAATCAGGTGAAGGAAAATGAAGTGGAGGGAAGGAAGAGGAGCTCCACAGACAACATGTGAGCTGGTGTGGAAATGGTGGAGGGAGATCTGTACCAAGGGAAAATACACACATGGAATTTCTTGTGTTGGATTAGATGCACTGGGAAGATGGCAGCTGCCAGCCAGCATTTCCAGGGATGTAAGAGAGGTAGAACTTAAAGACTTTTCTAAGCATGAAAAAAACCTGAGAGAAAACCATGGAAACTGACCAAGTTAGGAAATACTTATACAAGAGAAAATGTCTCCTGTTATTAAAAATGAGATGAAGATATTCAGGAGGGATTTTTTCACAGTCACTCATGTTAATGCGCTCTGGTTTGGGGCAGAGCCTAAGAAGACAATCATTCCTGTGTTTTACCATGGCCAGTTGTAAGGGCTGGAGTGAGGACAGAGGTTTGGGGAGGAAATAAAGAAAGCCATGAGGGAGAAGAAAAAATGCTTATTGCAGCCCAAAATCTACAGCCTGAAATTACAACCAGAAATAGCTGTCTCTGGAAAAGCATTAACTATTTTTTAATTTCAGCCCCTATATTGCACTGCACTTAACTCTGAGAGACTGGCAATTAAAATAATTAGCTAATTCAGACCATTTCACTTGTTTATTTTTAAAGAGCAAAGGCTGCATGAGGTTTTTGAACGGCCAGTCCAAACTATGCCATACCTAACCACAGCTTCTGCTTACCAGAAGTTACATACATATTTGAAAACAATAAAAGCTTTAAAAGACTTAAAATATTTTAGCAACAAATTAAAATTCACAAATTGGGATCAAAAACTGCCTCTGTAAAAGCCTCTGTATCTGGATATGATGGAGGGTGCTGCCTCCAGTTTCTGGGTCACTTATTTTAAATTCTTCTGCTCCTGGTCTCTGTGTGGTTTTTTATTACTTAGGTGGTCCCAGAGTGGGTTATCAGCACCCTCACAGTCCCTCCTGCCCCTCCATGGAGGCTTCACAGAGACATTTATCCAGGAAGAGGCAGCGTATGATTCCCATCTACAGTTTTCTTAGTCCAGGTATAAACATTTGAATCATACTTAATTATTTTCTCACTTGATAATATCATTCTGTACCTTTTTGTATTACAAGGGTACAGAGTGGGAAAATGTAAGTATATTCTTCTTACAAAAAAAGACAAAATTAGACCAGCTTGAAGAGAAGGTGGTGATATTTGAAGTTTCATCAGAAAGTTCTTTTGACTCACCCAACTGAAATTTTACTTAGAAATGTCATTCCATTTTGAGAGAAGGAACCCCCTTAGTAAGTAGGAAGTGGGGATAATTTTTGCAAAGGGTGTCAGATATATCTAGAATATATAAGTCAGTCAAAAGAGTCAGATATAAACCCAAAGTGACCCAGAAATGTCCGAACCAAATTCTCTTCCTCTCCCAAGAGCTGTTGTTTCCAGGAACAACATTGAGACCATTATGAAAAGTAGGGTCAAAAATTCAAATTACCATGTGCTAGCAGGACAGTTTGGGTTTTCTGTGACACAATTCCCCTTATTCCAGCCGTGCCAGCCAAAATTTGGCCCCAAATACCCTTCTTGGTGGTTTGGTTTCTTTTTCTTATTTCACTCTGACAGGCCTTGGCCACTGACATCAAGGAACAGCAAAGCCTCCTTCACCAGGCAGTGACAGGGCTTCAGTTCTGCTGCTGTTTCTAGTGTCGCTGCTTTAGTTGTCTGGAAGTTGATTAAACCTTACATTTATTAAGACTGAAAGGAAGCTTTTAAGTCTGTCCATGTAAATTATGCTGTAACTCAGCCCATTATTCTGCCAACACAGTTCATTGCAGTGAACTCCACTTACTTCCAGGCTGGACACGCTGAAGAACAAACCAAGCACTGGGAGTTTGTGTGTGGAAACGTGCCCAGAAAAATACCTTTCTGCAGCAAGGTCCTGTGTCATATGATGTGCTTTCATTTTTTTCACTATTAAGAGCAGGATTTTTTTAAAAAATTAAACATAGCCCAAGGCCCTCAGTATTCTACATCTGAAACCAATCATTTTCTCACTGAAAGGAGACAGCTGCTCTAAGCTGAGTTTGCTCTCACTAAGCTTGGGGAATCACCCATGTGAAATGTCCAAATCAACTGAAAACTGTCAGAATCAATAAATTAAATTTATTCTGGGAACTTCGTAGAATAAATAGAGAAAAAGCATTTAGGGAAACATATGTTGGAATTCTTTAAAGGTGAAGAGTGTGACAACAACATGCTGTGGAAGTGGGATGCTCAGATGTGTGTTTTATTGCTGCTATATTCAAAAGAAAAGCCAGGGAAGAGGTGGGAGGGTCTTGGACTCCAACCAAGCCTGTGTTGGTGAGCTGAAGGAGCTTCCCCACCACTCTGCTCTAAAGAATTGTTGTTAGCAGGATTTAGAAGGGATTGAAATGAAAGGTTTGAGGTGTAAACTTCACCTGGTTGACTCTGGCTTTAGAGGCAGCCTTGTGGGAAAGCATTTAAAATTCTTCCCTCCTTTTTGCTGGAAGCAGCTCTCTCAAGATAAAAACCATGTTGGTTTTACATCAAAACAACCTAAAGTTAAACCCCTGGGTTATCTGGAATGTTCAGGCACTTAGATAGTCATGCAAATGGAAAGGTTGAAGTCCTGGAAGCTGACACCAGATACCCTCTCCCCATGAATTCCTGTTGCTGCAGGAATTTACAGCTCATGGTCTCTGCTGAACTACCTGCAACAAGGTAGACGTTTAAAGGTAAAGTTATGATGTTAATTACTGAAGTCACCCAAAGCTGAGAATTATTTACTGCAACTGTGGAGTGCTTTGCAAGACTCTTAATATTGTTGGAAGCAGATAAATTTGGCCGTATTTGAGCTAATGCTTCACTTCAAGTCCTTAATTTATTCTTTAACTGAGGGATAAATCCAGATGAATACAAGATGAATCAGCAGTATCAATCACCAGCTGAAACATGTGCCAAGTATTTTATTTATCATGGCTTATTGTCACCTGATGTTAGAATAGGGGCTCATCTACTTTTATATTTTGTCCTTTCCTGTTTGCTGTGCTGGAAAGAATCTGTATTTCTAGGACAGGGGAAAAGCATCAAAGGAAACAGCCTCAATTATCTTAAGAGGAAAGAATGAATGGAATTTGCATTCAGGAGTAGTCTGGAGGTTGAAGGAAAGGAGCTCACATGTGACTGTACATATATATAACTACGTATACTCAAACAACATCTAATACCCAGAGAACAAACAGTCACAATTTCGCTGTGATCCTTAACTTGATTTATTAACTCAATTTCTTAGATATGTTTTCTGGCAGTGAAAGGTTGGTGAATTGGGGATTAATTAAGGTAAAGACAAACCAGAGATTTCATGTTTGTAGATTTGCTGTGCAGTGGCTTTAGATGATCTCCGGCACCAGAAAACAGCCATTAAAAAGCTGCAAGATACCTAGAAAAAGGATCCTAAAATACTGAAATTCAGAGGAAAGGCACCATTTTTCATGTGTTGCCACAAGTGAAAGACAGGCGAGGCGTGGGAACCCCGAGCATCAGCTGCACAGAGCCCTGCTCCCCATCCAGGGCTGAGGGGGTCACTGTTATCTCAGCTTGATTTGGTTTTATTCACAAAGATGTGATTGAAATAATGAGATTATACAAACAGCTACAGCCTCCTAGGAGGTGGAGAGAGCTTACAGGTAATTCTGAAGTATTTCGTAATGGTGCAACGTTAAACAATACAGAACCAGCTGTAAGGCCAGCAGTGCTACACTCACATTGTTTGTGCTTAATTAAATGTTTTTGTGGTTTCTGTTTGAAAGAAAATGCAGATCTCTTGAATGAATATTAATTAGCATGGCTTAGTTTAAAAGTTGAAAGAAATCTTTTGAGGTAATCATTATGCACAGCCACAACATGCATAAGAATTGTTCCCTGTCAAGAGGTGTAGGGGAGAGGTAGCAGAGTTTGGGATAAATGTCTGGTGGTCCCTTGGTGTTCTGGGAGAGCTCTGGGGCCGGCACAGCACAGCTCTGAGTGGGAAATGCGAAACATTTCCTGCCTTTGTGTGAGAAACACCAGCCAAGGCCCTAACAAAACCTCCTCAGCCTGCAGAGTTACAGCCCAGGGCAAACATTCATGACTGATAAGAGTTTCCTTCTGCTCTTTTGAGGCTTATAGACCAGCAGGGAAAGGAATACTTTTAAGGATTATTGACCACTTATGATGTCTTTTTTTCCCTGAATGTTAGGACTGACACAAGCAATCCTACAAATGTTGAAGTGTTTTTACTTTCTGGATTCTCCCAGGTCTGCAGCGTCAGCACCCCAGCCTCCCCTCAACAGCAAGGGGTAAAGATGCAGCTACAGCTTAGGGGTGGCTCTGTGATCAACTGAGCTGACAGAGAACAGCAAAGGTGGAGGGAATGTTTTCATGTGGGAAGGGAAAATAACTTTGCTGGTAGGGAGTATTCCAACCTTGTGGTGAGCTGGAAAGTTTCAGCACGTATCCAGCGCAGAATTAACGCTCCGATCTGTGATCCTTTTTCTTCCAAAATCTAATCCAAAATCCAGGCCTCCTGTAACATAAAGTCCTGTTACATAGGATTGTGGACAAATGCTAGAATCCAGGAAAAATTTAATGCAGGCATAGCAAATTCCTGTGACATTTCTATTGTGTTCCTTAGTTTACTATTCTACTTCAGGATTATCAAGACCTGCCACAACACATGTGTTTGATCTCTGGACAGTCATGGCCTCACTGGAAAAGCAGCAGGGACAATGCAACATCCCTGGGGTTGGTGGTTCTTAAACCAGCAGAAATCCCAAACCACCGCAAGTTCTGAGCAGGTTTCTCTGGAAACTGAATGCAGAAGGTCATTGACTGCATTTCAGCTGTCCACCCACAAATGTAGGAAAAAACATGCAAAAAGGGCAAACAGTGTGAATATAGACCTAGAGAAGGACCAGAGACAGCAAGAACACTGAGGAGTGTCTCTACGTGTTTTTGGTTGTTTATGTCAATTCAAGGAAATGGGATCCTACATATGATCCTCATGAAAAGACAGCATTGTATTTGTGATTTTACTTTGGCTTCACTCCTCCCCTCCCCTCCCACTTGTACCTTTTTTTCTAATTGCTTCCTTCCCCTTCCCTTTTTCTTCCTCTTTGCCTATTTCTACCTTTTTACAAGAAACCCACAGGATGTGGTGCCAACATTTACAACTCTTCACACCCTGCCCCAGAACATCAGGCCCTGCTCACAACTGGCCAATCCAGCTGCTGAGTGGGTAATTATTGTAAAAATAAAGAGATCAGGAATCCTCTTGTCATTTTTTCTGATATTAAGGACCCGTGATCAAGCTCCAGGCAGCCGCAGGGCTGGGCTGCCTCAGCCCAGGTGCGTGGCCATTCAGCCACCAGGTCCCTTTGAAGGGGCTAGCCCTGTGCAGTGGAGGGTTTTATCTCCACTCTCAGCCCCGCGTGTGATGAACCACCCTTAAAGGGCAGGAAGAAGCTTCCAAGTCACACCACGGAGCGCTTCAGGTGCTACCACAACACGAGGGGGCTCAGGAGAGGTGCAGGGCCTCCAGGAGGTGACCTGGGAAGGGCGGGTGACAGCAGCTGAGAGGACCCCTCACCTGAGGGGAGGCCTGGCCTGAGGAGAGCACAGGCCTGAGGGGGCCCGCGCCTGAGGGGGACCATCACAGGAGGAGATCCGGGGCCTGAGGGGGACCCTCACCTGAGGGGAGCCCACACCTGAAGGGAGCCTTGACCTGAGGGGAATCTCCAACCCGAGGGGACCTCTGGCCTGAGGGCAGCACAAACCTGAGCGTTCCCACACCTGACGGGCGCGTCCCTCCCCTGAGACGGGCGGGGGNAGCGGGACCGGGGGTCCCCGCCGCCGACCGCATCCCTGGGGCGGCTCGGTGGGAACAGCGGGAGGTGCGGGCGGGCTCCCCCGAGCGCCTCCCGGGGTGGCCAAGCGTGCTCGATGCCTTCGCTGCGGCCGCGGGGTGCCCGCACGGAGCGCAGCGGTGCGGGGATGGGCATCCCTGCGCGGCACCCGCAACCAGCCCGTGCCCCGCTACCCCAGGAACGTGCTGCGAGCGCATGGGACAGCCCAGCCCGAACCGTGACCGTGTCCCAGGTCCCTCTGAGGATGCACCGAGAAGATGTGGTGCCGCGGTTCCCACTGCTGGGACAAGGATGGAAAAAGGGGGCGCGGCGTGGTTGTGCACCCGTGGCGTGATGCAAAGAGCAGTACAGGGAGCGCCTGTCCCGCCAGCATCTCCTGGCGGAGTTTGATTTCCCGTGGTGGGATACGAGGGGTCCAAGTGCTGCTTTTCCATCTTGCAAAAGTGCCTTGAGGCACAGAAGGGCCTCGGAGTGGGGGCCAAGATCTGTTCTACAAGATGCTTTTACCTCCTCAACCCTTCCCTTCCCTGCTTGTCATCAGTGCTGCACCTACACACGTGCTTTAAATCTTAAAGCCGGTTTTAAAGTGACCGGCTGTTCTCACTCTGGAGGCTGTTTTAGCCTCTTTTAAGCTGTTAAACAGAACGTGCTTGCACAAAGAAAAGAAGTGTGATTTCCAGATTTAGCTTGTTTCTTAATTAAAGCTCAGTTCAGGTTGTACTCCTGTTAGCAGAAGCAAGGGTTGGGTGCTGGGGGAGACCCCAAGTCACTTGTATGCTGTGTGCAATTTNCGGCCGCGGCTTCTCCCGCACTGCCCCGCGCTGCCCTTGCCGGCTCCGCTTCGCGTCGTGACGCGGAGCCGGCCCCGGCTCGCCCAGCCTGGGAAGGGGCCCGGCAGGAGCGGGACCGGGGGTCCCCGCCGCCGACCGCATCCCTGGGGCGGCTCGGTGGGAACAGCGGGAGGTGCGGGCGGGCTCCCCCGAGCGCCTCCCGGGGTGGCCAAGCGTGCTCGATGCCTTCGCTGCGGCCGCGGGGTGCCCGCACGGAGCGCAGCGGTGCGGGGATGGGCATCCCTGCGCGGCACCCGCAACCAGCCCGTGCCCCGCTACCCCAGGAACGTGCTGCGAGCGCATGGGACAGCCCAGCCCGAACCGTGACCGTGTCCCAGGTCCCTCTGAGGATGCACCGAGAAGATGTGGTGCCGCGGTTCCCACTGCTGGGACAAGGATGGAAAAAGGGGGCGCGGCGTGGTTGTGCACCCGTGGCGTGATGCAAAGAGCAGTACAGGGAGCGCCTGTCCCGCCAGCATCTCCTGGCGGAGTTTGATTTCCCGTGGTGGGATACGAGGGGTCCAAGTGCTGCTTTTCCATCTTGCAAAAGTGCCTTGAGGCACAGAAGGGCCTCGGAGTGGGGGCCAAGATCTGTTCTACAAGATGCTTTTACCTCCTCAACCCTTCCCTTCCCTGCTTGTCATCAGTGCTGCACCTACACACGTGCTTTAAATCTTAAAGCCGGTTTTAAAGTGACCGGCTGTTCTCACTCTGGAGGCTGTTTTAGCCTCTTTTAAGCTGTTAAACAGAACGTGCTTGCACAAAGAAAAGAAGTGTGATTTCCAGATTTAGCTTGTTTCTTAATTAAAGCTCAGTTCAGGTTGTACTCCTGTTAGCAGAAGCAAGGGTTGGGTGCCGGGGGAGACCCCAAGTCACTTGTATGCTGTGTGCAATTTCTCGAGGAGCACACAGCCTGAGTCTGACCTAAACCACAGCAAATGTCAGTGACTTGTCCCTGCCTCAGTTTCCCCACCTGTAAAAGGAAAGTAGAAATGCTTTTGGGTGGGGTGGCAGCTGCTGGTGGTCGAGGTGCCATTGACCAGGGATTTGTCCTGTTGAGGTGTGCTCAGCAAAACCAAAGTGATCCTGAAACGGTGAGAGCTGCAGTGCCTGTACGTGGTTAGTTTGGTTATTAAGGTCTTTAAATCAGATACTGGAGCTTGTTTTGGATTGTTTTTGTAAATAAAGAACAGCTACCAAGTGGGTCCTAACAAGGGGAAGAGCAAGGATTTGTTTTTTGTGGTTTCACCACCAAGTTTATGCTCTGTGAAAAACAGTGGGAATTTCCTGTGGTTGTTGGTGTGATTGTAGGTGAAGCAGCCATGTAACCCACACTGTCTCTTGGTGCTAACTCTACAAACTCTGTTTTCCAGCTTATAGATCTTAGAATTGACCCAGAGGTCACTGCTTGGTGCTTGGGGAGCCCTTCCTGAGACCTCCCTCATGGGGAAGGGGGTGAAATCCTTGCAAAGGGTGGACAAGCAGAGCCCAGATATCCCCGAGCACAGGGAGGGGTGAGAGCAGAGGCTCCTCTCCATGGCTTTGCAGTTGGTGAGCGTGGTCTCGTTATGGCTGGGCACTAATTTGGGGCTTCAGGGGACCCGTGGTCTGTGATAAAGCAGTTCCTCCCAAGGAGCATCTGAGGCCACGGGCAGGGACATCAGTTCAGCTCTTTAAATGGGAATATGGGCCAGTAGGTTGCTTGAATATCCATGGGGTTGGGATGGCAGTGGTGGCCAGGAGGTGCCTAAACCCCCAGCTGTGGATTTGTGTCTGGTTTTACGTCTTTCCCCTCCCCCCTCACTCTGTTAGGTCCTCATCTTTTTTCTCCCAGATTTAATCTGGCTGTGAAATTGGAGTGCCTGCTCTGTGATTCAGCCACCATTTGATGGGGATGGATCAGGATCAAATGGAGGATTAGGGGATTCAAGGATTAGGGGCTTCACTGTAGGGTGGGATGAGAGTGAGGAGCTCCTGAGTGGGAAAACTCATTAGAAAGAGGAAATTAGATGAGTGTAGAGGATGCTTTTCTTCTTGCAGGAATTGAATCAGTGGCCATTTAAGCCCTGTTGTATCTGCACTGGTTTGGCATCCCCCCTCCTTGCTTGTTAAAGGGGTGACTGGCGTATCCCAAAAAACCAGGATTTTCATTGTTTCCCTCGGAGGTGAGGACCAAATGCCATGAATAACCTAGAAGGGCTCTTCCTACCAATTGTCTCGTCTCCTCCTGCAGGAAACACACAAAGTTTACAGGCAGAAACTGGAAGAAGTCACCAGCTTGCAGACAGCCTGCAGCAGCTCCATACATCGGCAGAAGAAGACACTGAGGGATCTGAAGCACAGCCTGCAACGGTAACAGCAGACCTGGAGGGTGGAGGAGGCAGGGATGGGGTATTTCTCCTTCTCAAAGGGCTGAAATGCTTGGATTTTTAGCACTTTTAATAGACAATCTGTGTTGCAGTGCTAAAGTTGTTCTGTATTATAACCAGGTAGAATGCTCCTAACCTCATGAGAGAGGGAGTCCCGTAAATAAAGAAGTTTAAAGGAGCTGGTGTGGATTTCATCCTTGCAGTGCGTGCTGTACATTGCAGGACTGTGCAGCTTTTGGCTGTGCCAGGTGAGCAATGCTTTGCTCTGTAAACTGCACTGGAAGAACAACATCAGTCCTTGAACCTGAAGGTGTAACTTGCTCCTGGGCTGATTTACAGCAGGGAACTGTCTCTGGCTGCTTGGATCCCCAGGAGCCATGGGCTGAATTCCTTGTATGCAGGCCAGAGTACAGCACCTCTGACACCACGGGCTGCTGGCTCTGCTGCTCACTGCTCTCTGGTTGACATTAATAACTAAAACTACAGTTCGTTAGTAAATCATCAGCTCTGTGTCCTGTTACATCCTGAAATACTTCATACCTGAAGAGCTGCAGCCTCTGCAAGGGCAGTGCCTGAAACCACACACAAAGTTCCCAAGGTGGAAGGACTTCTTCAGAAAAGCACAATATTCCCACGCGATCCTGCCACTGAGCTGATGAAAAGAGAAGCTGATTTATAAACCAGCTCGATGAAGTAACCTACAGCAGCATGAACCTGGCAGTGAAATAAAGTCATGATAAACCAAATGGTGCTGCAGAAATACAGGAGCAAAGCGCATCACCTCACACAGCCAGCTTTTTAACAGCGTGGGTTTTATGACATTATTTTCCTTCAAATAAAAAGGAGGTGAAAACATGAACAGGAATATCTTGTTTCTGTGTTCTTGCAGGTGCAAGCCCAGAGCGAGTCCTGAGGAGTGTGCTCTCATTCAGGAGATCAGCAGCCAGATCAAGGAGAGGCAGAATGCCTTCTTTGACATGGAAGCCTACCTGCCCAAGAGGAACGGGTACGTGCTCCGCTGGGGAGGCTCACGCGCTCCAGGAATTTTGGATTTTTAAACATTCACAGCGCTTTGTTCCCGAAGGAAAAGGTGCATGTTGAAGAAAGACATGTAAAGTTGGATTAGTCATAAATCTCTTGCTGAGCTGCTGTGTCAGTTGTACACAGAATTCATTAGCTGTGAGAGGATGTAAATGTGTGTGGGCAGTGCAGGTTCTCTGTTAAAATGACAGTAACCCGCACTGGCAAGGGATTGTGCAGTTCACTGTTCCACACTGATGTTTTCCTGGGCTATTTTTTTTGAGGGCTGAATCAGCACAAGACTTTTCTCTTTATTTTAATGATATTTTTAACCATCTTTAAATTTACACTTTTCTTCAAGCAGGGTTGCTAGGGCAGAGTTATGTCAGTTGTCAAGGGCCGTGTGATGCTGCAGCCCCTCGGAAGTTTCTATCAGAAACTTTTCTTCCAAACCCTCCCTGTGATGTTTGGACAATGCACACTACATATATTTCCCTTAGAGTGTAATGCAAAAAAGGGACCAGGAAAATAAACTTTTTCAGTAACTTCCTGGAAATGCTGACCAATATTTCCACATTTAAAGCCTCTTCTGTGGTCTTTCCCTCGAGTTTGTCTTAATTAAAAACCTCCAGCGAAGGTGGCTTTGGCAGAGCCACTGTCTCATCAGCTCAATCTAGATCATCCTGTGGTGTTCAAGTAAAACAACTGACTTGGGTCTGCTCTTGGCTTTTGTCTTCCAGCTTGTACTTAAATCTGGTGCTGGGAAACGTGAATGTCACCCTCCTGAGCAACCAAGCAAAGTGAGTGAGTGTTCCCACACGTGTGAATCTGGGTTTCTCTGGGGCCAGTTGTGGGTATGGACTGAAGCCCAGAGAGCGGAATGGGTTTCTCTTAGACCTGGTAAGTGAAATGTTGAGGGTGGGCAATTGGACTATGACCTGTGGATAAGCTAACGTCTTATCTAGCTCCAGCTGATTCCATCCATCACTTGCTTTTAAGCCCGGCTCAGCCTGTGGCCTTAATTGTAAAAGTGTCTGGAGTTTTTTTGTGATGAAAAATGGTACTGTGACTTCCAGGCGTACAGTGCTCCAGAAAATGGAGATGTAGATATATATGTATTTTTAAAATGTTGTCGTGCCAACCCAGAAAGCAGCTCTGATGGACTTGAACCATTGTGTTGCAGCTGAGACAGACCCTCCCTGCAGGCAGAACGCTGCCTTTCACCACTGCCCACTGCTTTTCTAAGTGTTTCAGCAAAACCTCTCTCTCTGGGCTTGGCATTTGGATCTGGTTTGGAAGAGGTGAAGCCACATTCCAGTCAGACACCTGTTTGTGTCTGTAAACAGCATCTGTTTCCTTCCAGGTTCGCCTACAAGGACGAGTATGAGAAGTTCAAACTTTATCTGACAATAATCTTGTTGCTCGGGGCTGTCGCCTGCAGGTTTTTTCTCCACTACAGGTAAGCTGCATTTTTATTTCTTATCAAGTATTTTGCATAAAATCGTGCTGGGTTTGAATTATCTTATGTCCTGTTAAGGAGAGTGAGACAGCTCAGGTGCTGTGTAGGCTTTGAGCAACTGGGCAGCAGGACACCTGCACCTCTTCAGCTCTGGAAGGAGCTGTATTTTAGCTCATTGTTTTTCCTTTTTAAAAGAGTCTTTTGTAACTGGGAAAGTCCAACATCATGTTTCCTGATGATGCTAAAAATTGATGATGTTGTTATTCTGGCATCATGCTGTCCTTGGGAACGAACAGTTGGTTTTGCTTGGGGGTTGTCCCAGGCAGGGACCCACACTATGCTGCAGTTCTGGGGCTGCAAAAGCAACAAAAGAGAATTTGCGTGGAATAATCAGACCTGAAACATTATCTCTAGGTTGTGATAAAGTGTCTGAGCACCAACAAGCTTCCACTATTCAGTTTTGCTTAAAAACCGGGAAGGTGTTGGAGCCAAGAACTTCCACTGCAGTCTCTGTGTGTCTGGGTGAATGCAGGATTGTACCAGGAATGATGCTGCCCTGTACAGAGGCTGCCCCAAGTCCCCTTGGAGTTTTGGAGTTCTGGAGTTTGCAAATGGCAAAATAAAGTTTTGGTGTTTTGATTTTTTTGCCCCAGAGCATAATGCTCTTCCATTCTTTTAGCTGATTGGATTTATATAGATCTCATGGAATCTCCTCATTGAATTAGCTGGGAAAGGCCTCACTAAATTGGATCATCTGCTGCTTCCATGGTGCTTTCTCTGCTTGAGCAGCACTTAATGTCATCCCTGCATACCTGCTTATCAGCTCAGGATCTGCAGTGTTGGGGCACGGGGGGAAAAGGCCCTGGAGCCTGGCAGTGCTGCCAATGTGTGCAGTGCTGCGTGTGGGTTAGGGATGTTCAGGATGGGGCTTTGTGTCCATAGCCTCACCTGGGCAGGTTTTCGTTTGCCCAGGAGGAGGAAGGAAAAATAGGGATTTTAAAAATGCATGTTTATAAATAACAAGATGTTTTTTCACTCCTGTGTTTGTTCTGTTTGACAGGGTGACAGATGAAGTGTTTAACTTTCTGTTGGTGTGGTATTACTGCACGCTGACGATACGGGAAAGCATTCTCATTAGCAATGGCTCAAGGTACAGTGCCACCTGCAAAACCATGGAAAGCATGAAATGTCCTTCAGAGAAAACCAGGCAACAAAAAGGGATTCAGCACTGAATCAAGCCTTGATCTGGCTGCTGAAGGAGAGGCACTGAAGCCCAGCAAATCTGAGATACTGATGCCTCTCTGCAGAGTCTCTTGTCTCTCTCCTCCTCCCTGGTCACTTCTAAGGGCACATGTGACCACCTGAGGTTTGGGGAGATAGAAGTTGCAGTTTTTAAGAGTCCATAAGGTCTTGGTCCAAGGTGTTGGCTGGTTTTGGTAGCTGTGGGTTAGTTGTAGATGTGGTCTGGGGTGTAAGCATGCTGCCTTGTGTTAGAGGTCACACAGCTTTGGTTGGAAATGCCACAGCATCCCTTGTGCTTGAGTTGGGACATCTGTTTTGTTCCCAGTTTTTGGATTGTTTTTTGTCTGTAAGGCTGGACATCGATGCTGAAATCCGTATTTCTTGTCTAACTGCCATGTTTTTCTCTGCTCAGGATCAAAGGCTGGTGGGTGTCTCATCACTATGTTTCCACGTTCCTGTCTGGAGTGATGTTAACGTGGTGAGTCTGCTCTTGCCTGCTCGAGGTGCTTCAAGCCTGTTTCATGGTGTTTATATCATCTGAGCATTTAAATCCAGTGTGACCACAAAGCTGTGGCCACAGGACACATGGCAGAGTGTCAGCCTTAATATTTGTTTGATATTACAGATGTTTTCAATGATAAACACAACACTGCAAGTTTGTGTTTACATTGCTGGTTTAAAAAAAATGAAAGAAGGAAATGCAAACCCTGTGGCTGTAGTTGGGCTGGTGATAGCAAAATCTCTGCAAGTCTCCCAGTTTCTGTCTCTGTAACTAAGGAAACAAGCAGCACTTTGCTATAGAGGAGGGACACCACAAAATGAATGTTGGTGCCTTTACTGAGCCCTGATTACAGAGTTTAAAGCCAAAAATGCAAGTTACCTCCTTGCAGTGGGTGGTGGTGTTGGTCAGCCAACCCACGATGCACCCCACGTGCAGCCCCTGTGCAACCTGTCTCAACTTGGCATGAACTGATCAGTTAATTATTAAAAATTGTTTTAAAACAACGAAAGCTTCTGCTCCTGAATCTGTAAGGGCTGACACAGTGACTGGGGCAGAAGGTCCCTTGCCCTCCATCTATCCTGAACTGCCCTGAGGATAAGCAGCACAACCACCCCCTGCTCCAGGGCTCGGATTCTTGATGCAGATGATGCTGAATGGCTTTGCTGCCTGGAGAAAACTGTGACAATGGAGAAGAGGGGACAGCATTTATCCTTGTTAGAAAGGGGAAACCTCATCAATGAGAGCATTTCCCATGTGGCTGTAGAACCTCTCAGGGCTCCCAGTGGGTGCAATGGGCTGGGCACCAGCTGCTGGTTCATTTGCTAATGGGATCAGGCCTGGTGGTGGAGGGGAAGGGCACTGCGTTGGATGCTTTTAGCAAACTAATGGACCTCCCCTGTGTTTTGCTTCCAGGCCAGATGGACTCATGTATCAGATGTTTCGCAGTCAATTTTTAGCATTTTCAATATTTCAGAGTGAGTATATCTTACCTTGCTAATTCAGGGGATAAAGTAATTTTGTGTCGTACGTGCTTAGAAGAAAACACTTTGGTAATAGTTTGGTAATATACTGGTAATATACAGTTTGGTAAATACTGGATTATTAAACTGTAGGAATATAAAGATGGTGTCCAAATAGGCAATCCACAAATATAAGCAATAATTAAATGCTGTTGGATTAAACATTATTAAAGGAGTTTGATACTTACCATACTTCTGAATAACCAATACAGTGATGTTTTCTCTCTCCTTCTCCAGGCTGTGTTCAGTTCTTACAGTATTATTACCAAAGGGGTTGCCTCTATAGGCTCCGAGCTTTGGGGGAGAGAAACCACTTGGACCTTACAGTAGGTGAGGTTTCCTGCTACACTTTGCACTGCTTTTGCACAGGTTTTGGAAGCAGTGATAGGGAGGGAGAGGGCTCTGTGCCCCCCATAGCAGAGCTGCCTGTGTCCCAAGGCACGAAGGGCAGAGAGGCTTTTATCCCCCTCCTCAGGTCCTGTGGGTGAAGAGCAGAGGAATCTGATCTTTGTCAGCATTTGAGGAGACTAAGATGGAGGTTTTGGTCACCCCCATCTTCATCCTCCTCCAACTACTGCAATTTCAAGTATATATTTTTACTTGACAGGAATAGCCCTAATGGGGTGGTCTGGGTGAGGAAGAGCTGTAGGTCCAGTCCTGGCTCTTCCATGCTCACGCTCTGCCTCTTCTGTCAACCTTTTCCAGAAGGATTTCAGTCCTGGATGTGGCGGGGGCTGACGTTTCTCCTTCCCTTCTTGTTCTTTGGACATGTAAGTCGGGTGATCCCATCCTCTCTCTGCGGCGCAGCGTCTGCTGCTGCACCAGAGGTGCTTTGCATCACGTGCACCCATGACAAATATTTCCAACATTTAACTCTTTTTGCTCGTAATTAAATTGCCTTTTTCTTTTCCCCTTTGCAGTTCTGGCAGCTATATAATGCAATCACGCTTTTCAGATTGTCAAGGCACAAGGAATGCAAAGAATGGCAGGTGTGTGTTGGCTCTGTTCAGAAGCACAGAGCAGGGGAGAGAGGGTGTGCTTGGCCACATCCTGAGAGATATTTGGGCATCTGACTCCATTTAAATATCTCAGGATAATGAGGCACAGAGTCTGTTCTTTGTCTGGTAGAGTCCAGCAGTGCTGAATATAATCCATGTTGTAATATTACAAGGTAATAAATGCTGCTTCCTCTCCCCTCTCAGGTTTTTGTGTTGGCTTTCACATTCCTGCTGCTCTTCCTCGGGAACTTCCTCACTACTCTCAAGGTGGTGCACACTAAACTCCAGAAGAACAAAGACAAAGTGAAGAAGCTGTGAGTGCCCCTGTTCCCAGTGTGCATCCATCCCTCTGCCCCCAGCAGGGCTGGGTTTGGGACAGATCCTGCTCAAGCCCAGCCCAACACTTCAGATGGGCTCGGAAGGACTCACCCGTCCCCGTGTTTGGTGAAGGACTCTGCCAGCACAGACAGTATTAATGCAAGCATGGCTCTCCAGTCACACTCCTGCTATTTATGTATATTTAATATAAAATGTATTTGCTTCTGGGGTTTTTTTCTGTATATAGAGCAGCATGCACCTGCCTGGCGAAGCGCCAGTGCTGGGGAAAATGTGGGATCTACTGTAATTCCAGTTGTGGAATGATCACTGACACTTTCCAGTTTTATTATTTAAATTCTGGGTGTTGAATTTGCAGAGGTTTATGAACAGTCTGGGTGGACCAGTTAATACAGAGCGAATGCTGTTTTTCAAAGCATTTGTTTAAGGCATATTTTCAGTGGCAATACTAACCTGTGTGTACTGTGAAAAGAAAATGCTCATCTTTGTACCATACTGCTGCTATATACACTTCTAAAAAGCTATTTAAGGAAGAGAAATTCCTCCTTTGAAAACAAAATCATGCAAGCAAAAGCAGTTTTTAAGTGGCAGGGAAGTCTGCTAGCCCTTTTCCAGGGAGACCAGGTCATCTGTCCAGGCCTGAAACGACCTAAAATAAAACATTCAATATGCCACTGCCTCAGCCCCTTTTTAGTAACAAACACACGGCCCTTGGGTTGGTTTTTGAGGCACGGTTCTGGAAAGAGGATGATAGGCTCAGCTCAAATATTAAATACTTTCTTTAGATGCTGCACTCGTACCAATAATGAAGAGAATGTAAACGCCGGGTCAGGGGAATGGCAGGGGACAAACACTGACTGCCACCCTGCTAAAAGTCCTCGTGCTGCTTGAATTTACATTTATTCATTGAAACACCCTTTTTTGGGTGCTGTAACTTCTGTACCTCCTCAGGCAGCTGCAGCACTGAGCTGCCTTAGGCTGTGTCCTTCCCAACACTGAAGGCTCCTTTTGAGCCAGCACAAAGCCCAGACTGGGCACATCCTCTGGCAGTGTGAGTTGCAAACAGTGCCCTCCTCCCCAGAGTGCTCATCAGGGGACAGGTAATGCACCCCAGGCTGGAGATGGATCCATCAGTTCTGCTGCTGCAAACTAGCAAAATTCAGAATTACCTTGCCATGTCACTGTCCTGTGGGCATGAACACTGAACTGCAATTTGCATATTTTCAACAGTTTTCACACCAGTTGGGCTGTATTTTGCTATCTTTTGCACACTCTGTGAGGTTGGTGGTTTTTTACTCCTTGAACTTTCAGTTTATGAGATGTAAATTGTTTTCTGTTGAGAGCAATGCGGGAACCTGGTTCTGCAGGAGTGAGTAACGTGAGTTCTGCAGCCTGAGAAACTCAGATTAAAAAAGCCAGAGAGATTTCCACTGTGGAGCTGATGGTAAACGAGTCCCTTCCTGAACGCTGGTGTTTTGGTTTCATACTGGGTGAGGTGAGGGGGTGGTTGTGTTTCTATTACTGACAAGTGGAGAAAGGGCTGCACAATTCTTCAAGGTTTTTCTGTAGTCAAGGATGTGCACAAACTTCCAATTAATTTGATTTTCCATTTTAGGCTCGTAGGTATTCACAAACCTTAAATCAAAATAAGTTAGGAGAAAAACTAAAAGGAAAAAAAAAAAAGATTTTTCAAGGATCAAGATCTGTTTACCCTGCATGTAAAACAGTGATGGCTTGCTCCAAAACAGCTTTTCACCTGCTGGTCATGTACAGTTTGCCTTACACAGAAAGCTTTCAGCAACACCTGTACTGCAGGAACCTCGTTTTCCCTCACAGGTTTGGTTTATGATGACTACAAACTAGGGATGGCTCCTACAATCCGAGATCTCAGTGAGGAGAGGTGCAAAAGAACCAGGAGATACAAGGCACATGTACCAGGTTGTGCAGTGGGAGCATCCCTGATCCTTAGACAGACAACTGACACCTTCATCACAAAAGGGAAAATTTTAATTTATAGCAGTAGAGATGATTTCACGAGTGAATGAACGAGTATTCCTCCACGATTTGCATCTGTCTTGTATTAAATAAGCTGTAAATGTTTATCATAAAACAGACTTAACACTACATGTAGTAGTTGCTTGGAGTACTTCTAAATTTGAGTGCTGGAAATTAATTATTTCCCATGATCCTCCATTTTTTAATTGGAGCAACTGACGTATTTCCATTGATAAATGCCACTTTCCATTCCAGCATCCAGCCTTGAAGAACTCTGAGGTGCAGCTCTGCAGAGATGGTCCAGGGGAGTAGTGGATGTTCCATCTGCACTCAGGGGACAGCTTGAGGCCAACTCATGCCATTGCCACCAAGTTAATTAACTTGAAAATGTTAAGACAAAACTTTCTCTGTCTTTTCAAAGATGCCTGATAAACTGCTTTAACATCACTTCTAAAAGATGTGGGTTTTCTGCTGGGAGAAGGCAGTAAATTGTAGCTCTAGCGTGCCACAATTATTTTGCAGAGGAAAAAGCCCCCAGCACTAAGTTATATAGTAGCAGTTGCTGTTCATTGTAGTTTAAATAGTGAGTTATTCACAGTTAGAAGCAAAAGCCAGATGGATGAAGGCACATAGCATCAGTTAACTGTGATAAACAGCTTTGAAAACTCTGTGAGAACAATCTAACAAAAGTGCAAAAATACTAAAAATAATTAAAATTATCAAATAAAAATTATCCTAGGAACACGAACATGTAAAAAAAAAAGAAAAAGGTTTTTCAAGTTAAACTGTTTATAAAATCTGAATCACTTGGCTCTCGTGCAGTCCAGATCATAACACTGAGCACACTTTCCGTTTCCTGTGGCACTTGGCTTTCTTCATGGCACTCAGTGCAATGGTGGTGGCTTCTTTAAAAACATTTTCTATGTTCTCACGACATTTTGCTGAGCACTCCAGGTAAATTTCTGCATTAATCTCCCTGCAAGCTGCCTCACCCTGGAAAGAACAAAAAGGTAAGAAAAGATGTAAGTTTGGTGGATGAGAGATGGAAAGTGAGTTGGGGAAGAAAAGGAATTATTTTGTACATCTTTGCAATCATGAAGAAAGAAGCTGCCTCTGAGTGCAGTGCTAGAGCATGAGTGGCATTGGTAATAAACTGAAGCACTGTAAATAAACTTGGGGTTTTTCCACTATGTTGAACCAAAGCCTGGCCTAAGAGTTCAGAGCATTAGAGACTCTTGAGATGCAGAGTCCTGATAGCACAAAAATATTCTCAGTATTGAATTTCTTTAAACTAAATGCTGAGGTAGGTACTTAAGTGAGGATAAGATGTCTACATGGTGGTATTTTTTTCAGGCCTGACCTTAACTATTCTGTGATGTCACCTTTAGTAATGAATGTCACATGCAAGAACAGACTCTGCACTGATGCCTTGCCTTGTCTTGCTGGTGCACATGCAGGAACCTTGACTTTTGCTTTGAAGCATCACAAGGGCTCAGCCAAAATGCTCATAAAAACAAACAGGTGCCTGCACTTCTCAGCCATGCAATGGGAACAGACTTGAATCTAAAATATTTCCATGCAATGCTGGTTGTGTGAAATCTCTACAGACAAAGCACAGTGATTTCTTACTTGTGATCCTTTTATTGCCCCTGCAGAGCCAGCCCCCAGGTTTGAATGCTTGTGAGGCTTTTCCTGTGAATTCCAGGCCTGCAACCCATGGCTCACAGACTCTGCATTTATTCATTATAATCTCTGGGAGTGGGATCACTTGAGCACTTGGGCTTTTATAGGGGGGGTGGTTCTTCATATGTAAGCAGTTTGTCTCCTTCCAGTTGTTTGCAAGCTGCAGTGGCAGATACTGTTCAGATCCTCTGTGCCTGGCATGGGAAGCATCACGTCCTGTGGCTCAAGGTGCCATCAGCTGTAAAAGACTGAGGTAGAGCACATTTCAGGGGGGAAAAACCAAGTGGAAGGGCTCACACAGGAGACAAAGTTTGTATATTATGTGGGCCCTTGAGTTTAACTGCATGAGGCCTCAGCAGACTGGCCAGAAGTGTCTATTGCTTGCCCTGAACCTCTCTCATGTGAGGACGATGAAGGGATTTATTCACGTGAACAAGGGACAATCTGCAACTATTCACAGTGACAGGCTGGGACCACATCTTGTGTGCAAGGGAGCCAAACTAAAAGGCCCAGCGTGGTTTCGTGGTGATGCAGTTGCAGTTTACTTTCCTGCTGTTTAGAAGAAGTGGTGATTCACTCAAGGTCGTAGTGCACTTGACCCTGTTCCCCAGACGTGTGTCTCAGTTTGAAAGCTGCTGCTCTTGCTCCGAGGTGAGAGGAGAAGGATGGCTTTGTAGTTTAAAAAAAAAGAAACAGAAAAAGTGGAGGACTAGAGCAGAAAGGTCTTGTGTGACATGGGACAAGCTGTTCCATCACTGTTTCTCTTGTACCTAGGACAGCTATGCCCGTGACATAACACTACTTATAAATCTTACTGCTTCATAATACTTAGAGGTATTGATAATATGTAGTTTTCTTAAGATTACTTTAGAGACTTCAAAGAACAGTCTCTCATGTCAGAGAAACCTTGCAGATGTTCTTGCTATTGGCCTTGAAAGGATTTATTTTTAAGTAGGATTTGCAAAACACATTTATTCCAGAATGGTCAGTGTATTTAATCCTGGAATGTGTCTCCTAACATCTCCAGTCTTTATAACA
The DNA here is from genome assembly GCA_013397175.1 of Platysteira castanea. Classification (NCBI taxonomy): domain Eukaryota; kingdom Metazoa; phylum Chordata; class Aves; order Passeriformes; genus Platysteira; species Platysteira castanea. Next base: position 291,687 of record VYXC01003151.1, read on the forward strand.
GCGCTGATCAAAGCACCAGTGATGGCTGCAATGCAGGCTAATAACAATTATGAAGGGAGTCCAGTAGACTTCTTAAGGCTTACAAACTTGTAACAACCCAGCTGTGAAAGAAGAATGAGATGGAATGAGCATAGAAGGCAAAGATAGTTATGTCCTTTCAAATTGCTCATATTTCTCTTTACTTTGTCACTAAAAATGGGTGGTGATTTGACCACTTCCAACAGGAACTTACAGAAATCTCTGTTAGTGCTGACTGTCAATCATTTCTTTATCTGGCTCACCTAATTTTGGAGTGTTTGTGATGGTACTTGTGAGGAGCAATGCCATCGTGTGCTTTATCTCCTGCCAAGAGGCCACCACTTTAGATACACTGAAGTTTACCTGGTTGTAGGTGATGGGTTCCTGCTTGGAAGCCCTGAGCTTGCGCAGCTGCTCCTTGTCCTTCCGAAGGTCTGTCTTGCAGCCGATCAGCACGAGCGGGACGCCCCGGCAGAAGTGATTCACTTCAGGATACCACTGGGGGTAGAAAACCAAAACTTTTACATCTGGCTTCTATTTTGTTGTTTGTTTCCTGAAATCAAAACAATTCAGCCAAGCAGCGTTTAATTAAGATGCAATTTCAGAGTTTTGGAGTTGTTAGTCTAGTGGAGGGGGCCAAACATGCACTATTTACATCATAGAAATGTTTAAAAGTTCTACCCAAAGTCAGCTGCTTTATAAAAACATAGTGGCATCTGTCTCTATGCCAAAATGTTTATTTACCGTCTGTTTAAATTCTGAGGACCTCCTCTAAGGTCATATTTAAAAACAGAATTTGGACTAAGTCTTGCTTTGTTTTCCTGGTGCTATGTCCAAGCACGCTTTGGAACATTACAGAAATCCCAGCCCAGAGAAGCGGCTGCTCTCATCTCTCCCCTGCAGTTAAATATGGATGTGATGGAAGTAGTCTTGACTCTAAGATGTGCAAAGCTGGTCGTGTGACATCGCTACTGATAAAGCAGTGATTTCACTGCTGGTGTTTGCTCTTTTTAGTGAGAGTCAACCCCAGTTCCGAGCACTTAGGAGCAGTGGAGAGGTGAGCCCCAGGTCTAAGGTCTGTGACCTGCAGCTCAGAGCATGATAAGCGATCTGGGCATCTACACACCCACGGTACAGGACACTAAAAGCACCAGCATTTTTCATCTGATATCTTGTCATATATCAGGCGAGTGTAATTCACTTAGAAGGCTGGAGTAATTAGGAAAGCCTCTTACCTTGGCTGCTACATTATCATAGCTGGTGGGGTTCATGACATCGTAACAAATTAACACGACGTTGGTGTTCTGGTAAGAGAGTGGCCGTAGCCGATCGTAGTCCTCCTGCCCTGAAACACACAGGATGGTTTGGATGAAGAAATCTCTGAAGAACAAGCAGAGTGATGGGCATATGTACAGACACATACTTGAGATCAAGAACAATGGTGCTGTAATTGCACAGACTGCAAGTTTTTCATACTTAAAAAATTCCTCCCTTTGGGTACAGGAAATTCCCCCTTGCTGACAAAACTGATGGTTTAGAATATACAGCACATCCTTGGCAGGTTTTAATAAAAAGCCTGCTTTGTCCACTTGCTAAGGACTTAGAAGCAGTTCTAAACACTGACTGCCAAGTTGCTGCTCAAAGGTAAAGTCATCAAGAGGAATGTGAAAATTATTATGAAATATTTTCAATTTGACAGTGGCAATCCCCAAAAACATTTGCACATGTGATGCTGTGAGGAGAATAAACACTGTATTTGCTAGACAGGAATGCTGAAGCAGAAACCTTAGTGGCAAACTCGCTTTTCCCAGCCTGGTGAGCTGAGAGGAAGCAGCAATTACACACAGGATTGTACAAGCCATGCTGCAGCATGAGCCAGGCTTAACTGGCCTTTGAAGCAGGACTCCACAGCAGATCTAAGGGAATTCTGCTGAATTCTGGAAAAGCAGGGGATTTGTCATACTTCTGATTAGGGATATTCTAGCACGTGATATGACAAGAGGAAGCTGATTTGCTTCAGACCCGTACTCTTCCCCTTACAGTAATCACCATGCCAGGGTCTGAAGGTGTCTTGCTTTGAGGGATTAAGTTCAAGAAAGCCATAATTCCCAGATACAGCTGGCAGCTCAGGAAAAAAGACCAATCTTCTTCATTTAATAAGGAAGAAACCATGATTCAAGCAGTCTGTAGAAGGTGTATTTGTCACCTGAAGGCTGGAATCACGTACATGTCTGGGATGTACTGAATTTCCACAAGGAGAACTGGGAATGCAGCACTTTCCCACTATAACCAAAATCCACACACAGTCCAGAAACTGCCTTACAGGGAAATTCAGTGTCTCAAATCTTCACGCTGATATTTCAAATGAAGGAATGCAGAAAATTTCAGTATGCCCCAACTCTGCAGCAATGATTCCTGCCCTGGCACCTGCCTCAGTCCAAAGTCATGCACTCATCACTTGCCAAGATTTTTGTCCCCAGTCTGAAGAATTGCAGATACCAGAAGGCCAATAATACGACAATATTTTAATCCCTTCCTTAATTTAAATGACTGGTTGAGATACAGTTTATTCCAAGGCAACCCCTGCTGGATAAGCCATTACTCAGTTTGCCTGAGATGTTTGTACAATGGGAATCTTGGGTTTGGACAACTTTGTATTTGAGCTTCCACAAGAGCTGTGTGCTCTGTGGGGAGGTGCAGAACAAAGAGGGATTGATCCCTCAGGGTTTAATCCAGAAATAATAGACAATTGACAAAATTATGCATGTTGTATAAACATTCAGAGCAAAGACTGTACTGCTTATCCCTTCTTATTTTCCCAATCCACCTACTTTGTTTGCAACTGATTTACCATTTTGTTGCTGAGATAATCCCCTAAATGCATTAAACACATCAGGTGCCAAACTTTTTTTCCCCTCCTAACTTCCTCTAGTGCTGTGTGAAGTTTTCCTTGTTCAAGTTCAGGCCTCTGAGTTTCTACCAAAACATAGCTTGTAAAATTAAAAGGTCCTCCAAGTTGTTGTTGGCAATTTGTGAGGCAGACAGGACTGTCCCGTTGGGAGAAACATGTTTATTTGCTTGGAATCAGAACATACCTCTAAATTCACACTCTCCTGGATGGGATAACAGAAAAAGTGTCTTTAATATGTTGTATTGCAAGTCAAAAACTACAGATATGTCCTGGTGAACTGCTCCTTCACCTTCAAATCCAGCTTTGCAGTTACGGGGTTTTAAGCAAACAATAAATGCATGAGAAAATTCTGCTGTATAAAACACGGCTCCGTGTGCATTTGGAATGTGGGACAGAGCACAGAACAGGGTGGGGTGCAGTGAGCAGAGAGGGAAGGTGAAGTGGCTATTGCTTAACCTGTGTTACAGCTGGGTGGTTGCAGCACTCACGGGGAAGGAGAAGGAAGCTGCTCTTTAGGAGCTCAGATGCAGCTCCTCAGCTGCTGAGGATGTAACGGAACCCAGATCAAGCTGTGTCTAAACATAGACATCCCCCTCTCTGAAAACAATCCATTTCACCCCCTGTCCTCAAGTGCTGCTGGTGAAACGTAAGAAAGAGCCTGGGAGAGTTTTTTTTCTCTGTAAAGCTGCTCAGTCTGTGGTCAGAGCTAATTTGGCACAGATTTAGGTCTTTTACTAAAAGAGTTTTAGAAAGGAGAACAGGGGTGAACATAAGCAGTAACTGAATGTATATGCAAAGCCCCTGTGTGCGCTTCCTCAAACACGGGTAGCTGTTTTCTTTCCCCAGTTGACAAACAAAATGCTGTGGAAGAGCTGGTTAAGTATCCACCTACGTGTGAGCACATCTGTGATCCCCCTGTCCTCCTTGATTCATTGTACCATCAGAGACTTTCGGTTTTTCTAAAGAAAAAACTCCACCCAACTGAATTCACCTAAAATTTGCTAATTCTCTGCCAAGCTCCTGGTCCTGCATGCCTCTGGGAGATGCTGTGTAACCACATCCCTGCAGCCGGACCCTGAGGTGGGGAGGGAGCTCTGGTGATGGCTGAGGGTGAACAGGAGAAGTGAAACCACAGGTCTCAGTCTCATGTGCATGTTCATCTCTGTCTGCTCTCCCTCACCCCTTTGCTCATTCATCACCCAAGAAGTGCCAGCCTGTGAGTTGCTTGCCAGCTATGTTGTTTTCACTATTCAGTTTAAAACAAATTGGGAAACAGATATTCTTGGCAGGAAGCAAACTGGTAGAAGAGGACATTTGGGGCAGGAGGGGCACACTTCAGTTAAAAAGTTGGGGTTTTATCTTACTCAGGCATGACTTCCCTCTCAAAGTCATGAGAAATTATTCTCGCATTCACTGGCCTTTAAAACTTCTCTGGAGACCTCAGGCTGCTATGTTTCTGTCATCAGAGACCTGAAAAACCTCGCTGGAGGCAGCAAGTACCCACAATGATGAGACATTACTTCCTCCCCAGCCCAGCACTGCTCTGCTCTCAGTTCTGAGAAACTCCTGCACCAGGAATTGAGCCTCGTGTCTGAACTGCACCTAAAGCATCGACACCACTCCCTTGGCATGGAAAAATTACAGATTTCATTCACCTCCCAGTGCCATTGCCTCTGTCGAGCACAGCTGGAAATGGAAACTGCTAATTGAAAAAGCAGCTGCAAAGGCTGTTTGCACACCAGACAAGTGACCTTACAAAGCCTTTACACATTGCGTACGTGTACCCCCAACTTCCTGCAACAGCAAGAAGCGTTTGATGAGGAAGACACAGTAGCATAGTATAGAAGTCTCACCAAAAGTTGTTTTTCTGGTACATTTTAGACTAATCCATTAAGTTCATTTGTTACCAAAATTCTTGTCAAGAAAAGAATACCTTTTATATCTTGAAATGTTTGATTCTTAAGCCTTTTGTTTGTGTCCTCCTTCCTCAGTAAGTAGGACAAACTCAAAGGTTCAAGCTGCACGGGACTTGACAATACAAAGAATCCTTCCAACTCTAAACAGCCCACGGAGCTGAACCTGTCCCTTACCTTCCCACGATGCTGAAGTACACCCAGCTCTATTTAGTGTTGCTCCAAGCAAGATCCTAAAAATACACAACTCTTGGTCCTAGCCTAACCCTTAAGGAACTCAACGTCAGTTCTGTATTATTAAAAACAGGATGGGATTAAAATGTGTGCACAAGTGAGTCCTTCCTCTAGCAAAACTTCCAGTTACAGAAAGAGGATGAAAAGCTACTTGGAGTTTGACACAGACATGTAACATAACACTATGTAAGCACCTTTGAGACAGAACCAAAACCCAATCAAATGTCTTAACACGGGTGACAATCTCCCTGCTTTCTTTCTTGCTGTGTCTTATGAAAAGTGAAAGAAATTTAACAGGAAGGGAGGAGACAAGTGTCAACAGCCTCAAGAAACTTGTAGCCTTGTGGCCGTGATGCTGTTTTGGGAGGTGAAAAACGTTGGGTTTCAATGTTTCCAGATGACAAATGGAAAGCAACTGCTTTTTCATGGCAACAATGGCAGCTCCACTATCCAAAGTGTCTCACAAGACACAAAATACACCCCACTGTTCTTCAGTGGAGCAGTGCTTTAGTCCAAATCAGTTTTTAGAGCTGTGAACTCAGTGTAGAAGGTACACACTGCCTGCTAGTTACATGCATGAACAGGGAAATTACAGGATGTGGGGTAATGCTTTAAACTATCAGAGGGTAGATTTGCACTAGATATCAAGGAGAAATTTTTCACAATGAGATGCAGGCTGCCCAGAGAAGCTGTGGCTGCTCCATCCACGAAAACATTCAAGGTCAGGTTGGACACGGCCCTGAGCAACCTGATCTAGTTAAAGATGTCCTTGTTCATTGCAGGGGGGCTGGACTAGACGACCTTTAAATGTTCCTTCCCACTCAAACTGTCCTGATTCTGCAATAAGCCACCAGCACCGGGCTCAGTGAGCGCTCCCTGGGCTGCTGGTGGCTGCAGGTCTTGTGCAGAGCTGAACTCTGGGACACAAGGAGCTGTGCACTCCTGCCAGGCTCGGGAGAGCTCACTGCTGCAGTGCTGGACCTGCTCAGCCTACTACCATCTCCTGATCCAGCTCGTGCTCCTTAGAGCCTGGAGGAGACTCCAAAGGCAAATGCTGGAATGTGCAGCACAGGATTTTTAAACGAGAGTGTGACAGGCAAAAATTCCACACTGACAGCAAACAAACATAAAAATGACAAGGGCAGTGGCAGGTTCTTGGTGCCAACACACTGCATTAAGGAAATCCATCTTTGGTTGCTCACACGAGATTCCAGCCCTTCTCTTTTCCTCTCAGACTTAGACCCAAACCCCTTGCCATTCAGTAGAAGGTGTGTTATCCCAACTAACTGGACTTAGAACAGCGACACTGACACAAGAAGACACATTAGCAAATTGGGTGCTCAGGATCCTACTACACTGTAGTAGAAATTAACAATAAAATTCACTTTTAGATTAAAAGCCTTTTAAATTATGTTTTCAGCTATCATGTGCAGTATACAAGAAGGTAAGTGTGTTTTACTATGATTAAAAATGACTGGACTGCATTCGGTTCTTATTTGTCTTGGTGTAAATTTGGAAGGATTCCACAGGCTTAAACTGAAACAGATGATTTACATGGAGCTGAAACCAAACACGTGTCAATTTTAGGGTTCATTTAGGAATGCAGCTGGATAACAGAGTCTGGGAACTTTGAGTGAAGTTGAACACAAAGCGTTTCACAAGTTCCTCAAATGAACCTGAACAAACTATCAGCATTTTCAAATAACTTTTACTGCTACGGCCTTTTGATTTTGAACACAAACCAGCCTGTTTCTCCTTCCCTATTCAATCACACATGGCAGCAGATTAAAGTATTTTCCTGGTTGATTGCATTATGCTTTGCATCTGGGAACTGGGTTTTAATACTTTCAGATATGTTTGCTATTTGATGTTTCTGAACTAATTGGGTTGTTAAGATAATGAATGAGTTGATGACCAGAACTGCCATTAGACAATCGATCCATTTTTTTCTGGAAGGCACATTGATATGCAACAGGTAATGGTGGTTGGTTTGTTTGTACTTTAGTCTCTAGCACTTTTAGCTGCAATGTTATGGTAAAACTATGCTGGTAGAGAAGCAATTTGAAAATCTGTTCGTCTTTACAGTCTTCAAATATTGGTCTGGTTTAAGTTGACATAGGAAAATCTGCTGCAACAGAAACAGGTGCGCATTGACCGGAGAAACATTTTACAGTAATAAGCGCAGTTTCGACTTATTTGCCTGAAGTTACGAAAGGCCAGGGCCGGGTTTGGGCTCAGTCCCAGGCCGATGTCCCTGAGTGGTGTCATGGCAGTGGCCGCAACAGGAGCTGCCCCTCGCAGCCCGGCTGGGACTGGGCAAGTGGAACCCCTTACCTGCGGTGTCGTACAGGTTCAGGGTGACCTCCTTCTTCCCCACCGTCACACTCGTTGTGTACTTCTCAAAAACAGAGGGCGCGTATTGCTGCAAAGGGAAGAGAACGATCTCGATGATCTCAGAGGCCTTTTCCAACCTTAATGGACTCTGTGATCGTGCGAAGCGGTTCTGGCGAGGCCCAAGCCCTGGGGCCGGCCCCGGCTGCGGCCCCCAGCCCCGCGGGAGCGGCAGCCCCTCACCTCGGGGAAGGCGCCCTTGGCGTACACCATCAGCAGCGACGTCTTCCCGCAGCCTCCGTCGCCCACGATCACCATCTTCACCTCCTTCTTGCCCGACGGGGCGGCCGCGGGGCCGCGGTGCTGCTCCGCCGCGCCCTCGGGCACGGCCCCGTTGGCCGCTTCCATGGAGCGGGAGCGGAGCGGGCCCGCTGAGGGCGNGCCGGCCCGGGGCCGCCCGCAGGCGGCGGCTGCTCGGGGTCATGGCGGGAGGGCCCCTCAGCGCCCCGTCTCCTCAGGCTCACCCGGGCTGCTCTGCCCGCCCGTCCCGCCGGGCAGCCCTCGAGGCTCCATCCCCTGGGACCATCGGGCCCCGTCCCCTTTTGCCCTTCCACCCATACACCCCATCCCCATGTATTTATTCCCATTCCATTTGTTACCGCAGGGAGCCCCTCCAGCGCCCTGCTGCGTCCCTCCAAGTCGCCAGCGCTGAGGGACTGCTCCAGTTCAAGGCTGTGTCCAGTCCCAAAGGCCGAGCGGTGCCAGCCACGGTCAGGGCAGGCAGAGACCCGCGAGGTACCCCCGGAAAGGCACCTTGGTGCTGGCACTGGCAGGGACTCACTGCTTGTTTTCTACTTGGATAAGAACCGACAGCTCTGCTCATCATCTGCTCACCACCCAAGGTGAGCTGCAAAAATAACTGGAATTTCACATTGTACTTGTGGAGATGTGGTGGCCCCAGGCTTCCACGTGGTGTTTTTTGGTACGTGGAAGGCAGGGGATCACAACAGCTGGGTATGTTGGGCTCTGGAAGGGGCTCACAACTGATGGATTATGTTTGGCTCCAATGCACAGGTCAGGGGAGTGACACTGAGTTTTGGACAGACCTGCTCAGGTGACAATCTACCACCATTCAGCACATAAAGAGTGTTTCTTTCCTGGCAGGAATTAACAATGTGCTCTATATTAAGTAAACCCTGTTTGTTTTTAAGAAATAAAAATTTCCTCTATTTTTTTTTTTACACTACTTGTGGGAATAGCAACAAACCCTAAGGACATGTTTGGGTGTAGCAAGACTGTTTAATTAAGAAATAAACCCAAATCTACAATTCTAGTAGGGCTTTGCATTTTCCCCTGCACAGTTGTGTCACTAGATGGCCTTCCAGACCCAATACAAACACCACTGCACTCGGGAAGGAGGATCCTGTTTTGTGCACAGGGCAAACAAAAAGCTAGGAAAGGATATTTCTGCAACAAAGAAGAAGAAGGACCCATAATACTCAACAAAGGGTCATATGATTCAAATAATAATAATAATAAGGCAGTCAAACTCGCACCTTTTTAAAATTCACCATTTTTACTGAGGAAAAAGTTGACGCAAGCACGTAGAAGCTGTAAAAAAAATGCTTTATGAGCTTTATGAGCCACAATCTTATAAATCTTATCTGGAACACAGGAAAAGCCATCAGCTCCTGTCCACTGTAGTGGGTGAGGGCAATCCGATGCCACAGGAATGGATGGGCCAGGAAAGGATTTGTTTTATCCTGAAATGATTTATTTGGACCTGGCTCAAAACCAGCATCATATTATGCATGATACAATCAGCAGGTAGAGTTAACAGTCTTCCTGTGACTGAAGAATTCAGGGGGTTTTTTCAAGTTAATTATTGCCATAAAGGGGATTTTGGGGGGGATAAAAGTATTTTGTGGTTCCTTATTAATTTGTGGTTTTGGGGTTTGTTTGTTTGTTTGTTTGTTTGTTTGTTTGTTTGTTTTGGGAAGTTTTTTCCCAAGTCTCACAAAATAATTTTTACATTTTTCACATCTTTGTCTCCTTGTATATTTTATACTTAAGGAAACTTCTGGGTTTGTACACCTTTAGATTTCGGATTAAACAACATAAAATGAGCAGATTATAAATCCAACTGTAAACACTCCAAAGACTGTTTTTAAGAAATGGGTATTCTACTTGTAATGAGTCAACTTGTATGGATGAAATATAACATTTCAGTGTCTCAGGTACTTAATTTTAATTAACAGCTATGCAGTTCTTCAGGCATATCATCTGGCTTTGGGCAAAAGTGGAGCCTGTTTTGCTGACTCCAAAAAAGCAAAATCTAAAATGGAATTGTGCCACTGATTTAAATGGAAGAAGATTTCAACCCTCTATTAGTGAAATTCAAATCTAATCATTACTAATTGCAAGTGTCCTTCTCTAGTTCAGTTTTGGCCTGTATATTGATTTTGGCACAACCTCTTTCATCAAAAGCTTACGCATCTGCCAGGGGTCAATGTGTGTGTGGAGATTCTCAGTGAGCACAACAAAACCAGGGCTTTAGTGGGGTATGGAAAATATCCGTGCCCCAGTCTTGGTACCAATTTGTTGCTTCATGATCGCCAAGGAAAAAATTAGGAAGGGGTGAAAGATTAGCACACTGCTCATGAAAACTGTTGAGCGTTCATGATTTAGCGCTCTGGATGGTATTGATGGGTAATTCAGGTTAGTTAGGAAAACACCCAAAAAAGACTCACAGATTAGGTTCAATATTGTTTGCACACACCATCTGCTGCATACTCATATTGTTAGTTTATTTGGTAACACAAGCTGGACAAGAATGGGGAGCTGTTCTTCCTTATTGTCTTCAGAACTACATTTTTGAAATACATTTCATTTTTTTATTCATAACACAGACCCCAGTATACAAAGACTTCAACATAACAACAACTATAACCCCATTTATGTCCAAGGAAATATTCATAAACTTAGTTAAGAAAGTGCATAACAAGACAGAGCCTTAAATATTTATTTTTTAACATTACCAGTGACATTAATTATTTGTGTTTTCAGCTATGAATTCCCACTACAGCATGTACTGAGCAAGAGCAAAGCCTTGAAAAATTTACAATAGGAAAGCCAGACCCTAAGGAATGGGATTTACCAAGTAAGCCGAGTGAATCTCTGATAAATTTCAGATGTTGCGCAAGGCCGACAATTGTTTGTCATGTGCACACAGACTCTTACTGAGGGAGAGCCTCTGCCCCACGGAATTTAGCATGGACAGGGCACAGAAGGAAGGGGGAACTATGATATGGGAGAGCTGAACTGTCCCTGCACACAGCACAAAGTTCTGGTGACAGAGTCGGTGTGAAAGGAGAAGCCTGTGACAAAGCAGGTGTATGCTACTCAAGGTGATCCATCCTGTTTACAGAACAAATGTACAAAATTGTTTGTCAGTTGTGCTTTTGCTCGTGGTGCCAACACTGCTCTGACCCTCACTAAACCCTCCATACAACTTCCAAAATCAAAGCTCCCCATGTCCTTGACTTTCAGCTGCTTCTCAGCCTCCATTTCTGCAGTGTTTCTCGCTGTTCCTCTCGCACATGCAGAGCTCAGCCATCTGGTCCTCATGGCCTGATATTTTACACACACGCCCCCACCCTGAGAAGTCCCTTGGGCCACATGATTCACCATCTATTCAAACCTTGCCATGTGCCTAGTTTTTTGTGTAGTAGCTCCTACTGATGTGAATCCCTTGTTCCATAAGGGCTCTCAATTGCCTTTTTCACTGAAGGCAAGGTGGCTGTGACACCTGCCAGTTTCTAAGACGTTTAACCCAACCTAAAGCATTATTACATTGTTGTTTGGCTGAGTAGGAACCATATTTTTTTGCCAGTGGGAAGTGCTGCCAGAAAGGCATTAACTTTCTAGACTATTAAGTAATATGGAAAAATTATATTTCAATAAGAAAATTTCCTTTCTGCCTTTTCATGCCTTAGAAATAGTTCCTGTTTCACTTGGCTCGAGTAGCCCATGCAGTAAATCAGTGCAGAAATCTTTGGATAAACTCTGCATAAAATCTGTCCAAATACTACCAGGGAGTTCAGAGGGCTGGGAAAGAAAACAGGACAAGGGTCTGCAACAAGAGGTGTGAGACAAATTAAGACACACAACTCAGCAAAATCAGGCAGAGAATATTCAGGCACTTTGATGCAGTTTGGACAAACTTTATTCATAGACCACCCACTCACGACTACCTGGTGAGCAGCTATTTATAGGGAATACAAACTGTTTCTTGGGTAATTTTTTCTGATATTCTTTAAATCAGGGGTGCCAACCATGTGGACCAAATATGGCCTACCTGATACATGCATGGCCAATGTGCTCAGTTTTGAATTTCACCTCTCATTAGAAACTGAGGTCTTGGCTTTGCATTTGTGGGGAAAAAACACCCTATTTTACAAACTTGAAGTAAATCAATGTGGTAACATGTCATCCTGATACACTAGGTGCTTAGAGGCAGTTTCAAGTTCCTGTTGCTCACTAAAGCATGAACTCTCAAGCCAAACTCTTTTGTGAAAAATGGGTAACACAAGGTTAGGATCATCCTATGCTATTCTCAACATCAAACACTATGAGTGATCTCTGAAAAGCATGAAATGAGCAGGCGAGTGTCTGCCAACACCTCCACAACTTTGCCCCCTCAGATCTGGGGGATGTGTGTCTCCCAGATGTGCTGGCACAGCTTCCCTGAGCCATGGGCAGGAATTTGGCAGCACAGGCTGGCAGAGCTATCACAGCAATGCTGGATCTCACCCCCTGCCTCTGTGCTGGGAAGGTAATCTGGAGATTTGGCGGAAAGAGAGGGATTCAGAACGCCTCCTTTCAGGTGAGATCTGCAGTTGTGTTTGCCTTGGGAGCTGGGCTTCGTTTTGCCACGGGAACAGGCAAAAGCAACAGGTTCAGGAGTGAGGCACAGCCTTGCTCGTGGCTGACAGAGATCAGGGCTCTGCTACAGATCTGCATGAAATTAGTCACCATCAGATGCTCTTCTGCATCCAGATCTGCAGCAGAGAACACATCCCATCAGGAAGTAATTTGGAGAAATTTAGGGAAAAGGGCTACAAATAGCTTTGCTTTCAACACAATGTGCTCTTAGCTAGTATCCAACCAATCCCTTCAGTATAACCTCTAAAATCCCTCTGGCTTAGGCCTTCTTGTGTTTTCGTTACCCAACACTCCACCTAACCCAGCAAGCATGAAGATGTTATTTTTTTCAAAATTGGAGTGCTCTCTGCAGTATCTTCTTCTTCAGATCACTTTTCCCTTCTTCTCTCATTCCCAAATTATGTAATTATGTGGATAAAGATATTTTCTTTTAATGTACTTGCTGGTTCAGAAACAAGGGAAGACTAAACCCAAGAGGAGCGTGTGTTAATTAAGATGACCACAGCACCAGGGCAGGAGTTGCATTCAGCTTTAGCTTACACAGTAGGGATTAATATAGAGTGGGTGAGTCAACTGTGGATTGCCAAATCTGGGCTATGCTCCCCAAAATTCTGTTGGAAGATTCCACTAAACCTGAAATATGTGGAGTTGTACTTTTTTGTGAGGTTTTAGAGAACATCAAGTTTAAGTGAACCCAGGTTTGGCTTCCTAAATATGCTTTTCACTATGTGAGCTACAGCACAACCTGTTTGTGTTTTACAGAGTCATGAGTCAGGCTTTGATCAACACCTCATTCCTGCACTGTTGCACCTGGCACAGGCAGAAAGTTCTCAGACCTTTTGGGCAAGGATGTGGGGAAACTGGGAATATTCATAGGGGGAAAATAAAAGATGGTGAAGTAGGCTATGAGAGAAAGGACTGTGGATGAAACAAGGCCATGTTTTTGCTGAGTAATGCATAGCACTGACATTAAAGGGCAGTTAACGTGAAGTTTGCATCCTCCTCTCTGATATCTGTGCAAATTTCCCACAGGAAGGCAGCAATGCCCAACTGAAGAGATGATAAAATCCTCTGTTTATGTGGGGAACACCACAACTTCTGCCTGCTTTTTGTGGAGTGCTGGATGTATGGGTAGAGCTTAGCAGGAAGCACTTGCTCTGTTGTTGTCTGGCTGGCAAGCTGCTCGTTCATAGAGGTGGAGGTTTGGCAGGAGCCAGGAGAGCTTGTGCCTTGTCAGAGCATGGCCAGGCAAAGGACAGGCCCAGACTGAGTTTCTCTCAGACCTGAGAGCAGCCTTAACCTGGCCAGAGCAAATCCTGCAGAGGAACAGCGATGCTCAGAGCAGGTTAATTAATAACTTGAGGCACTGGAAATAAACCCCATTTGTAATTGAGTGATGTTTGCTTTAGAGCTGCGATTCTGCCCGTGCCTGGTTTGTGGGAGCTGGATGGGCTGACAGGGCAGAGTGGCCTGGCTGGATGTCTTTGCTGAGAGTCACTGGAGCAGGTCAGGAAGGTGTTCAAGCAGTGGTTTAGGGCAGGCACAGAGAGCAGCAAGCTGAATGTGCTGGGTCTGGCACACTGCCCTGCCCTGCTCCACACCTCCGTCCTTGATGGCACATTTCCTGTGCGTTTCTCCCTTCCTACACACATCTCACCCTTCCTGAATCTCCTCATAACAACAGGCACATTGTCAAGTTCCCAGTTGCTTACTGGGATTAACATAATAGCTCTGATTTCTTAAGGTGGGGAGATTTCCTGGTTAAAACTGTTCTAATTAAACTTACATCTCTCATAAGGCTAAAAATGCCCCCGTGTGAATGGCAGCTGAAAATTTACTGATGTAAAATGTCAGTGCCCTGAGACCTTTAATGGTCTTGGGAGTCTAACAATAGTACAGACAGTGCCTGGTCAAAGATAAGGGCTCCAGGCAAATGGAAGAAGGAAGCAAATACAGCACCCCCCCCAAATGAGACATCTTAGACAAAAATTTTCTAAGTACAGAACACATCTGGCTGCATATTTGTCAAGTATTTTATTGGCTTGAACTACACACACACAGCACCCACAGCAAATCCTTTCCACTGTAGATCTGAGTGGGCGCCTCCATTTTCCTTTTAGGACTCACTTCTGGACCTGGGGAAGAGTGTTCTCAGTAGAAAGGACTCCAAGCAAGCCCGGGCTGGTCATAGTGGAGCAACAGCTGCACGAGCTTAAATTCCTCTCCCCACCCTGCTGTACAAGCCGTGCCCCTCAGTTCTGTGCCTGGAGGAGCCAGGAGAGGAATGTCCAGCTTTCCTGCTTCCCTGCCAGCTCCACTGGCATTTCCTATTCCGCAGCCAATTGCACGTTAGGTGCTTTTTCATGTGGGCAGTGGTGGTGGAACTAAGGATCCCTTTTGGTCAGAACCCCCTGCAGATGTTCGTGACACTTTTTTACTCCCCTTTACGCAACTTGTCAGGCGCTTGTGATAATTTACTGCCACAGGAACCACTTCCTGCATGCTGCTAACTGCAAGTCTTTCCGGACTGCTGGCAGGCACTGCCCAGGGAAAGGGAAAGACAACATGCAGGGGAAGGTGTCAGGAAGCAAACAGAATTCTGTCCTCCAGCAGTAGCTCCCAGGAGAGACAGAGAGAAATGCAGCAATGGCTGTGTGGATTTAGTGGAAACTAACTTCAGTTAGAAACTAGCCTGCCCTCTTGAAGGTTAAAACAACTAAAATATCTCGAAAAGGTATTTGAATTTAAAACTTACACTTACCTAAAAAAAAAAAAAAAAAAAAAAAAAAAAAAAAAAAAAGAAGAAGGTAAAGCAAGTTCAAAAATAAATCAGAAAGTAGACAAAGATAAGAACAGAGCATGCAGGAATCAAGTCTGAACAAAAGGCATGGGCTATGAAAGGAGAAAACCACAAATGGCAGGGGTTGAAATGTAAAACCTACAGTTCACTGTGAAACATGAAGGATGCTGTTGTATTCCACACCTCCTCTTCCTGGGTGTAGCTGTCTCCACAAGGTGAAGGGCAGTAATGAATCAAGCTCCTTCCCTCTTCTTGTGTTTTCTATTCAATTATTCGCAGGCTGTGCAAGTTCTGCTTTATTTCCCCTCTCCATATGCCACTCTCTCCTCCTGTTTTTTTCTTTTTTAATTCTGCACTGTGCCTTTGGCCTCTCTCCCATTCCTTTCTCCTCGGTGTGTGCCCCCTGCTCTGCCAGGATCTGCTGTCTTTGTAACCTCTGCTGTGCACATATGCTGGCTCTCCCCTCCCCTCCTGCCACCCCCTGCTCCACCGAGTGTCCCTTCTCCTCGCTCCGGCGTTTTTGCCAGCGGGTCCATGAGCCAGCCAGCAATGGAACGATTTTGCCATGGCCACTGCTCCCATTTCCATGCTGCCGGCTCCTCTCCAGCAATCAAGGGGAACCCGTGCTGCTCCCCTCGTACAGCACAGGCAGAGACAGCCCTGCAGCTGCTTAGCAACTGGGAGCCATGGGCAGCACAGCCTTCACCGATCCGGCGCCTTGGGGCCCACTCGACTGCAACCCAGGGCTTGGGGGACCAGCTGGGGCACTCCCCACTGTCCTGTCAAACAATAAATCAAGATGCAAATCCTTAACTGCAGGATTGAGAGCAATAGTGGCAATGTCAAGGGCTAAACAAAGTCTTGGTCTCGTGTCACACGGCACCAGTGGGAAGACACTGCTCTGATTTGTAAGCTGAACTCATTCCATTTGATCTTTGGCATCGGTTTCGGGCTGCAACATTTTATACTCCATCAGTTATAATCAGAACGTTCCTTGTATGTGCTGCATATGTTAAAAAGGCTCCCAAGTCCCCAGCTACCATCCTATCCAGACTGTTTAATGAAGTGTCCAGAGACACAAGTAATTTAATGCATAAATATCCTTTTAGATTACTTATTTGTATCTTCATTTCCTTTTGATGCAAGCTTTGTAAGTGCCCGGCGTCTTTAAATGGTACATTCTTTTCATTCTTTCTCTTTTATTTTTGTACAACTGTACTGTTCAGGGGCCATGAAGCACTGAACTGTTTTGTAATTTGATGGCTTTAGAATGCTGATTAGAATTGCCAACCATCTTGATTTATTTCATGATTTTTATAAGCTTGAAAGCATTCTTAAAAATAACCAGTTCTACATCCTGATGGGATCACAGCATTTCAATGGCAGCTGCATTTCAATAGGCAAGAAGCAACACAAAACATTCTGCAAGTCAGGTGTTGAAACAGCTTCTTTATTCCTTTATAGCTCAAGAAAGATTAGATCTCTGAAAGCACTCACTCCCTACCTTACAGAGGTGGCTTTGTCATAATACT
Organism: Platysteira castanea; assembly: GCA_013397175.1. NCBI lineage: Eukaryota > Metazoa > Chordata > Aves > Passeriformes > Platysteira > Platysteira castanea. Next base: position 308,370 of record VYXC01003151.1, read on the forward strand.
AGCAGAAATAATACCATCACATACAGTTTAAAAAGTAACAAAAAAAAAGCCCTCAGCTCTGGCAAATAGCCAACATATCCATCAAAATTTGTCTGGATCTTAAACACAGTAAATGTTTGTTCCACTGTTGGGTGTCACCATGCATCTCCACCCCGGCAGCCAAACAACACAGCCTAGTGATTCCCTGTCATTGTTCAAGGCTCACATCCCATGCATCCTCAGAGCATGCTGGGACACAGGTGAAATCTGTCAGCAGGCTGCTTGTTCTGGCTGACAATTCCCTAGACAGATCATCTGCTGTTCTAAGGAAAGAACGAAAAATTTCATGGCAAGAAAATCTGAACAGGCAAATACCCTGTCCATATTCCTACTCAATATTCCTTTGATATTCTTAGCCTGGTTTCCTAAAAATAAAACTGTCTAATGCAGCCGTGTTGTTCTATGTCATTTCCCCCCCTCCTTCCTCCACTCTCAATCAAATTTGGCAGGGGGGAAGAAGTCCCTAATGTACTTAGGTCTTGAATGAATAGCTGGATAGAGAGTATGTAGTGAGGCATCACCTCTAAAAAAACCCATTTAACAGGAAGGTCTCAAAATGTACTTTGTAACCACCCCGCCCCAGCCCTCTCATCTTTCTTTTATGGGTCCTGCAACCACCTGTTTTGTGCTCTGCATTATTTAATAGCTACATAATAGACACCAGGGCAGGCAAATGTTGCAGTGTGCCTCTGGCTCCCTTCCAGCTCCTAAACTGGGCTTTCTTCCCATGCAACTGGGGTGTGGCAAGGGATGGTGTGGAACCAGACCTCCTCCTGACACAATATTGACACTGCTGAGGTGTGTGTACACACACCCGGAACCAGGAAACACCCACAGTGCAGATAGGTTGTTTATCTGGAAGAAAATAGAAAATCATGACCAACCAAGTTTGTAGGTGACACTCAGCAGTATCAGGAGGCAATATCAAATAAAAATAATAATTTAAAAAGGCCACTGCGAGCAACAACACTGTCTCAGGATTTTCAAGAGGACCAGAGTAAAGGCATACATGCAAAACAAAGAGCACAGTCCTACAGTAGAGGGTTGTCATCCTAAGAAGGAGCAGATCTGAGAGTATTTTAGCAGCCCTGCTGGGAAACCAGCTGAACATGGGCTGGTGTAATCCCTGGATGCCTGACAGACACATCTGAGCCACGAGGGCTGTTGGCTCGGGCATGGACACTGCTGATGGCTCCATCCCCTTCTGCCCAGATCAAAATGGTGACAAACTGGAGCAGGAACAATTACAGGATTGTAATTTACAGCAAAGATGTACAGCAAAGATGGACCCGAGGGGGAGCTCTGCAGCCTGCAATGGAGTGTTTAAATGCTCAGCCTGCACACAGCTACTAGGGGATGGAAATCTGGTCATGGAGCATTCCTCTGCCAAGGAGACTGAGGGACACACACAACCAGAAGCTGAAAAGCAGAAGCTAGACAAGTTTAAAAAGGTACTTTGATTTCTAGTCTGACAGGTAGATTTTTGATGGAAACAATTTACTCTTATTTTACTCCCTTTCACAGCCCGTTTGAAAACGAAAATCGGATCTTTATCTACAATGTAGCTATGCTGCAGTTAAATTCTTTCACATGAGAAAGAGCAAAAAATTCACAAAAATCCAGAGACCTGCATAATGCAGGAAGTTGAACCAGATGAACCTTGGTCTCTTTTGTCTTTTATAATCTATTAATCTAGTTTCCTTGCACAAGCAGTGGATTGTGACTTGAAAACCTTCAATATAAAGGATTCTGTGTACAAGGCAGTCTAAACCAAAATGTTGTAAACAGTCAGGATCATTGTTTGGCAGAACAGCTGCATATTTTTTATTTCACTTTGCCTCTCAATCTAATTTGCTCTTGTTGCAACACTTTGCCAAAGAAATTAAATCACTTCTTATTGATAACAGACAGCGTTATAATTAGCATAAGAGTTTTCCACTCAACAATGCCGGGGAGGGACGCTGTGGGCAAGAACAAACTCCTTTGCTTCAAGAATGTGCATAGAGTCACCACAAGCTGTTCAGAGAAAAACATTTTTTCCCCTTTTCCCTGAAAGATCTCTTTATCTAAAGAGCCTCACGCAGCAAACCAGGGTCAATCTAACTCAAGTATGAAAGTCTGGTTTGACCTTTCTGGGATTTAAACACACTGTACCAGAACATTTCGCTTTTCAGATATGAGGTTCAGCCATGAAACCACCCACTCTGAGAGCACAACCGGTCTCAACTGCCTTGGCGAGTTTTAAACTACACTGAACATTATAGTCATTTAGAAACTCTAAAAACGGAAAGAAATTTTCGGCTCAGACTTACAAAAACAACTTCCCGAAGTGCTGAGGACCCACACAACTCACTGGGGCGGCACGGCAGGCTCGCTGTCCAGCGCCTGCTGCCCCAGCAATTTCTGGCCCTGGTTTGCACGTACGCAGCGCCAGGCACACGCCAGGACCTCTCCCAGCTGGAGCACTTCATGGATTCTACCACCGGGAACAGCCGTCCTGGACAATGATTAATCGCAGACAAAGATCAGAGTCCTGGAAAAATATGCAGAGAGATGCAAGTACAGACAAAGCTGTCTAAGCTCCCACAGTATTATGGTCTGGCTCTGTCGCTTCAAAGCTGCGTTAGGCAGAGCTGGTTTGCTTCAGGGTTGAACAGATCAACGTTACGGTTTAAATGCTGGTATTGCTAACAGCCAAATATATATTTAAACATAAATCTTAAATCCCAGGAAAGTTAATAGCCCGATGCTGTTTAAATATGCCTTTTTTAGTCGCTTCACGTGCTGACTTAACTCATTACGATGCAAGCTGCAGAAACGTTTTCACTACAGTTCAAAAACCCTTGCAAACACGAGCCCAGCTCTGCGCCGTACTTTGGTCTACACGTCGCCTCTTTCGGCCATTTCCAGGAAGCTGAAATGCTTTTCACCTCTATTGAGAGATACCACAGGAGCATTTTAATGGTGTTCAGCTAAGAACAACGTCACCGTTCCTTCCGATTTTGCCAGCAGACGGTCACTGAGAGCCGCCGTGACCCGGGCCGGGTGCTCAGCGCTGGCTCCAGCGCGGGCCCGGCGCTCCCGGCCGGGCAGGGACCAAGCGGCGGCTCGGGCGGCCCCGGCTCCGAGCGCCGCAGCCCCCGACAGGGCTCGCAGCGCTACAACGCCAGCCTGGCACTGCGGAAACGCTTTGGTTTTGTTGTTGGTTTGTTTGGTTTTCTCCCCCTCCATGGGAACGTGTTCTGTTTTGTGCAGACGGTTTGTCGCTTGTTCTCGACAGAGCCTGACCCGGTGAGGAGCGAGGGGGGGAGCGAGGAATGGAGCGATGAGCGCAGTCGTTGCGAAAGGCGCGGGCTGCGGTGCCTCCTTCGCGGCAGCACCCTGCTCCCTCGCAGGGAAACAGCCCTGAGCCTCGGCACATACCACAGCACAGGTTGTACAAACCCACGGAGAGGCTGGTGCTGAGCCGAAGGAACTGCGGGCAGGGCGC
>VYXC01003151.1:317658-395698 GCA_013397175.1 Platysteira castanea
GTGTGTGTGTGTGTGTGCGCGCTTTCCCCTTCCCTTGAGACAGCCCGTGCTTCCTTGGGGTTTATTTTTTCTTTTATTTTTGTCTTAAATTTCAAGCCTTGTTGTTACTGTTTCTGTGTTTTCTCTCCTCCTCTTCCTCCTCCTCCTTCTCCCAGAACTCGGGAATCGCTCCTGTGGATTGTGTCAGAGATCCCAGAATAGGGCGAATATGGACCAAAACTAAGGAGTTGGAGCTGTCTGTCCCCAAATTCAAGGTACTGCCCTAACTTTTGACTTTAGCTCTGTATACTTGTTTATCTGGGAGTGAAGCCTGAGTTCCAAATAGTTTAATGGACCGTTTAAATGACAGTCATATTCCTATTAACATTGTTATTTAGCAAACTGTTTAACAATAATCCTCTTCTATGAGGATAACAAGAAATCAATGCATCTGTCTAACGAGATCACTTGAAGGTTTTGGAGCTGGGGCTTCTCGGGTGGGGGGCAGCGGGGGGGGACTCTCTGCTGACAGCACTGCTCAAAATGCATCTTTGTAGCCCAGAAAGGAGCCGGTTCCAATGAGTGGCTGCAGTGGCAGAGCAGATGAGGTTCATCCAGAGCCTCGGAGGCTTTTTTTTTCCCCCCAAAGTTTGCAGGATGCTTTAACCCCCTCCCTCCCGTGCCGTGCTTAGGCCCTCCCCCACACTCATTAACAATGCCAGTTATTTTTATTGTTCCCCACCTTGTGCCCGTTTCCAGATTGATGAATTTTACGTGGGGCCAGTGCCTCCCAAGCAGGTCACCTTTGCCAAGCTGAACGACAACATCCGTGAAAACTTTTTGGCCGATATGTGCAAGAAATACGGCGAAGTGGAAGAGGTGGAGATTCTCTACAACCCCAAGAACAAGAAGCACCTGGGCATTGCCAAAGTGGTCTTTGCCACTGTCAAGGGTGCCCGGGAGGCTGTGCAGCACCTTCACAACACCTCCGTCATGGGCAACATCATCCACGTGGAGCTGGATACGAAAGGTGAGGGGGTACATTCGGGCCTCACACGTTTGGGGTTTGCAGAGCCCCTGCCTGTCCCACTCCCACCACAGAGGCTGTTGCAGAGGGCAGGGGCCTGGTGATTAAAAATACGAAGGGAGCCGGCAGCGGGTCTGGTGTCTGGGGCCTGGGCGAGTCACGTGGACCCAAATGTGTTGTCTGTTGCTAAGAGACAGCCCTGTAATTTGCAAAATGCTGCCATCCTGCCTGTCCCCTGCCTCTCCCCTGCCCATCCCTGTCCCTGCTCGCTGCCCTCCCGTGTCTCCCATCTCCCTGCCCCAGGCTGCTTCCTCTCAGCCACCTGCCAGGTCTGCTGGACCCGATGACACCTGCCTTTTGCAAACTTGGGATTTTCGGGCAAGTCCTGGTGGTTCCTGGGACCCAAAAGCGTGGATTCCGGCGGCGGCAGCGGGGCTGGGTGCTGTCCTCTGCGTGCCTGGCATTTCATTGATACTTAGAGCAGACTGGGGGCTGGCACAGCAGAGTGCACACGCAGCACTTGTCAGTGTGTGCGAGTGTGTAAGTGTGAGACTGGCTCTTAAAGTGACAGCAGCTCCCTGCCCTGGAGGAGCTGGCTCCCAGCCCCACACTGAGCCCTCAGAAGCCCAGCAAAGTTTCTGGAAGTGTGAAGGCATTGTGTTTGGTCTGTTCTCTCATCTCCCAAGCATGCTAGTGAAAGGGCTTTGCTAAAATCTGCCTAAATTTTAGAAAGTGTCTAAAACTGAGGAGGTGTGGATCAGTTGCTGGTTGTATTTCTACGTTCCAAAGGTGGCATTTCTAGTTAAAACTGACTTGCTGCACTCTTTCTTGGGAAAAAGACATTGCTAACACCATTTTCTTTAAAATTCTGATATTTTTGTTCTGTACTGAAAGGTTTCAACAGTTTAGTGCACAACCAACACAGCAGTTGGTGTGCCACATGTGATAGAGTAGAACAGGATGTTTATTGACATTGCTGACCACTGTTAGAAGAAAAATCACAGTAGTAGTATAATATTTTCTGTAGGGAGCTAGGCTTGACCTTGCATGTGTATACTTTGAAACTCTAGTATCAATAATTTTTACAGATGGGCTCCTTCACTTTTTTTGACATTTGAAGGTAGAAATGACATTTAAGGACAAATTAGCCATTTACAGATTTAATAGTATATGCTAAAGCTGTTTTGTAAGTGATGGATGTCTTAATGACAATCATTTTAAACAAGCTGATTGTACTGCCTTCCTCCTTGCTCTCCTCCGTTTATAAACTATGCTGCAAGTCTTGACCAGGTAGCTGGTCCAGAAAGTTTGTAGCACATCAGGGAAATGAGGGGGGGGTTATGCTTCTGTTTCCTGGGAGAAAATGCTGAAGTCAGTTTCAAATTGCATTGCTGTTTTGTTTGCCAGCTTTATGCTCTTAATGTATTTTTTTTCACACTGTTGCTTCTCTTTCATTCTAAAAGAGTAGGATTGTCAGTGTGCTATAATCTGTCAGAATCAAGTAAAAATGGTGCTCCTAAAATAGCATTAGCAGGTTAGGACATACTTAAAATATACATATATCATTTTCAACATTTCTTTCTAGTATTCCGCTTTGCAAGGCAATGTAAGGTTGGTTAAAAACTTTGTTTTCACAGTGTAACAAAATAAATATTAGGAGTGAAAGTATCATTTTTATCTGTCTGGCATGAGCATAGGCCTGGGAATCTGAAACTAATAAATCCAGTCTCCTCATCTGAGACAAGTTGTTTGAAGAAACTTCTCTGGCTCAGTTTATCCATCTACAGACTGGACACAATTAGTAATTACCTGTCTTAGAGCAATAGCTAGGAATCATTTCACATTCATGAACCTCTTTGAAATTGTAACTTCTCCTGCATTATGTTTGGGATCTGGGAAGAACTTTGAAACTGTAACAATTACTTTATATTTTTTTAAGAACAGTGAAAATAAGCCTAACGCTTTGGTATCTGTGGTGTTGTAGTGTCATGTGTGGGTGGTGTGTGTTAATATTTCAAGGTTATCTTCAAACTCTTGCAGTGAAGAGATTTATTTTGTCATGACTTCAGTTGAGCTAAAACAGTTTACATAGTTGAGGATGTGGCTCAGGACTTTTGTGAAATGAGATTTGATGCCCAAATAACTCCATCTGCAGCATTTGTTCAAGATAAGTCTTTTTCAGGACAGAATTGTGCTGAGGGCTGCTTTGTTTTTGAATTGAACAGGGTGATTCACAGGGAGTTTGGGGTTTGATCCTGCAGGAGTTTCTCATGGAAGTAGTCCTGGTTTTGGGGAGATACTGCCTGAATTCATTTTTCTGGGCTCAGGTGCTGGGTCTGTCCATTTTTCTATGTATTCTTTATCTTTCAGAGCAAAATTCAGACAGTTTCAGGGTCTGATTCTGTTGCCTTTGAAGCTGATGACAGATTTCTTACAGACTGCAAAATAAGTAGGATTAAGTTTTTGTAGTAATGAAAAATTCAATATCAAGAAACTGGGTCTTTGTAGACTTTAGGAATGAAAAGGCTGAGGCTCAGTAACACTATATGGGACAGTTTGCTTCTCTGGCTTTATTCTTCGAAAGATGCCACTGAGCTCTCCTTAAACTAGGGGGGGGAAAAGGATTAATTGGTGTCTTTTTGGAAAGACAGCATTAACAGTTTTGTCCTCAGCATTCCCATGCATTGTGTTTGCATTAGTAACAGGCAGTTTCTATGAGCAAGGTGTGTGGGGAGAGCTTTCTGAAGTGGCTCTGGGTGTTGGCAGAGGCTTCTCCCTTGGGTGAGAGTTTCACTTCTCAAATCTGCAAGCTATTTGCTTGGCACTTTGGAGAGGAGGGAAACGGCTGCGCTCCAGAAAGCATGGTAGAGAGCTGAGCTGCCAAGGAGGCTGAGAAGAGGAAAAAGGATTTAGAAACCTCCTTGTCTTGGCTGGAGAAGGGACTGTCTGACTTCGCTTGTACAGAAGATTATTTAAAAATGATCCTTGCGAGCTCAGAGGTGATGAATGCTCCTCTCTTGCATGGATGCAGTGGGCCGGGAGTGGTAGCAGGGTCATGTGAGTGTCAAGAATGTGTATTTTTACATAGACTGTGATATTTCTGTTTAATCAACTCTTGCATTGTGGTCTGTGCAGGTGAAACCCGCATGAGATTCTATGAACTGCTCGTTAATGGTCTTTACACTCCTCAGACCCTCCCTGTAGGCACCGAACAGGACGTGTCCCCAACTGGGAACGAAGCTCTCCAGGTAGGTGTGCTTGGCTTTTTTAAAATAATAACATTCTAGAAAATCCCAAACATGAACGTTAGCATTTTAACATTTTAAATTTAGCTTCCTTTTTGTGTCTTGCTGTAGTTCCAGTGGATGTTACTAATTCACATTTAAATAGAACTTGCTCATAATTGCCATAGCAAATGTACTCCTGAATGTGGAGCATGTGGCTGATCTGTGCCTGCTTTGCACGGGAAGTGCTTTTTGTCTTTCTGAGTGAAAAATGCCTACAGAACCGACAGAACGTGCCCTATTAACATTAGAAATTCCTGCAGTTAGGACTGGATCAGATCTGTCCCTGAGATGAGATTATTCCCTTGAAGTCAGGGGAATGATTTACAGTGGTACATTTGGCCTGGCGTCTGCGGTGTGTAATCCTCAGCGCGCACGGACTTCAGCCTTGCTTAAAGGCTGAGAGGTGGAAGGTGTCTGAGCTTCAATAGTGGCATCAATTTTCCAGAATCTTAATTAGTTGCTGGAATCAGCTTTTCATAAAAGCAGTGGAGAGAATTCCTGTGGACTTCCAGGGGTCCCTCGATATTTAGGGCACAATTCTCTGTGTGGCTTTGCACGATTACCTGCTTTCCTGTGAATCCCATTGGGATGAGAGGGCCAAGGGGAAGGGAGGCCCATTTATTTGAAGTCATCAGCCTCTTTGGCTTGTCTAAATGTACTTTGGCTCCTCATTGTGACTTAAGAACTCATTTTAAGACATCAAATTTGAAAGAGATTTGGCAGAGATTTTTTTCCCCTTCTCTCTACTTCTCTGTACTCCTATAACTTCTTCAAATGTCATGACTTCATTAATTCTGTGATCAGGTGTTCTCAGGACAGGTAATATCTGTACATTGAACATGAAAATCCCATTGATTTGAAAAAAATAAATATCTCCTTGCACCAAGGCAAAACCCCGGTATCCTTTTACAAAATCATAAAAGAGGTTGGTTCTTCCTTACCTCCCAGCAAGGTTCTTTTAAAGGCAGAAGGGAGGCAAGTAATGATTTTTCTGGGAGCCCTGCTATGAGTAGACCCTGACTGCTCATTTTTGCTGCTTCCACATCTCAAATAAAAATGGGCAGATTTGTTCTTACTCTTTTTTCAGGGTTAACAGCAAAACACTTAATTGATGGTATCACCCAAAGCAGTCCCTGCTGTAATTATCCTTAAGATTTTTTCTCTATATGTTGTGTTTATGTGTTATATTATTGTCCTGAATTGATTTTTTTCCCAATTACCACCAGAATTATTGCCTTGTTAGTAACTTTTAACTGTTTACATCATGGTTTTGACACTACAATCTGCCAACAAACTTGTTTGCTGTTGTAGTTTAGTAAATTACTCCTGGCATTTACTCCTCCCCTCGTGCAGAGCAGCAAAGACCTGACAGTTCTGCAATCCCTGCCTCCAGGCCATACACAAACCCCACTGAAAAACAGTCCACAGCCCATCTTCACTAAAGGTGCAGAGGTGTGAATGTTGTTAAGAACCAACCACGTGCTTCCTGCTCCTTTCTGTGGGTTTTAGAGCAGTTGAGGAAGAAACTTTACTGACGTCTCTGTGGTCATGGTGTCCAGGGGGTCAAACTGAGAGCAAGTCCACACTACTGAGTGGGTGAGACATGTGAACACAGCAGGCAGGTGAGGGTTCAGCTTGAGTTTGATGGTGCTGGCATGTTCCAAGCAGGTCATTTTACAGGTCTCTGCCTACCTGTGCTTGAGAGAGGAGCAGCCAGCCTGTGGCCTCACCAGTTGGCTGTGGTGCACTGTTGGGGAGCTGGAGCTCAGTCCATCCTCTGCTGCTACCAGGAGGATTCTCACTGAGCTCCCGCTTTGCATTATGGAAGATTGATTCTGGAGCTGATGATTAGTGTGGCACTGTTATGACTCAGCAGAGTCTGAGCCGGAGCAGGGCTGCTCCTAGAAACCCCCTGAACGTGCCTGTGAAGTGAGTTGCAGAGCAATTACTTGGCTGTTCTGTAGGTTTGCAGTGTTTCAGTTTCAAACACCATAATCAGTAGCACTCTGAGCATCTGTCTTTGTGAAAAGCTTTAAAATTGTGTTTCTGGCAGTTGAGAACTTTTTGTACTTTTTATATGTGTAGCCTTCTCCCTTGTTACAGATGAGTGGTAGAGAGCATGGTGGGTCAGCTCTGCTGCCTGGGTTTGGCTGCAGCCTGGCAGTTCATATTTGTGTGTTTTGATTTGTTCACAAAAAAAGATAAATTGACCATTTCACATCTCAGACTTTTCTTATTTTCTTCCCTGTTTGCAGTTTAGACAAGCATTACATAGTTGCTAGAAACTGCAACTCTTTCAGCTAAAAGTCATGTGCAAGTCTCCTGTTCACCTGATGCTCTTGGGGGTAGCTTACAAGGAAAACTTGTATCTGCTTTCTTCTTCCTCCTCTTGCAGACAAGTTCCTCCTTGCTTGACTTTTTCTTTTAAATCAAAGGAGATCGTTAATAATGGATAATGGGTTGTGTTTTCATGGATCCTGTAACCTATTTATTTTTTTGCCATGGAAATCAGCATGAACTCTTGGGTGCTCAGCTCCTCTGAAAACCAAACAGATTAGACAAACATCTTTATAAAAGTGTGTGTTTAGCTGCTTTTCTCTCTTCCGTTGTTACAGTTGACGGATTCCCTGAAGCGCCTGAAGGACAGTTCCCTTTCTTCCGCGGGATCCTCCGTTACCCCAAACAGCAGCACGCCCTTTTCCCATGACACAGCCTATTCCAGCTGTCGGCAAGACACCCCAAACTCGTACAGCCAATTCACCCCGCAGTCCCAAGGAACGCCCCACACCCCGCGCTTGGGGACGCCGTTCTCCCAGGATTCCACCTACTCCAGCCGGCAGACAACGCCCGTGTACCATTTTGGGCAGGACAGCGGGTACAAACCCAGGAGGCACGAGACGAAATTTACGGATGCGTACAACCGGCGCCCGGGACACCACTACGTGCACAACTCAGCGGGGGTGTTCCGAGGCGCGGAGCATCAGTTTAGTACGTTCAAATCCCATCAGCAGGAGCCAGTTCAGTTCTCTCACACTCCTCCCCTGAGCCACTCTAGTTCTTCAAGCTATAAATCTGCCTTCTCTCCCTACCAAGCACCAGCTGTGTTTCCCCAATCCGAGGAGCAGCCGTTTCCCCAAACTTCCAGGGAGACAGAGTACCGGAGACCTGCTCCGCCTCCCACCGAGATGGTTGTGGAGAGCAGCGCTGCCCCAAGCATCGATTTTGTCCCAGTGAAGGAGAAACCAGAGGAGCCTCCGCCCTTGCCCGACTCAAACTCTGTTCCTGAACCGAGCACAGCGTCCTTCTCTCAGACTCCAGAGAGGAGTGAGACCCCTGGCACCCCCACCATGGAGTCTGAAATGCAGCATAACAGTTTAGACTCAAGGATTGAGATGCTCTTAAAAGAGCAGAGAACAAAATTACCCTTTCTTAATGAGCATGACTCGGATACTGAGGTCCGAATGGAAGGTAGCCCTATTTCCTCCTCCTCTTCCCAGCTCTCCCCCATCCCAACGTACGGTTCGAACTCTCAGCCCGGTTTCAGGGGTCAGACGCCTTCCTCGCGCCCTTCCAGCACAGGCTTGGAGGACATCAGCCCCACACCATTACCTGACTCTGATGACGATGAGCCCATCCCTGGGACAGCTTCTCTGAGTCAGAATTCCCGGGGGACGTCGGAGGCCAGCATGACTCCCATTGATCAGCTGAGCAGGACCTCCAAAATTGAGACCTTGGAGGCTAAAGAAATGGTGCCTGGTGACCAGACTCCAACGTCAGAAAAAATGGACGAGGTAAGTGAGCTGGAACTGAGTTATGAAGCTTTGCACGTGTCCCCAGAGCTGGACAGGGTGGGGAATTGCACTTGTCTCTGTGTCGTCAGAGCGTGGGGTTTCTGGTGGCTTTTCCTTTTACTCAAGCCAGCTGGAAATGAGTTAGATGTGACGCAAAGTAATGGTCTTAATCAATTTGCAGTCTCCAGCTTTCCTTATTTATAATATCAGCCTGCTGCAATTTATAGCTTCAGGAGAGCTCAAGGACTGCAGAAGCCACCAAAGTTTGGCCAGTGTTTAGGCTGTGTGAGCGTCCTGAGTGTTGACAAGCACTTAAGCCACTAGAGGAGTTAATGGAGCGCTTTCTGCCATTGCTGTGGTCCCTGAGCAGGGGTGTGTATGCAGGCACACACTTGCTTAGCGGGGCTTTCATGTTGCACTGAAGTATTGAATGTATAGGGTGTTTGAAAGCTCTCCAGCTATTCCTGCCATCTGGTTCCAACGGGAGACAGTTGCTGGGTTTTAATACTCACTTAGCTCGGGAGGGAGGGAGTATTTGAAAGGGGAGGTAGTTGACTTGTGGGGGATGTGCTCCACCTAGTCTTCCAATAATAGAGCAGAGCTTGTTGCCTCTGCCGGGGCATTTGTGGCTGAAGGGGGAGAGAGAGCTGAGCAGTGTGGAGCAGTGCCAAGCAGACAGGAATTATGTTGCATGGCTTGTCTGTTTGGGAGGTCTGTTGCAACAAATGTGAGTATCACTGCAGTGGACGTGTTGGTCCTATTGTGCTGTGTCAAGGAACAGTCAAAATACAGATCTCTGCAAATGCCAGACCTTTCTCCTCAATGTTTATAATGGTCATGCAAGCAGATGAAACTGCTGTCCCTGGTGTGCAAGAATGCTGCAGTCAAGAGGGCTGGTCTTGTGTAAATGTCCCGAGTGTGGTAGATCAATTTAATTTACTCATGAAAGTTTACTGGCGTTAAGCTGGCAGAATGGATTTCCCTCCAGTGGTTTGCAGTTGTGAGGTTGTCAGCGGAGAAGCGGCTGCGTTTCGGAAGAGGAGGAGCTGCTCCCGTAGCCGTGGGCTTTGCAGGGTGCTTCGCTGGAGGGAAAGCTCTGCAACAGTAACACAGCGCAGGTCTGGGTGCTAAACAGTGAAAACAATGTACTGTGCTGGATATCTTGTTTTTTCTGCACTTTCGAAACCTGCTTGTCCTTGCAGTTGCCAGTTTAGCCTTTGAAACAGTTCAGCTGCTTGAGTTCTCATTCATCATCCGGGCTGGCCCAGGCTCCCCTCTAGGGAGGCAAGTCCCTGGCTGGTGGGGCCTGATGATGTGTTAATTAGGAATGGAGTTTTGATTCCTTGAGCTCTGGTCTGGCAGGCTTAAGAGGGGATACTCTTAGTTTGCCTAAAAGCCAGCAAGGGAGACATCCCTCATCTCCTTGCCTTTCTGGGTTTGTATCTGCTGTCCTTGCTCTCATGCAAGTGGGTTGCATCCAGTTCTGAGTGTGTTTAGGAAGATGGGTGGGTGCCGTGGTGTGTGGGGTCAGGCACGTCCGTAGCTGACACCGGGGCTGGGGGACTGGCTGGGATGTGATATTGTAGGTTGTGATATGGGGCAGCAGCATGCTGATGTGGAAGCCCATGTTAAGTCTTTGTTTCTCCTTAATGAGCTGCTGGTGTCAGAAGTTCACGTCCATGGCTCTGTGATACAAAATGATGTAAGTGCCTCAATCCTCTGCAGAAGTCAGAAGGGTGATAGCAGGGTCTCCATGCAGGTCATTGCTGCCTTATTCGTCTCCTCCCCCCAGAAAGTTGGTGTTTGTTGTTGGAGCTGTTTATTCAAACTTCCTCTTGGTTACGAATCACACTAAGCTATTCTGACATGTTTGAAAAGTTGCCTGAGCCTTTCATTGCTCCTTGTGATGCAGAAAAAACGATCTCCATGTGTTTTTGCTTCCTTTCCCCACCCTTCTCCCCACACAGTTTTTTGCTTTAGAAAAAAGCTCTTCTGGCTTCCCTCTCTTTTGCTGAAGGAGCAGAGCTGAACAGTGACTTAACATAGGCTGAAATTTGAGCTGCAGCTTTCCAACTGAGTTAGAGAGGGGCATTGAGTCTGTGTAAGGGCTGGAAAGCTGAACCTCCGGCTTCAGCCTATTGTGATACCACTATTCAACCCCAGTCCTTCAGAGAATCCTCCAGCGAAACAGAGGGAAGGCAGACACGAATATTTCTGGCGACTGTGTGGCTTGGGGAGCAGAGCAGGAGTGATATCTTAGCATAGGGAAGGCTCATTAAGTATCATAAGGAAGCAATAAAGGGCAGAGAGTTTGAACTTACTTAATACTTGGCTCTTCAAGGGTCAGAGCAGCCCCAGGCCAGCTCTCTTTGGGTGGATGCTCTAGCTGGGAAAATCTCAGGATTCATGAGGATGCCAGCAAAGTCACAGGGAAGTTTTTCCTGAGATGATCAGTGCTTTTGAAGGACCTCCTCCTGTTTCCTATCAAAACAAGTACGATTTTTGTCAATGATTGCTGATACAGTAACATCTATTCTTTAGGTGAAGTGCTGTCAAATCGTCAGGCAAATTAACCCCCCCAGACTTGCCATAAGTAAAGAAGGTACAGCCAAGCCCCAAAAATGCTCTGATTTATCATGCAAGAGCCTGAGTTTGATTTCAAGATCCAGTATGATACTCCTAAGCCAGAATTTGGCAGGGATTTTGGGTGTGGGAGAGGAAGGGCTCTGCATCTGTCTGCAACACCTAACCCTGCTAATCTCAGAGCGGTGATTAAGGTCTGTAGAGAAAGTCCAGCTAAGCTTAGCCAAGGGACCAGGCTGAGAGGTGGAACAGTGGGATGTGGGCAGTACGAGGTAAGGGGAGGAAAAGGATCCTTTCCAAACAGCACAACCTGCCAGACAGGAAGGCAGGGCAGAGAGGGCTTTTTCAAGAAACTAGAAGATGGCAAAGAAAAAAAAGAAAGAAAAAAAGCTGAGCTGCATTGTTACATGAGGGAAAATTTTGAGGGAGCAGTGTACGAACTTTCCTTCCTATGTGCTTGAGAAGATAAAAAGGAAAGTATAGTAATAATTTTTTTTTCACAGGATCTTTGCTGTTTCGGAAGTGCAGAGGTTAAGTACGTACAGTTTGACGTTTTGACATCACATCTGAGCCAGGTCTTGTTTTGGCTTGGCTTGTGACGGGAAGAGGCCCTGCCTTTGTGCTGGGGAGGGTGACAGGATTGCAACGAGTCACTTTGTTGTATATTGATGGAGCCTTTCATGTTTCAGCTTATGAATGTATCAGTTTGTATGCATAGCCAGTGTGTAATAGGAAGACTGTATGGTTGACAGTGGTATTTTTCCAGATTTATGAGTACAAAAGCACTTTTTAATTGAGGGATCAGCAGTCTTCTGTCCTCCTGGTAGTTTGGCTAAGCACTGAGTTACTGAGGTGGGAGGGGCGCATTAAAAACGCCAAAGATCATCATAAAAATAAAGATCTTGCAGCATGAATGAGGCGAGAGCAGTTCTGCTGCTTGCTGGGAATTCTAGCAAATGGGTTGGGGAGTGACCTGGAAGTTACACAGTGCCCAACAGCCCTGGAGACCCTGAAAGCCACTGCTGTCACCAGCTGTCTCACCCGGCTGCTGTGAGTGTTTTTAATGCCGTGCTGGGTGCTGAGGTGCCTCTTGCAGGACAGTGTCAGCCTCCCTGGGACAAGCTGTGTGAATGCAGTGGGTCCTCCTGCAGCTACCCAGGGAGAATTTCCCAGCTGTGCTTACACACAGCCGAGGTGGGTCAGGCTCAGCCCTACAACAAGCTCTGCTGAAGTCCCCGAGGTTACATCTGGGCTGAATTGCCCTTCATGTTGAAGCATCTTTGGGTTCTTGTGTGGTCACGGCCAGAACTGGAAGAAATTTTTGTTGAAGTGTCATATTGTCCCTCCGGAACCTTAGCAGGATGTGATGACATTCCCCTCAAGACTCTGCCTCGTGTCTTGTGTGGCTCCATGCTGCTGCATCCCCATCCAGACTGGGTATTGTTTCAGTAGCTGGTAAACGATTCCCCATTCCTGCAGAGCCAAATTCAGCCTTTAGCTGTTCAAACTCTTGTGAGACAAAACAGAGCCTGGGTGTTGTCCAGGCAGTGAGAGGAGCTGTTGAGGGTTTTGGTGCTACCTGCAGTGGTTGCTCCAGGGGCAGTTGATGCCCCTTGGAGCTGAGCTGAGCAAGAGCAAGTCCATCTGTGTGCAGGAGGATGTTCTCCTCCTGTACCCTGCTCCCACCCATGGACTGTGTGGGTTGGAGGCAGCCCCTGGGACACTGGTGATGAGTTATATGGAGCCTCCTGAAGAGGAACCCGATCTCACTCTACTGAGGGATGTTTCTGGGCTGAGGAGCTCAGTAGTGATTTATTCAAGGTAAATGCACATAAGGTTGAGAAGGTAGATCCTCAAGAGCCAGGAAATTTGATACCTTCGTTTCCACAGTAACTGTGCAAGAGCCCTTACGCCCATAAGTAGCTGTTATGTATATATAATATATATGGGTACACCTGGGATGTAGTTTACAGCTGGAGTAGGAGTCATCATTTCTGGAGGGAGATGGGGAGAGTAAATGGGGAAAATGGTTGCTCTGAATGTAGTCTTTTAATTGAAGAAGAGAGAAAAACCTAAGAGCTGTGATTTATGCCCAGTCTCATAAACACTTTTTCAAATTTTCCTGCCTCCTGAGCTCTTGCAGATGTGATCATGCCTGACAGAACCGGTTCCTAATGGAAACTCAAAAAATAGGTATCATGTTATGACCATGAATTTCCAGAAATACAGCCAGCCAATGCCCAGGCAGCAGAGATTTGGATGACTGCTGTGGTTTTACATGTGAATTACACCAGCCATGCTAAACCTGTGAAATTAAAATGAGAGTGAACTGCTTAAGCTGTGGGTTCAGTTCTGCCCTCCCTGACCCATGCATAGCAGCAGCGAGAAGCCACAGGGACTTCAGGGAATCTTGTGGACTTTAAGCTTGTTCAGAAAAGAAAGGCAGCACACAAATCCCTCAAAAGGTGATTTAAATGTGACTCTACACTGGCCCCTTTGAGAGCTCAGTGATCTGTTCAGCTTCTGAGTCCTGAGGAGGGAGCAGGCTGGGGCAGGACTGCAGCCCTGCATCCTCCTGGGGATGCTCAGGGCTGAGGGTCTGTTCCTAAATACCCTGACCAAGGCAAGGATGTCCAGGCTCCTGGAGCAGTGGAAGTGCACGTTGTTATCTTACGTTTTTTTTTCAGAACTGATGCTGGAAGACCACAGGCAGGGACTGCTTCCTTGTACACTGATTCATTTACCACATGACAACCTGCTGCTCCTCCAAAAGTTTCTATGAAGCAGAGGAGTCTGTTTGTTTTTGCTAAGTTGTATTTCACTTTTTGTATTTGGCTCTGATTTGATTCTTGGAGTGCTTGCAGAGTGGTTAGCAGAGCAGAGGGCTTGACCAGACAAATACTTAATAGAGGAAGCAGCAAGAGGTAACAAGCCCAGTGTCAGTTTTTACAGTCACTTTTTTAGAGCAGGACTGCATAGGATTCACCTGGCGTTCCTGATGATACACCCCTCATACGTGTGTGCTTCTGGTGGGGAGGAAACCTGAATGGAAAAATATTTGACTGTTTGTGGTTTGGGTTTTTTGGATACCAAACAACTCCAGTAGAGTGAGAGAACGTGTCTCTGGTTGATAACAGAGCTGGAAATGGTGAAATGCTCTGGAGTGTAACTGAAAAATAGAAAGCAGGCTGTGGTTGGGAGGCTGAGTGGTTCTTTTGCTCTCACACTGGGCCAAGGCTTTGAGGCTTTTGCATTTTGCATACCTGATAGAATTGACATTGCCATTCCTTTTTATAAATCACTGTTGCTGACAATAGTCTCACCACTAGCTCAGTTTGTTCTGTTTCTCCACCAGTGACTTTCTGTAAATTTTCAGTTCCTGGTGGACTGACTGTGAATACTTGAACTGCTTGTTAATAGGTAGAGCATTGCTTATTTTGTGTTTGTGTAATCTGTAGATGCTCCCGCACTGCAAAGTTAGATCCAAATTACAGTGTTTAACCATAGCACATAACTTATGGTGGAATAATATCTGCAAATCTGAGCTCTGCAGACCATCCACAGTTAGACAGCCTTTGGCATCTTCCTTTTACTGCTTGCAGAGTTCTTCCTATTCTTTACAACACTGAGGATTTAGCAGTGACGATATTGAATGTTCAGATGTCATAAATGCAGGCTGTGAAGCCTCACGTTGAAGTGACACATTTTCCTCACAGTTTCTCCAACCCATTATCATTCCAGTTGCGTTTCGCATCTGATGGCTGTGAAAAGTGACCAAGGGAATGCAGACAAGTTACTGGATGGCGGCGTGTGTTGCAACATGCAGTGACACTGAGAAAACGTGCCAGTGTGTTAGGTAATCAGTAGAAATATTGAGAAAATAATTGCTGTTAACATATTGTGCTGGCAGCCGCCAGAACAGCACTAATTTCTGGGTCTGGTTATGAAGATGCCGGAGCAGCCGCTGTGTTCTATATGTGTCTGTGTCTGACACAGAGCACTGAGCAGACGAGCTCTTATTCAAATTTCTGCTGGCTGGTGCCTTTCCTGGAGTCCTCTAAATAGACACAGTTCATCAGTAGAACGTTTTTTCCATATTGCATCAAGTTTGAGGCCCATGACTTTGCCACCCCCCTTCTGTTAATTTAAATTTTCAGTTTGGGGGACTTGTTTGTACCTAGTGAAGACGGGGCAGAACTCAAAATGAAACCTGTGAGATCGTTAACTCTGTGCATCATGTACCTGCCCACGAGGGCTCCTTGGACCCAGACATGTTATTGCTGTCTCAGGACTTTTATGAAAGTGCAGTGCTTGCTTTTGGAAATGCCCATTCACCATGACAAAAAGATTGCTCAAATTTTGTCCTCCTAAAAGCAAAATATTTTAAAAAACAAAGAAGAAAGAAAGTGGTAAAGGGAAAAAAGAAGTTTAAGATGTTTTTTTATTTGCATAGTGCTAGAATAAGGTTATTGTCTGCTTTCACACATTTCCAGCAGTGCAGACAGGCCTCATGAGGTGGAAATAGCAAGGCAGCAAATTGAGGTTTCTCATTTCTCTCCAGGCTGGAATAGGTGGAATAGGTTTGCTCCTCTGGCTGCTGCAAGAGTGTTGCTCCAGGAGCAGTTTGAGTAGAAGTTGTTCTTCTTGTTGTTGGTGGCTTGGGCTCTGGCAATGGCTCTGTGCACGGAGGGCACCGCGAGCCTGTGCTGGAATCGGAACCAAAACCGCCCGGACACGGAGCTGGCAGCAGTGCCTGTGCTTGGGAGGCTTCCCTGCTAAAGGGTCAGACAGCTGGAGCTCAGCTTCCAGTTCTCCCTCAACTTCAGCATTTTCTGTTGGCGTTTGGAGTTGCTGGCTGCTCTGAACGCTGTGTTTGGACTGTGTATTTATGTGGAGTTGATAACAGTGTGCTAAGTGCAATTATCACACACCTTTGACCAGCTCACCTGCGTTTTACCCTATCTCTCTCTCTCTATCAGGCAGTAATAAGTCAGGGAGATAGTTAGGAAAAAGGCTCTGAGAATGGTGAGGAGGGGAGGAAGAGGAGAAACAAAGATGGTCTCGCCAGGGTCCAGTCCTTCTGGTCTTTCCTCCTTGCCTGCAACTTCACGCATTCAAGGTGGGATGTCCTCAGGCTCACCACTGCCCAGATTCCCTGTGCCACTGGGCGAGGTGGCACAGAGCCTTGGGAAGGAGAGGGCTGAGGATGGTGCAGGTTGGGTGACATCAAGGACAGATGGTGTTTGTTTTTCCTGGGCCTTTTGCTGTCCTGATCAAGGAGTACGATGTCTGCTGCTTTTGTGGGTGGTGTGAAGTGGGAGTTGCTCTCTTATATCCACATTTTTTCCGAAAGAACTATGTTTGGTGGTGAGCAGATACAGATTTGTGCTTCTGTCCAAGCAGCCTGTCCTCCTCCCGTGGTGCAGCATCAACATGTGTTGCACACACCAGGGAGATATTCCCTGTGGAGCCTGGGGAGGGACTGCTGAAGCAGGCAGCTTTTTTCCAGGTTTCCCTTTTCCCAAAGGCGCTTGTTATTTCTGGTGCCTTGTGTATCCCAGGCAGAACAAAATACACGTATTTGAGGTGATGGCAGTGTTGTTTGGTGGAAGCAGGAGCTGGTGTGATGTTGGCACGTGGCTCTGGGGGCCGTTTCCCAATCCAGTCCTTGTTGCTAAGCAGTTGCCAAACGTGGCATTTTGGTCGGCAGATGTGGCTCAGAGTTTCCAGTGCAGATAATTGAAATATTGTCTTTGAAGGATGCAGATAAATGTGAGCAACTGTTATCATGGTGCTACAAGCATTTTGCTATTGTCAGGAAGAAGAAATACTTGGAAAATATGAAAATCCTTCCTACTGCATGAAATTATTCAAATTGCAGTAAGACATAAAGGGCAATCTACCAGTGGAATGTATGCCATGGAGACGTGTGTGAAGGATGAATTTTGACAAGGGAATCTCAACAAATTTATTTGCTTGTTAATATAGTGTCAGGTGGGATGTATCTCCCAAATCACCTCAGGAAAGTGGTAACAGCAGATGGGTTTGCAAAGCTGAGGTGTGTTCCAGGTCCGTGAGAGGCAGGCAGGTGGGGAGGGTTTGGTGGCAAGGGGCAGCCTGGCCCTAGCGCAGCCCTGATGGAGGATGGTGTCCTGATGCTGGGGTTGCTTTTAAATTCCCTGGGAGCTCGGATCATGCTGGGAGCACCTGGCCTGGCTGCAAGGCACCAGCAGTCAGCTGTGAACCCTGCTGGGTTGGATGCTCAGGCTTCAGCTTGAGGAGGTCTTGTAGCATGGCTTTGTCTTGGATCGTTGCTGGGGCACACGTGCTGCAGCCAGAGAAGTGGCAGTTTTTGCAGTATTTTTACTATTTTAACTGAGCTTTGGTATCAAGAGCATTGCACAGTGCAATTGTTTTAGTGAGGCACAACTTCAGTATCACATCCAGTGAGATTCACTGATGGTGGTCTGTGATACAAGGACCATTGTGCAGCTCTGGTGCTTCAAAAGGTGCTGAGGCCAAACGGTGCTAAGTAAAAACGATGAGCTGCAAACCACCACAGCAGCTGTTCTGCAGAACTGCTTAAAAAATAAAAAGGTGCCCATGCCTTCCAGCTGGCCACCTGCATCAGTGAACGGGGCATGGAATGCAGGAGCACAGAGCTGTGTTTGCCTGGTTTTGTGCCTTTCTCACAAGTGTTTCACATAACTTTTTAAGTAAGTAACCTGCCTTTTTAAGACTTCATCTATAGCTTCAAATATGATGAACCAGTCTAATAGGAATGCTGTTTTAAAAATATGAATAAGAGCTGTGTGATGGAGAGGGGTTTAGCTGTGTCTGCTCAAGGATGGGCTGTAGTGCTGCTGTGCTGCTGTGAGCTTCTGCAGGGCTTCGCTCATCCCGAGCATTTTAGCAAAACTCTTTAAAGCAGGTGGTAAAGAAGTGAGTAAAGTAAGTGTCACCAACATGGGGAGGCCTAGAAGAGCCTGAGGGCTGGAGTGGTGGGTCTGAGGAGCAGAACATGGACCAGCTGGTGCTGCCTGCTGCTGAAGGGCTCTGCCGTGGACACGCTGCCCTTCCACTTGAGCAGTCACCTGTGAGAGAGCTTGATTACAAGCTCTGCTGCAAGAAGAGAGCAGGAGAGACTTCAGACTAACTCATGAGTAAGCAAGGAGAAGGCACATCTTTACCATTTCTTGGCTATCTGTGTTGTTGGGGCTTATCTCCTCTGGGTTACTGAGAGTCCGCAGTGGCTGCCGTGCAGCAGCCCCTCAACAGCTCCCCTGGGGTCCCTCCTGACCAGATCAGCAGTGCTCAGCTCAGTAGCTGCTGCTGGACCCGTGTTCCACAAGCATCTAATCCATTTTTCAACCCATCTGCACTCCAGAGCCTGTGCAGTATCCTGTGACAGTGAGGTGCACAGCTGAATTTTGTCCTAGGTGAAAAGTGTTTCCGTGTGTTTGTTAAAACCTCCTGGTTGCTAATTAGGGGGCAGGTGGGGAAATCAGCACACTTTACCTCTCCTCTCTTCTTTGCATATTTTATGCCTGCACAAGTGGCAGTGGGAGTGCAGCCCAGCTGGGGGTATTTCCACTCTGGTGCTTTAGAACACTTGCGGTTAAACAATTGATTTTGCATGTAGTGGGGATAGTTTGATAGTAAAAGTTTGATATCTTCTTGAAGGCCATGAGAAATGTTATGTCCTGCACAGGGATTGTTTTTGTTAAGGGATCAGTCAGCAGTTGGCAGCCACGAGAGTTATGTTTCTATCACCCAAAGAGAGTGGTAAGGGGAAAAAATTGCATTTCCCTCATTGAGAAGGTTTTGAAAAAGGACAGTTTGGAGGTATTTCTTGCTCTTTGTCTTAGAAAAAAGATTTATGTTGTTTTAATTAATATGTTACATTCCTCAGCTGATCGGCCTGATGCTGTCCTCTCTAACTGCATGCACTTAGTTAAATATCAGTACAGCAAGAGAAGGAAAATCTAAGCAGGAAATAAAGCAATGAAAAATTCAAGATGCCTCCAGAGAGAAGAGAAGTGTTACCAAAGGGGAACTGTTTCTTGCTGGCCTCACCCTTACTTTTGAGGAAGAACATCTACTCAGCTGCTGGAAATAGGCTCCTCAGAGTGAAGCACCTCCTGTGGTCTAGCTGGGTTTTAATGCATCTACGGCTTTGCTGGGAAGGACTTGTTAGGTTTGTGCTGTAATGCTCAGAAAATGAGGAGCTGCTAAGCTCATTAGGGTGCCACTCATCATTTGTGGTCACTGCTGCGAGGGCCTCGCAGCCTGGCCACAGCCAGGGAGGGTTTGTGTCTCCTGAGCACGAACAGGACACTGCAAATTCTGCCATAACTGCGACAGCCACGTGATTTCAGCCACTCCAGGGTACAGTAGTACTATGTGAAAGGGGAAGAGTATCAAACTGGCCTAGTTGTGCTGATTAGAACTGTTTAAATACAGCATGTGTACAACCTATTCTTCAACAGGCTGCTATCAGCTGGGAAGCTAGACTGTTTTCCATGCTTATCTCCTTTCTTATCTCTCTTGGTAGGAGATCTGAATTGGTGGCTCCATTTGACCTAAGGTTTAAGTATGAGGGTGAGGTCAGGGGCTGGCATGTGAGCTCTTGCCTGGCACTGAGCTGTGAGGGATCTGTGTACTCTGCACATGCAGTTATTGCAGGGTGGGTTTTTTTTTTTACTTAGATGTGGACTCTGATCTAATGTTGCCAGTTCCCTTTATCTTCGATTGCAAAGGACCTTCTTTAGAAATGTGGGTGCATTTCTGCACAGCAGTGTGAAGAGCAAGACGGCATTACGGAATCATTTGGGAAGTGAGTTCTCTGTGTACAGTGGGATTTCTGCTGAATTCCTTGCTTTTCTTTGCATCTTTAGAGAAGCAGATGCTGCCTCGAGCTCTGCATCTTTTGTGTGTGGACAGACCTTAAAATAAAATAATAGCTGAGGTGGCAGAAAATGACAGAGGAGCCCATTGCATGCATGCCACTGCCTTTCTGTTTTTCAGAGAGACTGTTCAGTTCCTCTGTTGGATTTGGCTGGTTAGTTCCCAGAACTCTGCATCACTGAACCTGGTGTCTGAAAAGGGCTTTACCTGGGTAAAGCCAGTCTGGCTGTATGAAAGTCTTCGGGAGAAGCAGAGAACATTCCCTGACTAATTTATCTGTAGGGGGTATTTTCTTGCCACTCTACCATCCTTTTATGCATGACTTAGCTTCCCAGCCGACTAAAGCCTTTGAAGTTAGATTGCAAATAGCTCTTCAGCTATCCCTTCCCCCCATCTAAAATAGGGAAACCAGAACAACCATTGCTGTGGAAAGAGCCTGCCTTTTTACATGGCTTCCCAGTGTTAACACCCCTCTCTTTTCCTCCTTCCTTTCCCCTACCTCCTCCTCCCCCCCATAAAGAAACCCTTTTTTTTCCCCTTAATAAGATCTACTTAAGACTTGAGGGAAAAGGCCATGGTTCCGTGAGATGGTAAATCCAATTTTAGGGTGTTTCATATGTGATGAAAAACACTGTGGCCACATGACACTGCCCCTGAATTGGCACACATTCGCCCTGCCAGTTCGGATTTGTCCACATAATGCAGGAGGGGCCACTGGCCAGGCCAGCCTCGCATGGGGGCACGCACGGCCTGCCCAGGCCTCCCTGAGCTCGGGCTGGGGGCCAGTGGCTCCCCATCTCATGCTCTCACTGTATTTTGTGACCTGCCTGGTTGGATGTTCACGTCGGTCTCCGCTCAGATCTGTGCAGTTGGGGGCGTCTGGAAGTTTCCAGTCTCGGCGTTGCTGAGTGTGGACCCCAAGGATGTTATGTTGGCCTCTCTTTGCAGACACCAGGGAGTCTCTTGTGCTTGGGAAGCCCAGAGGCAGTGTCTGCCTTCTCCAAATATCCCTTCTTCCATGATCTTGCTGACAGGAGCAGTGTAACCACATCATGTGCCGTGAGATTTGCAGTTCAGAGCCTCCTCCTTTTGGAAGGGAGAAAGACCTGAGTTAAGCCATCCCCTTTGTGGAAGGTGATGCACTTACTAACAAACAGAGCAACCCCTCAACCTAGCTCTCTTTGCCAGTTCATCTCTTCAGGATTTCTGCTGAGGCAGATCTGGCAGTTGTTTTCCCACTGCTTTAATTCCTGGCTCTAGGATTTCTGTCATAGGAAGCTCTTGCAGTGGGCTCTTGAAATCCACATTGAAAACTGGACTGTGGTGCTGTCTTGCCAGGAGAATGGATTTTTGAAAGTACTGAATGATGACTGGGTGTTCTCCCCTTGGGATCACGTTCCTCAAGTTGTCTTTTTTCTGGATCAATGAAGATTTGTTTACCTCAGACTGCACCACATGGGCTTCCCTTCTCTGTCCTCTTGCTTCAGCTAGAATTGTCTGTCCTTCCCTGCATCACTTGGTGAATGAAAGAAATTTCTAGCCTCGTGGAAATGCCTGGAGGCTGCCTGAGTGGGTGTTTCTTACTCCAGGATCCATTTTGACTGCTGGAAGGAAGAATCCATGCATTGTTTCCTACAGCCACTGCAGCTTCTATGTACGGTCAAGTAAAAACAGCCTGAACCCCCTCCTCTTCAATCACTGCATTAATTTTCTCCTATTTTTGTGGGGTTTTTGTGTGGACCATTTCATGCCCTGTGTCACATCAGGGGCTTTGCTTTGGGAAATACTGATTTAAGTTCCTTTCCTTTCCTTGGAGATGTTGATGTTATTCCACTGTCCTGCAGGGAGACAGGATAATCCCCTCTGGAGTCTGAAATGGGCCTCGAAGTGTTGAGACCCATTTCAGCTGCTCGGTGCATGTGAGGGCCTGCAGAAAGTGTGGTGTGGATTTACATGAGGCTGGGATGCTCTTTGGCACTGCTGTCCATCCTACAGGAGTCATTTCAGCTTGTTTTGTCATCTTGATTCACTAGATTTTCTGACGATGGCATGGGCTGTTGGGCAGCTGTCCAGCTCTCCTGCTGTCCTTAAAACATAAGTCAATTAACTTCTGTTCCTGGTGTCAGGAAACACTGGGAGTGAGTGAGGAGACCTTTTCCCTTTGTAAACATTAGCCCCATGTACCTCCCCCTCTCAAGAGCCCTTCCTGCCCCACACTGACAGCCCAGTTGAGCTGCTTCCCTGCATCCTTCCAAATCCCTACTTGTGGCACCTCCCCGTGTGCAGGATGGTCTAATTAGGGACCAGCACTTCATGGAGCACATTGTGAGACACAAACAAGCACGTGGCATTTCCTCACCCTGTCCCCCTCTTCTGGGACCAGCAGGGTCTTCTAGGGAATTCTCCCTCTATCCTTCTGTGGTTTGAGATATCAACTCAAAGTTCTCCCTTGGCCTTAGGAAGGAAAGTAAGTGGCGTAAATTGGGCTGGTGTTTGCAGTGCTGTTTGTTTACAATGAGCACTTGGATATTATTGTCACTTGTTTTACTTGTTGGACAGCCCTGTAGGTGTGGGGAGCATTGTCTGTGCCAAAGAGGTGCTGCAAGTACCAGACCAAAACACAACCCGAGCCAACACAGAGTGTGTCAGGTGGGATATTGTCATCATAGAGAGCTTGAATTCTCTCTTTCAGGTAGTCAGAGGTACTTTGGCCATTGGTGATAGAGAAACCAAAACAGCCAAGGAATGTCTCTCCTTCTGTGAGAAATCCCTCTTCCATTAGGGCATTTTTGGTGTCCCTTTTTGTGGGACACAGCATTGAGCCCATCAGTCTGATCTGTGTGTTTGCAGCCTTTGCTTGTGAGTTCGTTTGTAAAGTGCTGTATAAATATATAACTATATAAAAACCTTGCAGTCGTCTTTTCTAGAGATAGAATCACATGTTGCTGGAGATATTTTATAATCACTGATTTGTAATACGTAAATCTTTCCATTTGCCAATTACTGAGCTGGCCATTTTATTACAGTGCAAACACCAGAAAGGTGTCCCAATTAAAAGCTGCTGTGGTTGCCCTCATGGGCTCTGACTGCAGCAGGAGGATGGGAGCTCTCTCAGCTGCCCAGAGGAGGTTGAAAGACCTGACTAACCCATGGGGAGGAGGCAACAACCTAATTCCAGCTCAATCCAGGCTACGGTGGTGATGGGCTGGCCACCCCAAGCCACCACAGGCACTGGGGACAGCACGGTGACCTGACCAGGTTGGGAAGCTCACCCAGGAAGGTGCAGGCAGCAGTTTGCTCTGTGTTTTTGCTGCTGAACTGCTGGCAAACCACCTGGAGTGGCTCTGCCCTCCTGTACTCCACGTCTGTAACACCAGGGGAGCACCGCCCTTGTGCGTGTTCTTCCCGAGGCAGGGCTGTAATTATGGTTAGCAAAGTAAAAATACTTGTGTGCGTTGTAAATAAGGTGCCGAGTCTGCCTTGTTCACGCCTGGCACGGCGAGGTGTGAATGCTCAGCACGGTCCCTCTGCCATGTCATCGTGCCCTCCCAGCAGGACAAGAGGGCAGTTCAGAGCCACGGCTCCTCCTCTTGTGCTTTGCCACGAACGTGGGACCTGCAAGCTAAAAGCAGATTAAAAATGAACAAAGCAATGCTCTCTGAAGCCCTCGCTGGGTTTGTAGATTTTGGGCTGCAGGAGGTATTTGGTATTTACTCTGTTAGCAGAGTGAATGGTGGGATTCTCAGGGCTGAGCTTGAGTTTTTCGGTGAAGTTGTCTTGGAGGAAGAGTTGCAGGTGGTTGGTTGGTGACCTCAGGCTTCATTTTAGTTCTGGATGGTGACATAAATGTGGCAGGTTTGAAACGTCTCATTCTCTTTAACGTGCTCTGCTGAAGGAGTCTGGAAAGAGAATTGTTAGAGAACTTGAGCTGGTTTCACCCAGGGATTACAGCACCATGGCTGTTCCCTTGTCAAACACAGAGCACAGGCAGTGAGGGGCCTGGTGTGAGCCCAGCATTGGAGTTGGGGTGTAGGAGATCAGAGGGACCTGGAGCCTGTTCTGGACTCCCTTAGTGACTTGGTGTGTGACCCTCTTCAGTCATACACCACCTCACCTCTGAAGGGTTGTCTTTCCCTGTTTATTTGTGAGGATAAAGTGTAAGATGATCACTTGTGCGTTTTTTTCAACCCTTGGTTAGACCTAATCCAAAACCAAGTGATGGCTGTTTGACCAGGGTAGGAAAACTTTCTTGTCCAAGAGTCCTGTCTGAATTTAGTTCTAGCTCTGTTGAGAAACATGAAGGCTAATGCCCTTCTACTGTGCTGAATGCCATCAATCCTGCATTTCATTATTTTGATGCACCAGAGCTCAGCCAGGTAGCTGCTGTGTTCAGTGGTACAACTCCCTACCTCAAATATAACTTAGTACCCAGCAGAATGTTTAAGCTAAATGAGTTGTAAGCTGATGGTATTCAAAATGTGTTCTGAAATTCTGAGTAGATTCTTTATCAGATGGCCTTTGAGGAGGAAATGGAAGGATGTGAAGTTTCTCTGCCTGTAAGAAAGGTACTGAACCATGTGTACAGTGAGGGTCCCAGTCACTGCCACAGTGTCAGGGCTCCTCTGGGTCAGGGCTGGAACAGCCTCCTCACATCTGGAAGCTGCCAGTTCTGCCTGCAAATATTAGGATGTAGTTTCTTTTCTCTGGAGGTATTAACATTTGCTTGCAAAATGCTGGGTATGGCTCCGAGGTGGGATCGATACCCTGCAGCCAGCAGCCCTTCCCTGTCACTGTTCCAGCTGCTGCAGGAGTGGCATCCCAGGATGTTCCCTCATTTAACTGAAGAGTCTCTGCACACTGTGCTGGTGTTAAAGGTGGCAATTAACATTTTGGGTGAACAGTGAATGAGGCCATTTATAACCAGTTACGCTGACATGAATCTCTCCCAACAAATTTGCATCATTAAAGAACCTTTGGAAAAATGTGTCATGCGTATAATTAAATACCTGTTTTGCTAACTCTTAATTTAATTAATCCAAAGTAAAGATGGCAGCACAAATTAATTTAGCTGGAAATGGCTTTTCTCTCAGTGGGCTGAAGGGAGGTTTTCTGGTGGCATTGTACCTGATGACCTCAGAAACAGGCAGGTGAACTCAGGGACTGATTGTCACAGGTTTTTTGACAGTGATGGCCGTGACATTCTCATAGCAGTATGTATGTCATCCATCAGCTCACTTTTTTCTGCTTGTGAGAGCAAAGAGGGAGGCCAGCTAGAAGGCAGTTTCTTTGAGAGGACAGCACAGGTGCTTTTCAGCTCTACCCTGAGAGGTATTTGGTAGCAACCACAGTAAATCCCAGTTCAGACAGGCGAATGAAAAGAAATTCAAATAACAGAAGATCTTTCTATGTCTCCCCTTGGTTTTTCTGTCTGTACCTTGATCTCTTTCACTTGGTGCCTACATTTTTCCCCCTTAGATAGGAGCAGTTACAGGAAAGTCATCCACTTTAAATATTCGTTACTCTTAACTTTCTTTAAAGTCTTCCTTGTAGATGATCTTCTTTTGGTTTGACCTCTTTCCTAACCTTGTGATTCTTTCCCCATACCCCCTGTGCCTTTTCTGATCCTTTTCTCCCTGCCATTTAATCTCCTTCTCTCTCTCTCTATCTGTCTTGCTTGGGATAAAACTGGAGCACAGACTGTGTGCACTGTGCAAGTGGAGGTGAGTTGTCAGCCCAACATTGTAGGAAGCAGGGAATCTGTTGTTGCTTCCTGTAGACCCATCTGAGCACCAGAAGTGGAAAAAAAGAGAAAAATCTTTCAATCTTTCAAACACGCTGGTTACTGCTTCAGCAATTCTCATTTCAGCTTAAGTAAAAATTAATGCATGTATGGATGAAGGAAGCTCTGTGCCCTAAAGCGTGGAATCCTGCCAGTCCTGCCACCTCTCTGCAATTTCAGGACTGGCTTTTCTATGTGATGTTCCCTTCAAAAGGGAAAACCAGCCTCATTTATCAGGCAGGACTCACTGGTACTGAGGCTGATTAGAGGCTGGTGTGGATGGCAGCGGGCTCTGGGTGATGGGCAGGAGCACACGAGTCTCCTGTGGCAGGACTGGCTGGGACAGGCTCGAGGCTGCTGGTGCTCCAGGATGGGAGGTTGGGAGGGCTCTGGGAGAATTTGTGGCTTGACAGTGCCTGGTGCTGGTGCTCCCCTGAGGCCTCATGAGGTGACTTTCCTCCATATCCCATCAGATGAGATGAATGTGAACTCGAAGCTGATTTTGTCTGGTTTTGGTAGCCTGAACACTCCTGGCTTTTTATCCAGTGCAGACCTTTAGCATCATCCAGAGTTTGCAATTAGAGCCAGTGCTTTTAACAGGGCCTTTTGTGTTCACTTACTGAAAACCAGGGTCTGTTTCACAGGAATCTTGTTTACACCTGCCACAGTCGTCCTTTCTGCTCTTCCTCTGCTCCTTGCACTGGAGCTGCAGTAGTTGAAACTGCAGAATGTCCTTTCATTCCCCGGCATCCTCGGCGTGGGACGTGACCGCAATAGAGCAGCTGGGGAGAGGATGCAGGGTCTGAGACCCACTGAGAAGTGTGAGCCAGATGTGGGCAGCTCAAGGCTTGATACAATTGGGCTTTGGAAAGACTCGAGTGCTATGGCTTATCACCTTTACTTCTTTCTTAGCTGTTCATTTTAGGGTTTACAAAACAGCCCTCGGAGTCCTCCCTACATGCACAGATGTGACTCTGTGACTACAGGGGAGTCCCCTCTCCATCACCATTGTCGGGGATCATTAGCTCTTGCTCAGGGTTTGCCAGGTGAATTGTGTCTCCTTGCTGGGCGTTTTGGGCTCTAAAACTACGAGTGGCTTTTTGGGGGTGACCTGGGCACTGCGGGAGGCGGTGAGTTTGTGCCGCAGCAGAGGAATGCGGGGAAGCCAGGGCGAGGGGAGGTGCCAGGACTGGAGGATTTGCACAGCTGCTGTTGCAAGCGTCGTGCTCAGCCTGCTCTCTGGTGGTAGCTGCTGTAGCAGAGATGACCTTTGATAAAGCGGGAAACATTTGGAGTGATTTGTATAGTTGTGGTTGCTCAGTCTCACACAGCGACAGTTTGTAGCAGAGTCAACTCAGCTGCTCCTGCTTTTGTTTGCATACCCCAGACAAAAATTCACAGGTTAAGAACCAGATCACAGCAGCTTCAATGTGAAAACTGCCAACAAAGTCTGCTCCTCAGCAGCTCTTCCCAGAACTTCCAGGCTCTCTCTTTGTCTGCTCTTTCCTTTCAGACTGGGGAGACTGGCAGGAGAGCAGACAGAAGAGGCACCTGCTGGCACAAAATGTGGAGCAAATAATAAATATCTTCGGGATCTACCGTCAAATTTGGCTGATAGCAGCCAGCGGGTTCCAAAACTCTTGCCAGGATTGTGCTACAGAGAGGCACTGACAGACTGCTTGATGGTGATCTCCTCCTGGCTCAGCTGGGCTGCCAAAGCTCCCAGAGCAGCAGGAGGGCTCTGGCCAGGAGGGGCATCCCTGCTATGCCCTGAGCTGTGCTGGGGAGCGTGGGGAGCTTTTTCCTGACATCACTGTCAGTGAGACAAATGTTTGGACATTACAGGGACCCTGTCCTGTCTGCTGTCATCACTCCAGTGAAAGATCAGCCCCATTCATGTTTCCTAGATGAACTGTCACTGTGTGGATATGTCTTCCAGCAGTATTTGGTTACTTTATTTTCCATCAGGGTTTTGATACCTGAGGGATGTGGATTCTTGGTGCTGAGACACCTCTAGGACTGGAGTGCCTGTAGGACACAGTGTGCAGGTGTGACCATGTGCTGTTGAGGATGGAGGTAGTTCCTGAGACTTTTCTTTTGTACAAGACCTCGTCAGGCAGCTTTGAGGCTTGAGAGCAAGCAGGCACCCTCTGTTTTAATCCAATTGCCATCCCTTTGGCAGCAGAGGTAGGACATAACTAGCATTTTCTATAAATCTGTATTTCTTGTGGCTAGTAAAGTTTTCATTTTGTCCCAAAACACAACATAGGCTATGTCTTTGAATCCCAGCATTTATGACTTTGATGTTTAAAAGCAATTTAACCAGATTTGGGGTTCTTTTTTTCCCATGTGAATTGCTGTGGTTTAGTCAAGACAACTTTCAGTAGCAGCAACCATGTGGAGGTATTGTCTTTCCACAATTAGAGGTTAGGAGTTGACAGCAAATGAGCTAGGGATTATAATTAAAAAACAAGGTAATTATTTGCACATGGAGAAACTAAGGAATAAAACCTCATGGTGTAATGTACCTATGAGTACTAGATGCAAATAAGAGATGATGTATCTTGCAGTGAAAGATGCTTGGAATGTGTGTATTTCACCAAGCATGGGAGCAATTCCTCCTGCTCCATAGAAGCTGAAGGTTTTGTTCAGTTGGTGCTGATGCTCTTTTAGAAAGCTTTTACCTCTCTGATTCCTGAGGTCTGACACGGAAGAGAAAAGCTTCAATAGGCACCAGCTGCTCAGTGGGCCCTGTCTTTTCAGAGCATCGCTCGCTTTTCTCCGTTCCCAATTAAAATGTGTGTTAAACTTAGCTTTTGTTTGAAGCAGCCCGGCGCTGTGGTATTTAATGTAAAGAGAATGTGATCGTCACCTTTTCTCTCTCTTTTGTGGCAGGGTCAGCATTCCTCAGGGGAGGACATGGAAATCTCTGACGACGAGACCAACCCTGCGCCCATCACCAGCGCGGAATGTGCCAAAACCATTGTGGTGAACTCCTCCGTCAGCAACACGGCCGTGATGGCCCCGTCGATCCCCCCTCTGCCACCACCGGGATTCCCTCCTCTTCCTCCTCCTNTTGGGCAACCAGTGGGGTGGCATGCCAATGTCCTTCCAGATGCAAACTCAGATGCTGAGCCGCATGATGCAGGCGCAGAACACGTACCAGTATCCACCTTTCATGACGGGCCGGATGCAGTTTGTGAATCTTCCTCCCTACCGCCCTTTCTCGATGGGAGCTGCTCTCGCCCGCGGGCAGCAGTGGCCACCGCTGCCCAAGTTTGACCCCTCGGTTCCACCCCCGGGTTATGAGCCGAAGAAGGAAGACCCCCACAAAGCCACTGTGGATGGAGTCCTCCTGGTCATAGTGAAGGAGCTAAAGGCCATCATGAAAAGGGACCTGAACCGCAAGATGGTCGAAGTGGTGGCGTTCCGGGCGTTTGATGACTGGTGGGACAAGAAGGAACGTCTGGCTAAGGTGGGTTTTTACATGCTCTGTCCTGGGAGAGCTGTTCTTAGTGCTTGTGGCCAGGATGTGGAGTCAGCAGGGGTCTGGAACTGACTTTAAAAAACCCACAACCCTAAGTTGTTACGTGCAAGAGGAAGCTGAAGTTTAGCTCCAAAAAACTAAGGGCAGATGCAAGAGGAGTGTTTGAAACCACCAAGGCTCTATTTTGTGTTCCCCGCTTTGTGCAATGAGATTTGTGGGTGTTTCCAGTTCTCCCCCCTCCCCAGTGCATGTACAAAGCAGAGATTAACTCAAAAGCTGAACATTGGCCAAATACATGAAGAGTTCCAGGGATTAGTTGAGAAAACAGCTTCGCATGAATCCTCTGATCCTTTTCTCACCCAATTTGAAGTGTACCTCAGCCAGCAAACAGCTCTGTGATCTAATGTGTGGTGAATTTGTTGCTACCCAAAATACCTAACACTACAGAAAGGTTAATGCAAGCCTCAAAATTACCATTGCAGTGAATTACTGTAAAAATAACAAAACAAACCACAACCTGCAGGTAGATCTTCTGTTTCAGGTGTCAGTTTTCAGAGCAGTATCCTCACCACCTGTTTTTGTAAACCAGTTGCGTGTTAACTCTGGTGCCTGGGAGAGCTCCTTGGCTTTCTGGAGAGGTTGGTAATGCTGCTGCTTAACAGCTGTTTTATGACAGTGTAATTTGCTCTGGCTTAGAGCTGGCTGGCGTGACGTGCAGCAGAAACCTCTCCTCCTGACTAATGCTCAGAGCGTTTCTCCTGCCAGCGAGCGTGTGCTGACAGTCTTGGAGGAGGCCCCCGAGTTTCCAGGGCAATGAACGAAACAGATCCAGCAAATAGTTGCAGAAACAGCAACTGAAATACTCAAGAAATTGTTTTAAACCAGACATCTGCGGTGAAGAAGCAGAAGCAAGTCAAGGCAGATCTTCAGGCTCTTTTACACCCCAAGCTATGGCTGAATTTGGTGTGTTCTTCCCTCACCTGGCATTTGTAAGCTATTTTGGGAAGGGAAGCTGACTGTACCACAGTCCTTGCCACGAGTTATGTTGCATGTGAGCAGTGTAATTGAAAATATGGAAAACCACTGTGCTTTCTGTCCGGGAGCAGAGATGCCAGAACCATTTCTGCCCCAGAGCATGCGTTACTGTTGTGTGCAGAAAAACCTCACAGATTTCAGAGCCTCCTTTCTGCTAGGACTGGGCAACCCTGCAAGTGGGGTGGGACAGGATTCCCTCTCAGTCACAAGCTGCCTGCTTTTGCAGAAAACAAAATATGAATATTGAGCTTAAACTGTACCTTCCTATTGCTGGTGTCTGTGTGTGTGTGAGGATGAGGCACCTGGGCTCTTGGTGGCAGCTCCCCATGTGCTCTGCCATCACACTGATTCTGACTGCTGTATTCCATCAAAAGCAGCTGATTGATTGATTGATTGATTCCAACTCTGGCAGCTGATTGACTTCCAAGAGGCATCATGCCCTAGGTAAAAGGTGGGAAGGCTCAAGGATAAAGCTGGTGTCCCTAAAGACAGGGTGGAAAACGCATGGGGTGAAAGCTGTGAAAGGAGCACGTTGCTATGGAAGGCAGCACATTCCATGGACCTTTTCTGCCTGCTAGGGGAAAGCTTTTCCTTGTTCCCAAATCTAGTGGTGGGTTTAGGTTTGAAAGCCTGAATAAGATGCATTAAGCAGAGTGCCAGGAAGAACCACTCATCCCTGGCCACGGAGTGCTGCCGCTTGGATTCTCTGCTTGATTGGTCTTGTGCCCTTATTAGTGGGAAAGCTGAGCTTGTGCTGCCTCTTCAGTGATTACAGCCCACTTCAGCACGTGAGCTCTGTTAGGGTGTGCAAGAGGAAGTGTTTGGGGTGTTGTGCCATGGGCTGATGCAAGTGGGTGTCACCTCCAGTGCCCCTGGCTCGGGCAGAGCACGACGTGCCATCATGTGTGACATTCTCCCAGCTTATCCACCTCTCCACAGCTGCAGAGCTCCGAATTCCTGCTCTTCCCTCACACCTCAGCTCTGGTGAAAAAGGATTTGTTGAGGCTGTGTGTCTATTTTGAAGACCCTTTGGTGTTTCACCTAAATATTTTGACGTTCCTGTTCGAGGAGTGGAGCCTTCTGACAGGTTTTGTGGACTTGGGCTGTGGTTGCTAAGGAAACACAGGGATGTGTGTGTGATTTTTGATGCACTATATTTGGCCTTACACTCAAAAGAAGGAAGGTGCTCCCAACTGGAAGGTCTGGAGTTGCTTTTAGTTATGTGGGTTAGCAAAGAAAGGTAGAGAACACATTGTTGGGCTGACTTGCCTAAAGCACACTCAAGTTATTTGTATTATTATGTGCAGCTCTATTTCCTTTCAGGTGTGGGGCACCTTCAGATGCCCTCAGCAAAACTGATGCCCAGGCAGGGCAGTGATATTTCCCAATATTCCACTGTCTAAACAGTTTCCAGAGTTTGTGTCCTTCCCAGGAAGCTTCCCCTCTCAAATATGCTTTCTCTGTTGCAGGCGTCTCTCACTCCAGTGAAGTCTGGAGGAGAATTGGAGGAAAAACCAAAGCCAAAGGATCGAATCGCCTCTTGTCTCTTGGAGAACTGGAACAAAGGAGAAGGGCTGGGATATGAGGCCATCGGCTTGGGCATTGGGTTACGAGGGGCCATCCGGCTGCCGTCCTTCAAGGTGAACACAAAAATCTGTCTTCCTTGTGCTGAGATCCCCCAGAGGAGCCTTAGGAGGACAGACCTCGCTAGGTTTGTGCCCCCGAGCTCCCAGGCTGTTCACCCCACTCTGTGTCACTCTGGGGGTTGCTTCTGACCCCCCAGGACCAGAGAAAGGACCCTCTGTTCCAGCCTTAGCTTTTCATCCTCTGTTTGTGTGAATTGTCACACCATAGAGGATCTCCCTGCTCTGCAAGGGAAAGGGGACATTTGTCTGTGTTTAGGGCACAGCGTTTCAGCATGGTCATAAAAATACACTCGTGCTCATAGTGCTTTACACAGTTGTTGTTTTGGTTGGAATGCACGATGGTTTGGCAGCTGAGTCTCTCCTGAAGTTTGCTTAAACTCTGTCTCCTCAGAAGCACAGGGTATCCATTTTAAAAAGCATTTGCATTAAAAAGTAAAAGTATCTTAAAAGAAATGTGGAGTAGGGGAGTGTAGAGGGCTTCCCTGAAGTTAGGATTTTTGACTGCACAGAAGATGCAAGTAAAGGTTTGGGATGAGAGATTCTGCAGTCTTTATTTAGAGCAAAACTTGATTTGAGGTTCTTTAAGATGCCGTGGGTTTAGGCTCTCTTTCTGTTCTGCTACAATCTCAAACACATGGATTTGTAGAGAGTTTTCTCTGTCATCCTCAAAGTACCTGGTGATGACATGCACCATGCTGGTACCCAGGGTGTTCTCATGCAAATTGAAGGGGTAGAGTTCCATTCAGAGTGAAATTCTGTTTGCAAGCAAATAAAGAGATCAAGAGCTGGGAAGTGGCCCTTGGTTTCTGCTCTAAGTGACCACAGCAAAATAAAAAAGTGGCAATTTGCTTAAGAAGTTGATTTCTGCTGTTTCTAAACTTTCACAAATGCTAATTGTGTCTTTTGTTCAGGTGAAAAGAAAGGAGCCACCTGAAGCTGCCTCAGCAGGAGATCAGAAGAGAATCCGGCCTTCTACTTCTGTGGATGATGAAGATGAAGGTTTGCAAAGCGCATTTGTTTGAAACATAAGAGCAGATGCAAACCCCACGCAAGCTGAATCCCTTTAAACTTCACAGCAGTGTGCTCGCTTCCAGTTAAACACAGAGTCAAGGATCTGAGCCAAGCCCTGCTTCTCACAGAGCTCTGATCAGCTGGGAGATGGCCCCTCTGGGTTCAATTATCTGAAATTCACTGGTGGGAAGTTTAAGACCCACATTTTAAGAATAACTCATAACCTATTTTAGCTGTGCTGGGCCCCAGCAGAAGGAGCTCAGATGGGTTCAGGGGC
Organism: Platysteira castanea; assembly: GCA_013397175.1. Classification (NCBI taxonomy): domain Eukaryota; kingdom Metazoa; phylum Chordata; class Aves; order Passeriformes; genus Platysteira; species Platysteira castanea. The sequence continues at coordinate 350,468 of VYXC01003151.1, forward strand.
TGTTTGGGGTGTGCTCACAGCTCACTGGGATGTGATGGGAGGAAGCACACAACAGTTAGCTCTGCATTTGATTTGTAAAAGAAACCAAAGTTATTTGCCAGAAAAATCTGTTTGAAAATATCTTAACATTTCCTGTATCCAGGGAAGAGTAAAGAGAAGACAAAGCTTTGAACACCCTTCGTTTTGCATAAAAATGTGGGTTCATGTTAAAGTTGATTAACAAGTGGCTTTGAAGCCAAAAAATGAAAAAAAGGATTAAATTCAGGTTACCTGTCCTGACCTCACTCATGCCGTGTCTCCTGTCTGCTCTGCCTAGGGACTGTCAGCTTTGGCTGCCCACATTTTGCCATCAGCACTGTTCACTGTGACATCAGCAAGTCCCTGTAAAACTGGGGACCCTCACAGCGCATGGGCACATCACTCCTAACTTTGATCTTCCCAAAGAAGAAGTTTCCCTTATGTAGTTAACTCTTCCTGTCCTTTCCAACGTATTTGATGGTAATTTCTGCTGCTTTTGCTCCTCAGAGTCAGAGAGGGACAGGGATGCTTCAGATACAACATCGGACCTGTCAAAGAAGGATGCAGAGGCAGTGGGGCTGCGACGGCGACCAGCAAGGCCCCTGGAGCTTGACAGCGAGGGAGAAGAGGGAGATGAGACATCAGGGAAAGAGGAAGAGTCCTCCTCAGAGAAGGAAGAGGAGCAGGAAGAAGAGGGAGGCTTGGTGAAAGCAGCACCTGGCAAGGTGTGTTGGTTTGTGGCTGCGGTTTCAATGCTGTCGTTAAAAGGGGGCCTGGTAAGGCCAAATGCCAAAGTTCCCTTTTCTGGGAGATGAGTGCCCCTGGTGGGGTCTGTCCTCACAGGACCTCTGTCAGGTCACTCCCTCCTCAGGTTCTCTGCCCAGGCTCCCTGAGAGTCCCTGGTGAATTCTGCTCTGACGGCCAGCTCACAGGGTCAGGCACTGCTCATTTTTGGCAATGCTTTCTTGCAAAGGAGGAAGAGGAGGATGAGGAGGATGAAGATGATGAGGATGAAGATGACGATGAGGACGAGGATGAAGATGATGAGGAGGAGACAGGCATAGACACAAGTGACAAGGAGGAGGAGCAGGACTCCGAGGAGGGTAAGCAGCCCCAGTGAAAGCAGCAAGCGTCACCTTCGGGTCAGCTGTGGTCTCCCTTTTGCCTGTGTGAGCTGATTTTGTTACTTGTGCACCTCCTTTCACTGATGGGCACACAAGAAAATGCACAGAGGTATTTTTAAATATTGCCTGTGAGGTTTCCATGATCCCTCAGTCAGCAGGCCCCTTTGCAGTAGCTCTCCAGTCCCTACTTGATCTCAGCCCAACCTGGCAGAGGAGCAGAGGTCTCAAAGCCAGCTAAATGTGTGGTTGTTTTGTGAAACAGGAGTGGCTGGGAGGAAAAGGGACCAGATTTCAGACAAGAGTAATTTGGCTGCTAATAACTCTGTCCTATCAATCAGTTTCTGCTCTGGAAGGTGGTGGTTTCCACTTTTAAAGGCCACGTGTAAAGGCAGCAGAAAATCTTAGTGAAAGATACAATGCACCAAGAGACCCATGTGGGCGAGGTGCCAGGCAGCTCCTGGAGCTGCCTGGTGTTTGTTGTGAGCAGCCAGAGACAGGATTTATAAATCTCTGCAAAAATAAATAAATTGGGAGGTCACTCCTTCAAACCCACGTGCTGCTGTTGATGCTGTTTCCACACTTTTATAGTGGAAGGGATATTTGCCCCTGATTGTTTAATAAAGCCAGAAAGCAGAACTAATGGCAGTTTGTTCTTGTAGATGTAGCAAGTCCCTCGTCTTCCAAGGCTGAAGTTGAATCATCTGATGAAAGTGAGGACTCCTCTGAATTCGAGTCAAGTTCTGACTCGGATGATGAAGACGAGGAGGATGATGATGATGATGAAGATGAGGAGGAGGAAGAGGAGGAAGAGGTGGCTGAAGATCAAGGCAGGGAAGCCATGGTTGCTGAGCCAGAGCATGAACCTGCTGGTCATGAGCTTCCTGATGATGAGAGGGAGACTATTTTGGACCTGTATCCTGTGGATGACTACATGGATGCAACAGGCTTGGGACTTGCTGAGCCAGCTTTGGCAGTGAAAGATGAAGGCAGTGAAGAAACCAAGGCAGGGGAAAGTGAGTGTGGCCAGGTCCCGGGGGCATCTCTTGCTGCTGAAACTCTGAAACACTTGGTTATGGAAAGAGACCAGGAGACAAAACTTGCACTCTCTCCCATCTGTAGGCCAGGTATGCCCTTCCATGTGCTTTGGAGTTTTGTTACCACGTTCCCAAGTAAATTTTCTCCCAGTATCCAATATGTATGGGTTTGTATTTCCCTTGTTCTCTTTCTTCCTCCAGTCTTGGCTCTAGGCTAGGGATTATCTGTGCAGGGCAAGAGCTCTGTGCTGAACTTTCCTTCCTAGTAAGGAGCTTTACATGAGCCATCTGCTACTAAAAATACTGTGGGTACTGTATCCAGAACCTTATCCTGGGCCAGTTTAGTTGGAGTCCTACAGGAACTGAACAGTTGTCATCATCTGAGGGTGACTGATCGGGTGGTGTGGTGGCTGAAGCTCAAGATAGAAAAGCCATGGCTGCTAAAACAGAACAGGAATGTCACTGCTGGCTCTTTTTGGTTTTAATATCAAAGCAGTGTGTGACAGGGAAGCTGCATGGGGCAGGTGAGGGGAGTCTCAGAGTTATGTTTGGTTCCTAATATTATTTGTGGGGATTTTTGTCACTTACTCCTTTTAAATGAGTGATACTCTCTAGTTTTCTGGAAGAAGGAAATTGTCTTCAGTCAATACAGAGTTGTATTTAATCCGAGGAAATTGGAAAACTTTTACTAGAACAGAAGTGAGATGCATAAAGCTTGACAAATTTGGCAACTAGGGGGAATCTAAAAGGTAAAATTTGAGCCAACAGGGAGGGCACATCTAGTGGGGCCTGCTGTGGAGCCTTGGGCAGCACTGGTGTCTGAGGACTGGGCAGTGTTTTGCCACTTGGAGAGCTGGAAATCCAGTCCCTGCACAGGGCTGGATTCCTTGGCTGCTGTGAAATCTGAAAGTCACAAAGAGGTAAAATGTTCAACTGGGCAGGGCAAAGAAGAACTGATTTTCCACAAGTCCTTTCTAGAACAGGTCAGTGTGCAGAAAGGACATAAATTTGGGGACACCTGCATTTGAGCACCTTGACATGTGTAAGGAGCTTTCCAGGTAAGCTGTGGGAACCAGCTCTAGCTGCAGCATTGTTCTTGAGCAGCCCAGCCCTGTCCTGCAGGGGTTGCAGGGCTCAGTCCCTTCTCCAGCAGCCCTGGTTTGTTCAGCACAAACGGGAAATGCTTCCCTTCCAACTCTCCAGGCATTTTCACCTCCTTTCATTCTCCCACTTGAAAATGTTATTTTGAGCTGCCTAACAAGATTCACCGTTGATTCCTTTTGGACCTGGCCCTAAGTGGGTAAATAAACTCCAGATAAATGAGGCTGCTGCAGGGAGAGCAGCATATAAATTGCTTCATTGATACCATCTGAGTGCCTCCTTATCCATTACAAGGCTTTCCCTTTTCCTTCATGTGTTGTTCAGGAGTGTTCTGCTCCTCCCTTCACTGCTCCCTCCTTGGAGAGCTGAGGGTGCTCCTTGGCCTGCAATTAGTTTAGTTCTCACATTAGAAAAGGTGATAGCTCTGGGCTCTGACAGCTTTCCTCCAAAGTCCTCGCCCCACAATCCTCTCATTCCTTTAAAGTCCGTACAAAAGGTTGTCAGGGCTTTTGAAAGCAGAGAAACCTTCATTCTGGTCTGTGTCGTAGCTAATCCTCAAATTAATAGTGTGGGTTTTTTATGGTCCATTAGGAAAGTGTGTGGTAGTGTCTAATTACTCCACACTCTGTGCCTCCAAAATGTAAAGCACTGGAGTTTTAAAGCCTCCCAGTGGAATTGAGCTGTTCTGTAATTGTGGCATCTTAAACATGCCTTTACTAGCAAGTGGCAAGTAACCAAGTGGAGGCAGAGCTCCTGATTCTCCTCTCTTTTCCCCTTTCAGAGGAAGAGCCCGAACCCACTTCCATGCTGGAGCCAGAGGTACAGGAAGGTCCAAAGCCTGAATCTCAAGATGAGGAGGCGGCGCTCTGTATCTCTGCTCCGGTGGGAGTCTTTGGAGAACCTCTGCCCAGCAAAAGCAGCTTCTTTGGCAAGTCTGAGGACAGCAGTTTGGAAGCCCGAGTTAAAGCAAAGCCAGCGTCAGCAGCAGAGGAGGACGAGCGGCTGCCCCGCACGCCTGGGCGGGAGGCGATGATCCACTCGGAGCCTGAGACTCTTCTGCTTCCAGCCCACAAGGTGCCATCCTCCATGCTTCCCTTGCCATCGACTCCGGGCAAGGAAGAATCTTTAGTCCCTCCAGAAAAGTTCCCTGAACAATTAATGGTGACCAAAACGTCCGTGGAAGAGGAGATTCCTAGGACTCCCGGGCGGGACATTTTGGCCAAGTCTTCACACCCCCTCACGAAGTCGCAGAGCACAGACACTGTTCCAGCCACGCCGGGAAGTGATGCTCCCCTTACAGGAAGCAGCTTGACCCTCAGTTCCCCTCAAGTCCCAGGGAGCCCCTTTTCCTACCCATCCCAATCTCCTGGCATTAACAGTGGCATTCCTCGGACTCCTGGGAGAGATTTCAATTTCACGCCTACTTTCCCAGAGGCTGGTGCTACCATTCCTTGCCTTCTGTCTGGCAAGAAACAGTCAGAGGATGAGCTAGAGGAGAAACCCTCTAAAGACCCTCTTGGTGCTTCCCATACGATCAGCATGAACAGTGTTCCTTCCCCTATCCCCTTTGCCAGCCCCCCACAAGCAGATTTCCACATGGACATGGTTTTGCCACCTGATGAGCCAATACCTGTAGCAGCCCTGCCATGCATGCATGGAGATGGAAGGATGCCCATCGAGGAATGCAAGGCAGAAGTGAAACCCGGTTTGCTCTCCCCAGAAGTCCCTCCTGGGGCTTCTATTCTTCCTCCCCCACCGCCACCTTCTGTTCTTCCCAAAAGGAGGCCGGGTCGGCCGAGGCGGTCCCCACCTTCTGTCCTCTCGCTGGATGTGTACCCGGACAAAACCATAGAACCTCCTCCCATGCCAGTGGCCTTGGTGGAAGGTGCTGTGGGCAAAGAGCTGTTGAGTGGACATCCTGATGCCTACTATGGACTGAAAGACCCTGAAGCCGTCACCCTGGACTTCAGGGATGATGGTTTCCATGAGAAAATCGCAGCTGAGACAGTTGCAGAGAAACTGCCATTCAAGGAACTGGAGAACCAGTGGAACGAAGACTTCAAGGAAGAGGAATCTCACGCAAAACCTAAGAGACAGTGGCGAAGGCAGAAGAAGACATCTGAGGAGCTGCCAGTGATCCCTTCCCCTGAGTATTCCCCGCCCCGGCCGCAGTTCAGGCCGCGCTCCGAGTTTGAGGAGATGACCATTTTGTATGATATCTGGAACGGAGGCATAGACGAGGAGGATATCAAATTCATGTGTATCACGTACGACCGCTTGTTACAGCAGGACAATGGTATGGACTGGCTCAATGACACCCTGTGGGTTTTCCATCCTTATATCCTTTCTCACTGTACTGGCAGCACGTGTGAGATGCACGAGATGCTGGCTGGGTAGGACGTCAAATGCAGAAGGCTCGTTGTTGGTGGGAGAAGCAGTTGCTTACAGGAATAGCAATTGCTGGATGAGCAGGGAATTTTAGGCTGTTTTATTCTCTGAAGCTGCAATACAAAAATACTGCAGAAGTGGCTGTTCTTGCTGCACATTCAGTCTGGGACTGCAGGGACAGTGTAGGCACCTCTTCTGGGGAGGTTTCCTTCCTAGTTTGAGAAGCTTCTGTCTGCATGTAACCAGACTTTTTTTCCAGCTTGCCTGTGGAATTTCTAGTCTGCACATACAGAGCTTTCACTTGGAGCTAAAACTTGCTGTAAAAATAATCTCACCATCTGTGCCCAAAATGATGAGTTAGTGGTTCTAGCAGCTTTAACTTGCTTTGAGTATGAAATACTGATAAAATCAGTGGTTTCTAGGTGGCACATCAGGGCTCTGTGTGTGTGCAGCCACCAGTAGTGATCTCCAGAGCAGAGCCTAAAAGACTGTTCTTAAAACCTCAGAACTCTCCTGTACTGTTTTTAGGAAGGATATGCAGGTTCGTGTGTTGAAGAAGACAAACACACCACCTTGTGTGTTGCTAGAGATTGTGTGAAGTTCAATATCTTCATCCTTTGCTTCCTGCAAGACAGGAAAGCAAAACCAAAAAAGCCCAAACCACCTAAAACAGTCAGTGATAACTAACAAAACCCATAATGAAAATAAATCTGTTTCCCCGATGATAAGGATTATATTGTAACAGCAAAATTACACTCACTTTTTAAGCCACTTAAAAATCACTGTGAGTTCATCCTGTGCCACACTGCATGACAAGTGTGAAAGTACCTGCAGGCTCACCTGCTTTGCAGCAAACCCTCAGCACTCAGTTTTGAGGCTGCCACCTCTTGGTTTTTATGGCCCCTCTGCTTCAGTTTTCTTGTGTCAAGGGTATGTTTTGCCTCACAGAGAGCATTTTTGGGTCAGTCTCAATTGTAGCCTTCCTGGCTGTGTCTGTGGGGTGAGCTGGCAGTAGTACAGCTCCACTGTCTTCAAACCTGAAGGTTTGTGATGTGTGTCTGGAGCTGATTTCCCAGGGCTGGTGAGAGCAGCATCTCTCCCAGGCCTTTGGGCTGAGGAGCATCTCAGTATTAATGTTATTTTTTGCCACCCCACGAAACCTTCCTAATTTTCCACGCTCCTGGTGTTAGCTCCATGCAGCTGTAGCGAGTTTAGTCTGATATCCACCTCTGGCTGTGTTTCTCCTTAACTTCTTGCCACCTACCAGCTTTTCTACCCCCAAGAAGAAGAAGCGGGATGACGGGATGCGGGAGCACGTGACGGGCTGTGCACGGAGCGAAGGCTATTACAAAATTGATAAGAAGGACAAACTCAAATACCTCAACAATAGCCGAGCTTTTGCAGAGGAGCCTCCAGCTGACACACAGGTGAGGAATCGTCCTCCACGAGTGCCAGGTGTGAATGGGATTTGGTTTCACACTCTGTCACACACAGTAGGTGCTTCCTGCCTTTTGGCAAGGAGGGAGGGGAAGCTGTTGCAGCCCCTGTGTCTCATTGATCGTCCTGGGGCTGTGTGGGAAGTGTTAATGTTTGATGTCAGGTGTTCTGTGGTGATGTGTTGTAGCACAAGGGGCTGCTCACAGGGAGCCTGCAGGGTGCTGGGTTGGCTTTGATCACCCATTTGTCCTCTCAGGGTATGAGCATCCCTGCCCAACCTCATGCTTCCACCCGGGCTGGTTCCGAGAGGCGATCAGAGCAGCGCAGGCTCCTCTCCTCCTTCACTGGTAGCTGCGACAGTGACCTGCTCAAGTTCAACCAGCTCAAGGTAGATCACCCCCTGCTCCAGATTTTGGACCCAGAGACATCCTTTCCCTTTCTGTGCTGTGGCTAATTCAGGGCTGGGGTTTTGGGGTGTTTTCTTCGTGCAGTTCCGGAAGAAAAAGCTAAAATTCTGCAAGAGCCACATTCACGACTGGGGCCTTTTTGCTATGGAGCCCATTGCAGCTGATGAGATGGTGATTGAATACGTGGGTCAGAACATCAGGCAGGTAAGCTGTGGGTGAAATCTGAGCAAAAATCAGCCCTGGAAGAAGTCCTTGAGTATAGCAGCGAGGGTTGGAGTCCTGGGTTGGAGGCGTCAGCTCTGTGGGCTGGGCAGACATTGACGTATGGTTTGGAGGTACAAGGGTTTGGGATTTTCAACAACCCATGGAAACTGAGCACTCAGGAGAATCCTCCTTAAGAGGCTCATCCTAAACTTCTGTGTTTCCAGTCAGGTCTGTGTTCTCTTGGGGTGATGGGGATTGTCTAAACCCCCAGTGCCTGGCACAAGCAGAGCTCAGGGGAGCCCTGTGTAGGTGGCTGCTCACAGCTCAGCTGTGCAGCGTGGCCTGAGCCTGCCTGGGCGTTCTGCAGGTCATTGCTGACATGCGGGAGAAGCGATACGAGGATGAAGGCATCGGCAGCAGTTACATGTTCAGAGTTGACCACGACACCATCATCGATGCCACCAAATGCGGGAACTTCGCCAGGTTTATCAATCACAGCTGCAATGTGAGTACCCTGTCCTCGCCTGTCGTCGTTCCCTGCCGTGCTGATAAACCCGGGGAGTCCCTGCCGGCCTTGGTTGGGCTGCTCAGAAGTGGCAGGGGGTGTCAGGGTTGTGGTTAAATGTTAGTGAGCTGCAGCAGATCAGAGCAGGGTCTAAAGTAGTGTAAAGGGGTTGGAGAGAAATTTCAGCTGTGGGAACAGTCTCCTTCTAGCGTCCACAAGGGAAAATATTCCCTGCTGTTTCCCCCTCTGCTCTGTGCTGCAGTCTGCACTCAGACTTGCCTGCCTGGCCAAATTGTTAAGCACTGAGCTGTTCTTAACCTGTGACAAATTTGGTGGAGCATCATCCAGGCTCTTTTGCTCTGCGAATGACCAGAACATGGGTATTTTGGAGCAGCACGAGGAGGGCTGCTCTGTTTTCTGGCTTCACGCCTCCCTCCCTAGGCCTGCCCTGGGTCCAGGCTCTGGAAGCATGGCTGGGGCTGTCTCGGGACAGGACTGCCCTGTTTTATTTTATCTTGGAATGGTTGTGTGGAAGCTGGGAAGCCATGGCCCTCGGGAACCAACATCATCACCTGTTCTGTCACCCTTACAGCCAAATTGTTACGCTAAAGTGATCACGGTGGAGTCTCAAAAGAAGATCGTTATCTACTCCAAGCAGCACATCAATGTGAACGAGGAAATCACCTACGACTACAAGTTTCCAATTGAGGATGTAAAAATCCCGTGTCTCTGTGGCTCTGAGAACTGCAGGGGAACCCTGAACTGAACTCAAGGTTTCTCGTCACACTTGCACCTTCGGCCATGTCAAAACTGTGGTAACCAGGTGTGGTTGCACTTTGCCAAAAAAAGAGGAAAAAAAAAAAACAACAGAAAAAAGGAAGAAAAAAATTTAAAAGCAAAAAAATACCTACAAAAAAAAAAAAAAAAAGAGGAAAAAGAGAAGAAAACCAAGCAAATTTCGCACTTCTGCCAGGATCACGAGTGAAAGCAAAAAGCGCACACGCTTATGAGGACTGTTCATGTTTCAGGTGCTCTTTCCTTTTCAGATCCAACACGCACACAAAAAGGTGGCTACCTTTTGTGGCATGGTCTATCCAAACACTAGCTTCTCTGTTCAGTCCCTACAGTAATGCTCCAGAATGGGATAATGGTACCTTTTTTTTTTAATTGTCGTTATAAATCTTCATCTTTTCATAAATGCTGCTACCTTTTTCTCATCAGTTTCGTTGGTTGAAAAAGACATTCAACGTTTAAATGTGAAGCAGAGACTGAAAATGCCATATAGGGTTTGTTGGGAGCTTGATTGGCTGAAATTGCACAGATTTCTCAGAGTAAGCTGTAAATAAATGTAAGGTTGATGTTACAGAGCAAGCCAGAGGCTTGAGGGTGTGTGAATGAGTGTGTGCGTGTGCTTGGGGATGTGTGTGTGCGGCCATGTGAGACTAGAGCTGAACTGTCCTGCCTTTTCGTTAGAGATGAGCCTGAACAAGTCCCCTCAGCCAGACCCCCGGGGCAGAGTCAGCTCAGCCAGACCTCAGCTCCCCTCCTTGGGCTCCTCTCTGGTTTTCCATGCCATGCTGGTCCATGGGGGATCAAATCTCTGCACCTGCACGTGAGAAACCCTTGGATACTGCAGTCACTAGGAAGAAGTGGAGTCAGCTGTGCAGCTGTGGCATCGTGTGGCCTTTGGGGATGCCCATTTCTTAGAGATGGGCTTGTTTTGCTTGCAGAAGAGGCTGAGATTAAGAGGACAGCTCAGCCCTTGTTTGTGCTGTAGAAATCCTGCCCTGCTTGCAAGCAAAGACTGCGGCCCACGTTTGTAGCAGGATCTTCTTCCTGTGGATGGGAAACAGGCTGATGTGTGACTTGTATTTATTATTTCTCACTTTCATCTGCATTTCCCTGCACTTCCAGTGTTTTACGTGGAGTATTTGCTCTGTCCTTGGGTTTGGGAGATGCCCCCTGTGATAGGAGCGAGCTGTGCCCTGCTGCTCTCCTCCCTCTGTTACTCAGTAACTCGGCCTGGGGTGGGCCCACCCCTCCAGAAAATCACGGTGAAAATGTCCCCGAGAGCAATCCTGTCCCTCCCATCTGTAGCATGGAAACAAATGCTTCTCTAAAGTTGGAAAGGCGTGTTTTAAAATGATTTCTCAATGTATTTTGTCCTTGTAGATATGCTGAGGTCAAGGTTGCAGTTCTTCAAGAGGTTCCATTTAAAAATGGGACAAAACACCCAACAAATAGTTCTTTGGATGAGATCTGGGAATGTTACGCGACCGTTCAGGTATAGACAGGATCAGTTTTTCAATTTGCATTTAATTTCTCCTGCTTTAAAAGTAGAGATTAGTTGTACTAAACCCTTTTTAATTGGCTTGTAAGGGGAAGTTGCAATGTCATGATGAAATGGGAAGATTATCTGCATAGCTAAACACCTTCTCCCCACAGAACAAATTGTGCAGCTGTATTCCTGTAGCCTTTCCAAGCCTCCACAAGCAGAGGTGACAGCCTTGCAAAAGAGGTTCCTGGAAGTTTTTTCAGCTATTCCATGGAACTGCCAGGCCTGCACTGCGGCGTGGAGCTTGTAATGTAGGTTAGACCTCTGCCTCTGAATTTCTTCTTCAGACAAAAGGCCTGGGAGAGCAGGAACACACCCAGACTGCTACAAGCTGCCTTAACACCGCCTGTGTTTCTGTCGGAGGGCGAGCAAATTGTCTCTGAGATTGGACAGTCCATGGTCCATCTCTGCTTTTGTTTCAGTTCAATTTTGTTGTTTTCCCCCCTTCTCCATAAATCTCTCCAGCAACTGGGTGTTGGTGACCCAGAACCTAAAACTGTGAGAAGCACAAGTGTCTGTCACTGAATGTTGGTTGGAACTGCAGTGATGGCGTTGGGAGTTAAACCAGCTGCTCAGTTTAGCTGTTAATTTTTGGAATGAGGTTCAATGTGTTGACGTTCCAGTTGGCATCTCTACAGCTTGGCCTTTGACTTTCAAAGCTTTGGAAATGCACAGAAGTTTCCTGCGTGTCAGAACTGAAGCCCCTGTCCTTGGCCTTCTCCCTCTCTGCTCCATCAAACCAGTGCATTGGTGGTGGATTTGTGGGGGTGAGGACACCCCAAGTGGCCCAGCCCTGAGAACCTGCTGGCAGTTCTGTGTTTCCCAGCAGATCTGTGTGCTCTGGGTGGGATTAGCCCCTGCAGTTAGCCTTAATCCTTGGGGAGGAAGGTGGGGAGGAAGGTCACTGTCACCTTCAGGTCCTTCACCGTCTGTTCTTAGGAGCACCAAAGGGATTTGGGTGCCAATGACCACGAGCACCTAAATCACTTGGGTACTTCTGAAACTGCCTGTAATCCATCCCCCTGTAGGATCCCAGACAAATAATGTGCGTTTTTAGAAAAGCTGAGTTCCCAGTAGTTCCCCAGGAAGAAACAGAGCTGTTGAAGCCACAGCACTTCTGAAAAATCATGTTAGTCTGGTCTCAAAGCCAAACCTGAGGCTTCACTTTTTTCCCCGTAAGTCTTGGCTTGCAGAGTCCTACCTGGGAAATATTTTGTCTTGGACTGGGAAGCTGCCTGACCCCCAAATAAATCACTTTATGGTGAGGACTCCCAAGTCAGGTGCAGTGATTTCCATGGGTGCTCTGTCCCTGCCAGCCAGAGGGGTCTCGTTGGGCCAGGGGAGCTCTGCAGCCCCAGATGTGGTTTGGAGATGCCTCCAATCCTTTGCCTTGTACTTGGTGAGGGATGGGATGAGAGGAGGGCAGAGCTGTGTGGTTCACACTCAGCACAGGTTCCCCATGGGAACAGTGACAGGGATAAAGAGGAACCTCAGCAGCCTGTGCTGCTCACAGGGCCTGCAGTGCTTCTGTCCAGTGAAAAGCCCATCTCCAAATTTATTGTCACTTCAATCGGAGCCTAAGCCAAAAAAAGAAAGAGACATTGACTATGCTCCCTGCAAAATTCCATCTCGCTGGGAGGAGTGACCCAAGAGAACAGAGCAAAATTATAGAAATAGAATTTAAACCTTCAGTTTGCAGCTGGTGGGGAGCTCAGGGTGCAGGTGCCTCCGTGCTGGCATCCACAGGATCCGTGTGGTTCTCACCTCTCTGCAGTCCTGGGCTGGTCTGTGGCTCTCGGGGGTCCGGGAGGGGATGGGGCTCATCCTGCAGTTATTTATATTGGACAGAGCAGCTTATTTCTACAAGGAAAAAAAATATATAACCATCATTTTGAAACTCCAACAAATGACACAGTAGTTTCAGTTCTGGTTTTTGTGACCTTTTTCAGGGATCATTTCAGTGCATTTCTGTACAGAATGAAAATTTAAGGAAAAAAAGGATTTTGAAGTATAAAAAAAATGCATCTTCTGTACATAGGTGAACTCAAGAATCTTCTCTTCAAACACTGTTTCTTGTAGAAACATGTCAAAATTTTTTGCTGATTTCTTTGTACTTCAAGAGCATGTAAATAGTTTATTAAAAGTGACTATTGTAATTTGGAGTTCTTTTTAAACAGATTCCAGCTCTAAATCATGTCGAGATGGGGAGAAAGAAGGACTGAGTATAGCAAAGGAGCTGGTGGCATTTACAGCTTGTGTCAAGCTTTGTATAATGTAAATTCTGTATAAATACGGGGGTTTTTTGTCAAATAAATAGATGAAATTAGAAGCATTAAGAAACTGAAGACAAAAAATTGCCAAGTCAAGGCTTCTTCTTTCCCCCCCTCCCTCAGTCTGAAACCTAATGTGCAAAATCTATTTATTTCAAGCGAGGAAATGTGTACAGTCTAATAGACACCCTAAAGTGTATTTAAGCGAATTTGCAACTGGATTTTTTCAGTTTAATATTTGTTTTGTTTTTTATGAGTTTCCTCCTTAATTGCCACTGTAGGATTTGTCCAAGTGAAAAGGAACACATCGAGAAGGACACTCTAAAACAATGGGGCAGTTTTGAAGCAAAGTGGAAGAACACCCAGCTCCCAGTTCTTGCAGTTTTCTGGTTGTTTTAATTCCCAACGTGGAAATCAAGGGCCTCCTTTAAAAATAGGCAGGTCAAATGATTTGCAATAAATAAATAAAAAAAAAAAAATCTTTTTTTTTCGTAAGTTCCTTTGAAAAAAAACAACAACTCTGCTTTGAAGATTTAAGATTTCTGCTTTTTGTTTTGTTAAGCAAATTTATAAATTTAGGGATGTTTTGTGCATATAGAATCTGTCACCAGTATGTATCTTGTTTTGAAGAAAGTGTTTTTGTTGTGGATGTGTCATGCTGTATATATTTGTTCATATTTTTGTGAATTGAATACTATGTACCATTGTATTATAGTAACTTTTATAAAGCAAACCATAAATATACTGACTTTTCTTACAGAAAAATTATGTCGTGCTTAATATATTACCAGGGCAGCTTTTTGCTCTGAGACCTGTGCTGGGAACTGTGAGAGCTCAAGGAGGCAGATCCAGAGCAAGAACAGTGTGAAGAACTGGTTTTCAGCAAAGTTTACTGAAAATATTAATTCTGGTGAGCAGGAAATGAATTTAAGCAGCATTACAGTGCATGAAAGAAATATGTGAGTGATTCAGGTCTATAAACTTGAAGAAATGTCTCAGTATTAAAAGAAGGGCTGAAGCAGAGCCCTCCTGACAGAGAGCCAGGAGTCCCAAATGTGTCCAACCTCAGCAGGTGAGGGGTCCCTGCTCCTCCAGCCTCTGCCCTGGGTTGCTCTGAGTTCATATCCTTTCTTTCTTTATTTATTTTTAACTTCATGAAGGCAAAAGCCCTTCACCACCAGGCAAGGTGTCCGTGGTGCTGTGAGGCTGCTGGGGCCAGAGGCTCTTTGGTTTCCTTCTTTTTAAATCAGTTTATTCAGATTGCCAGGAACTGGGCATGGATGATCCTTGTGGGTCCCTTTCAGCTCTGGATATTCTGTGATTCTGTGAAATCTGGATCAGTTCTGCTCCCTGGGATCCAGAGGAGGGGGGAGCTGGGGGAGCCGCTGAGGTTTGGCCCATGTACCCCTCCCCAGTGGGGGGCTGCTGCTGGGGGGGGTCACGGTGGCTTCTCTGAGCTTTTATTTAAAAAGAGCTGGAGGAGGCATCAGTGATGGAGGAGGAGGTGGAAGAGACAGGACAGAGCCTGTGGGGGACTTCCCAGCTCAGCTCCTGCACTCCTCAGGTGAGCACAGGACAGGGCTGCAGGATTGCCACGCCTCGGGGGCTCAGCCTGGAGGGGCTGGGGAAGGATTCGTGTCCGAGGAGCCCATCCTGAGCCCTGGGAGCTCCCATGCTGGGAAACTGGGAACGTGGGGGTTTTGGAGGGTGGCTGTGCAACGCTGGGGAGACCCCAGGGTGTCCTTGAGCAGCTGTGGGCTGAGGGTTGTGCATGGGGGAGTGCTGGATCTGCAGCCCCAGGGAACACAGGGGCTCCCCAGGCACTCAGGCCGTGTCAGAAAAGGGATTTATTGTGCTGGGCTGGAATTCCCCGTGCAAAGGACAGCGACAACACCAGAGCAACACCCAGAGGAGACTTTGCACATGCAGCCAGGATCTGAGCCAAGGAATCGCTGCCAATTCCAGCAATTACTGCTTGAAACATGGGAGAAACCCCAACCCATCATTAATACAGGAATTTACAGGTGTTAAAGCAAGATCGTGTTGCCTTGGGAAGGCTGAAATACATAAATACGATTAATTCTCATTTCAGAGTGTTGGAGCTACCCTAAAACCATGTTTATTCTCAGCAAATTCAAATTCAAGATTGAGTCTAAAAGCAATTAAACCAAAATCTTACAAAAGGAGATGCGCAGAGAGGCAAACGCCTCCGTGCTTTCGCAGTTTCCTGTGTAGCTAAAATTAAAACTTTGGATAGACTAAATTTGAGCACTCCCAGTTGTTTCTTCTGTCTTTCTCTGTAGCTGCGTGTCTTTGGCCCATGCCTTAAATCTGCCCTTTGTTAAGAATTCCGTGGTTTGGATCAGATTAAGCTGCTTTTTGAGAGCGTTTGCTATTTCCCACGCCCCATCTCCCAGGAAGTCGACGAAGGGCAGCGCTGGGGCTGGGCTGGGAGAGGTCTTGGGTCCTTTTACATCGTCCAACTTGGCAGTGGCTTCCCTGGGTTTGTGGCACTCAAGTCTGGGCTATTTACCAAAACATCGGGTGTTCCCCAGTTCATCTGGGAATCAGCTCCTTGGGGGCGAGGGCGGCACCTCTGCCATCCTCTACATGCGCTTGGTCTCCCCGTTGGGCTCCAGGACAGTCAGGTTTCCTCTGGCATCCTGATCCATTTCTATGGCTTCAAACAGAGACTTGAAGTTCCCAGCACCGAAGCCCTGTGGAAACAACAACGTTACGGACCAGGGGCTTGGTGGCCCTGAGGGCTCACGGCCACGATCAGTGGGAGATCCTCAAACCAACCTGATGGTTGTGCCTCTGGATCACCTCCAGAAAGACCGTGGGTCTGTCTTGAAGTGGTTTGGTGAAGATCTGGAGCAAGTAGCCTTTTTCATCAAAATCCACCAGGATTTTCAGTTCCTGGAGAAGAGAAATGGGGTGACACTTTGAAGACCCACAGCAGAGGGGCTCTCTGTGTCACTCACATCCCTGCAAAGCACTTTGGGGAGCTGGTTCAGCCTTGGGCAGGCGTTTTCCCTCTCTGACTCACCGCCAGCTTGTCAATGTTCTCCTTCACTTTGATTTTGGCAGTTTTGAGCCTCTCCCGCAGCACCTGGTAGTAGCTGGAGGGCACATCCATGAACTGCATGCCCCGCTGCTTCAGGTTGGTGATCTGCAAGGCAGGGGAGACCCAGCGTGGCTCAGTTTGGGAGTGATTTGTGCCAGGAGCATTTCCTGGGATGGGCAGTTAAGCATGGGAACCTGGCTCATCATTTCACTTTGGCACCAGGAATGGGCAGGCCCAAGGTGCCCTCCCCAGGCACTGCAGAGAGCTGGGCAAGGATGATTTGTCCTGCTCCGACCTCTGATACCTCTGGAGGCCCTTTGGTCCGGAGAGGAGCCCAAACCTGGGTGCTCAGCACCAGCTGGGCTCAACCCAGACATGCCCCTGCCCCAGCTGAAGGTGAGTGATGGGCTGTGGGGCTCAGGGCACCCTGCAAGGACAAAGGTGCCACCGAGGGCCCTGCAGACCCCAATTGCTTGAAGCTGGAGGGACAGGCAGCTCAGAGGTGCAGGCAGCTCCCTTTGCAGTGACTCTGGGCAGTTAATCCTGGTTGTAAAACAACCACGGCACAAAGCCCGTTCGCTCTGTGTCCTTGTACCCTGACGGGTCATGGTTCACCACAGTCCTGTGACGAGCACCGTGCCCAGAGCTGGGGCAGAACGGGCTGGGGCAGGGGGTCCTAGGGCAGGGGGTCCCGGGGCAGGGGCTCCCGGGGCAGGGGGTCCCAGGCTGCACTCACTGCTGAGATGATGTCGGGGGTGTTCAGGGCGATGTGCTGGACTCCGGCCCCTCCGTAGTAATCAATATATTCCTACAGGGAAAAGATGTCACCATGGTAGTGACAGTGCAGCTACAACGTGCAAAGGGGTGGGTGTGGGCTTAAAAATATGCGAGCAAGATCAGCCCAGGGACACCATGGAACAGCCAAGACACTGTTGATGAGATCAGGGTAAACCAGCTCAGCCCAGCAGCTCCTCCAGGGTTTGTCAGACCCAAGCAGAGCCAGGGTTGCTTTCTAGCAGCCACTTTAGCACAGCAGGTCTGCTCCAACTCCAAATCACTGACCCTCGGTCCCCTTCCCTTCACCAAGGCCACCCTAGAAGTGGAGGCAGCCAAATATCTCAACCACCAGTGTCCACTCACCTGAATCTGGGATTTCTTCTTGCCAGGTGCTGGCTCATTGATGGGCATCTTAATGGTCTCCTCGTAGTTGGTGACCACGATGGAGCGCAGGGCACTGAACTCGGTGTGCAGCTGCTTGTCATCCACTGACCAGAAGCGGTGGAAGAGCAGGTTCTTCTGGTACCTGCCCAGGCCACAGAGGGCACAATCAACCTCTCGCTTCCTCCCTGCACTAACGGAGCTCTGCTCTGGCTTCATTAGCCCCAGCCACCCTCATCAGTGGTGAGACCAGTGGAGCTGTGCTGCTGCTCCATCCCACCTCCCACCAGCTCTCCCCACTCTTACCAGTCTGCCACTGGCACCATCTGGAGGTCGGGCTGGTTCCCCACGACGTGATCAACAAAGCTGAGCTTGGTGCTCGGTCTGTGGGGGGAAGCCAAGGAGGGTCTCAGCCAGGCTCAGGGGTACCCCACAGCTCGGGGGGTTCCGGGGTAAGGCAGTGGGGTCCTGTCCAGCTCCTTGGTGGGATATCCAACCAGGACACGGTGGCAAAGAGCCAGGCAGGACCCTCTGGAAAGTACTCACAACTTGGGCAGCAGAGGGTCCTTGAAGAGGGGCGGGTGGTACCCGGGGAGGAACAGGCCCTTGTAGTTGAGCTTTTCTATCAAGGTGTGGGTGGTGTCACCGTACTGTGAGAGGGGGAAAGTGGCTGTGTTGTGGCTTTGTTTATGTGGGGGCTTCCCTGCTCCGTGGACCTCACCCTGCCCTGCCACTCACCGTCTGGATCACTGCAAACTTCACCTTCCCAAATTTGTCCTGCTCCACCCACGGCTCCTTCACCACCACAGCTCCGCGCTCCTTGGCTTTCTGGGCAGAAGGAGAGAGAGCCCGTCCTGCCACAGCTCCCCTGGGCCAGGAGGAAACATCCCCAGGCCCTCCCTGCCTCCCCTCACCATTCTGGGGGGCTGTGTGGGAGGGGGTGGAGGGGCTGCCCACCTGCACGATGAAGTCACAGTCCTCCACTTCGAAGGCGACGTCCTTCACCCCGTCACCGTGCTTCACCAGGTGCTCCCCCATCTCTGCCCAGAGCAGGAACAGCCACAGGCATGAGCAGAGCTGCTTTGCTCTGCCATGGCCATTTCCCACTCCATCCCCCCCAAGGACACCTACCCTCATTGCCTGGGTTCAGAGCAGATGAGAAAACAAACACGATCTGCCGAGGAAGAGGAGGAGCGGTGAGGATGGAGCCGCGGGTGAAGGTTTTCATGGTGGCTTTGGCAGCCCCCACGTGTCTGACACCACCTCGTCTTTCCCCGCCCTGGCAGTGGCCCCTCTGCCAGGGGCTCCCTTACCTTGTCCTGCTTGACGACGTGTGACACCACCTCCCTGCTGCCCGTCTCCAGCCCCCGGTAGGCCAGCTCCTCAAACCCCATCTTGTTGCAGTAGTAGGACGCAGCCTGTGGGCAGGGAAGAGTCCCTCTGGTTGAAGCTGTGGTGCTGGTGGCCCACAGCCCCTGGAGAACAGCCACCATGGCAGGTACAAGTCACACTTGCCCTGTGTGTGTCTGTATGCGTGTGTGGGCACAGGCAGCAGCTTCTCTGCCTCCCCCAGCAGCCCAGGGGGAGCGAGGAGAGGTGAGAAAGGGCCCAGATTGAGGAAAAAGCCCAAATTCAGTGGGAAGTGCAGCCTCCAGAACTTTCTGGAAGGGCCACCATCGAGCAGGAAACATTTCTGCCTGTCCCCTGTTCTGCCAGGCTGGGTGAGAAGCAGCTCGGGTGTGAAGCACAGGGGTTTTTAACTCGCCCAGGGATGGAGAGCAGCTGCCACGAGGCCGTGCAGCTCTGCGGGCTGGTGGCCACGGCTGAGCCCGGCCACGTGTGCTGGTTCATGCCCCAGGTCCCGGCGCACGCCCCCGGCAGCCGCCCCTCGCCTTGCGCAAGGGCCACCAAGGCCACCGGCGCCAGGCCAGGGCCGGGCTTTGGGACATGGGCACGTCCCCGGCCGAGGGGCTGCTGGGATGAACCACCACCCCCCCGGCGGCCAATGCCCGGAGCGCCCGGCCTGGCCCGGCGTGGGAGGTGTCCCCTGGCACGGCTGTGCCCTGGCACGGCTGTCCCCTGGCACGGCTGTCCCCTGGCACGGCTGTCCCTGGCACGGCTGTCCCCTGGCATGGCTGTGCCCTGGCACGGCTGTCCCCGGCACGGCTGTGCCCTGGCACATGTGCCCGGCAGCCGCAGCCTCTCACCTGCTTGGCATTGCCGACCCAGAAGGTGATGGAGTGGAAGTGGATGAAGCGGCCTCGTTGGGGCTAAAAGGAAGGGAAAATAGGGCTGAAAGCTGCTGCTGCTGCGTTTCCTGCAGCACTGCTCGGCTCCAGAGCAGCCGTGACCCTGAAAATGCATTTCCTGCAAATGCGTCTGAATTAACTGTGTGGAACAGCCCCCGAATGGCGATTTTCCAAAGTGCTGTACAGCCAAATCCACAGGATCCTGCACTGCAGGTTGGAAGGTACAAAGCCCCGGCTTGCCTGGGGCCACAGCCACAGTCCCAGTTGTCCCAGTGCTCCCCATAAGTGGCTGTCCCAGCGGGGTGCCCACCCGCAAACCTCCCTGTGTTAAAGATTAATTCTCCCACAAAAGCTCTTACACAACCACCAGGGCCAGGACAGATCCCCCTTCGCTCCGTTCCCCACCACTGCCCAGCCTGGCACAGGGCACCCAGCACTGGAAACACTTTAAGGTGAAAAAGGTGGCAAAAAGATGCAGCATTTGGAAATAAACATTGCATGGAATGAGGATTCTGCTTAAGGATTGGTTTGACTGGGAAATACCCATCATCTCCTGTTTGTCACTCTCCTCCCAAACCAGAAAGTTCAATTATTACTACTAATTTACTAACGAGGATCTTGTGTGGCCCAGCCAGAGCAGTTTTACTTCTGATTTCAACAGGTTATCAAGGAATGGATGTTATCTGCACTAACAGGACCGATGTTTCACACCAGGCAGAGGGGCAGGACAGGAACACGACTCGGCTCTTACCTTTTCTCCCTTGTCTGTGTAAGACGTCTGAAAGAGAAAAAGAGAGACATTAGCGGGTCAGGCAGCCACGGCAGCCCCCAGGGAGCTGAATCCAAAGGTCAGGCTGCGAGGAACAGCTCTGCTCTGCCACTTCCAGCACAGCCACTGGAAAATCCAAATTCAAGCACAGCTTAAATCTCCCAAGGCGTCCCGTGCCACGGAGCCCCGGAGGTTTGAATCAATTCCCATCTGCCGCCCCTCACCATTTTTGTGACCTGGCGATGTGACAGCAGCAAGGAGAGCGCGAGAACGGGAGGGTTTTTAATATAACGGCGGGAGCGGGAGGCTCCTCCTCGGCCCCACCTTCTCCCCCCACCAACCCAGGCACGTGTTTGGTTTGGGCTGGGAGCTGCCCAGGCTGGGGGTGGTGGGTGGCTGTCACCGGGGCCGTGTCACGGGGTCCTTTGCAGCCCCGGCGGTGGCACTGCGGGGTGAAACGTGGAGGGTGGGGAGGGTGAGTGTGCAGGGGGTGAGTGTGCAGGGGGTGAGTGTGCAGGGGGTGAGGCTCTGCCGGGGCTCGGGACCCTGCTGACCCCACAGCCAAACCCCTGCCCCGTGTGCTGGGCTCGCACAGGGGTGACGCAATTGGGGGAGCACATCCCCCGGCCCGCCCGCTGCCCCTGGGGACATTCACCCCTCTCTGGGGACATGTCACCCTGGGCAGCGCTGAGCCAGGGCAGCCTGCAGAGTCCAGCTGGGTGTGTGGTGGTGTCTGGGCACGAGGCCACGCGGTGCCACCTTCAGCCCCGGTGAGCCCCGTGCTGTAGGGACTCCAAAATGTGGGAGCAGCAGGAGGAGGGGGCAGGAGGTGGCCCTGCCAGGGGAGACACCAGTGCACAAACTCCACCTGACTGGGAGTGGTGGGAAGCCGGAGCCACCAGCGGGGCCAGGGAGGATGAGCACAGGGGGCTTGGGTGGGTGCCAGTGGCACGGAGGACAGGGGTCGGGGTCTAGTGGTGGGGCTGTCCCCTGCTGCCACGCTCCACGGGACATGGGTGCCATGCACCNCCGCGCCCCTCCCGGCTCCCGTCCGGCCGCGGCCATGGCGGAGCCCGGCGGGGGCCGCCCCGTCACCGTCAGCGACGTCCAGCAGCTGGTGCGGCGCAAGGACGAGATCGAGGCGCAGATCAAGGCCTGCTACGAGCTGCTGGAGAGGGTCAGTGCCCGGGCAGGGCCGGGCCGGGCCGGGGGGCGCCGTGCGGGGCCGCGGGCCCGGCCCCCTCCCAACCGCCGCCTCTTCCCTCACAGCAAAAGGGCGTCGGGATGCACGAGCCGCTGGTGGACGCCGANGCTCGGGACCCTGTTGACCCCACAGCCAAACCCCTGCCCCGTGTGCTGGGCTCGCACAGGGGTGACGCAATTGGGGGAGCACATCCCCCGGCCCGCCCGCTGCCCCTGGGGACATTCACCCCTCTCTGGGGACATGTCACCCTGGGCAGCGCTGAGCCAGGGCAGCCTGCAGAGTCCAGCTGGGTGTGTGGTGGTGTCTGGGCACGAGGCCACGCGGTGCCACCTTCAGCCCCGGTGAGCCCCGTGCTGTAGGGACTCCAAAATGTGGGAGCAGCAGGAGGAGGGGGCAGGAGGTGGCCCTGCCAGGGGAGACACCAGTGCACAAACTCCACCTGACTGGGAGTGGTGGGAAGCCGGAGCCACCAGCGGGGCCAGGGAGGATGAGCACAGGGGGCTTGGGTGCGTGCCAGTGGCACGGAGGACAGGGGTCGGGGTCCAGTGGTGGGGCTGTCCCCTGCTGCCACGCTCCACGGGACACGGGTGCCATGCACCACCCAGCCGGGCACCCTGGAGAGGGGTCAACAGCAGGGACAGGGTCATAACATCGTACCAGTGATGGTGACACCGCTGTGCCACTACATGTCACCATCAAAGCTGTGTAACTCACTGATGGTGACACTGCTGTGCCACCACATGTCACCATCACAGCCACCCCATGGCACCACCACAGCAGTGTGACCCAGTGACGGTGACACTGCTGTGCCACCCCATGCCAGCGCCACAGCGTGTGCCACAGAGGCGCTGACGCAGCTGTGCCACCCCGCTATTGNCGTGCGGGGCCGCGGGCCCGGCCCCCTCCCAACCGCCGCCTCTTCCCTCACAGCAAAAGGGCGTCGGGATGCACGAGCCGCTGGTGGACGCCGAGGGCTTCCCCCGCGCAGACATCGACCTGTACCAAGTGCGCACCGCCCGGCACAACATCATCTGTGAGCGGGGAACGGGAACCGGGCGGGGGGGCCCTTCCCGGGGCCGCGGGGCCGGGCCGCGCCCCCGTCCCGCGGGATGAGCCAGCGAAACCGGGATGTGCGGGGGAAACCCGGCCTCTGCCCGGGGACAGACACCGCCTAACAGCGGTGACACCTCTTAATTCTCTCAAACCCCCATCTCGCTCGTTGTAATTCCTCAGAACCGGAGCCCAGGGCTGCGCTGAGCCGGTTTCCCAGTGGTTCTGCTCAGTGCGCGGAGCTGCCGCCCGGGCTGAGTCAGTAAAATGCCTTTGTCCACGTGTTGCTGCAGCGGCACTGCAATTCTGCCTCTGCTGTGGAGCCGTTTGGGATCTGTGAAACACAACAAAGCTTTCTTGTGCTGTTTGTAGAATAAAATTTGTGTAGGAATCGGCTTGGCATTTATTTAATCTCAGGCTTTCCCAGTGCCCTGACTTTCAGGAGGGGTTTTTCTCTTTATACGTAGTAGCGGGTGACTTAATGGAAAGAAGACTTGAGCTGCTCACTGAGTTCTAAGGGCTCATGGGCCTCCCGGCCCTGCTGCCTTTGCATGTTTACCAAAATTTGTAGGGTGGTTTTCTCTGTATCTGACTTTTACTGATAAACATCTGCCGGGCTGGCACTGGGCCCCAGCAGATAGAGCAGCAGAGGTTCTTGCTGAGATCAGAGACAGCCGGGGCACTGCTCTGTGTGGCTGCAGAGGGGAGCAGGTGCTGAGAGTCCTTTGGGGGACCCCTCTCCAGCTCCCCATGTGCTCATGGTGTCACCCACAGGTTTGCAGAATGATCACAAGGCCCTGATGAAGCAGGTGGAGGAAGCTCTGCACAAGCTGCACGCCCGGGAGAAGGAGAAACACGCCAAGGATGAGGCGGAGGCCTTGGCCGAGGCCATGAGCCAGAACCAGAGCCTGCCCCAGGCCTTTGCCAAAGTGAACGCTGTGACCCCGGGCTCTCCCGCCAGCGTCTCGGTACGTCAGGCACAGCTCGTGGGGAAGGCTTTGTCTGGAGCCAGACAGCTCATGGCTTCCTCTGTCTCTTGTTAATAAGTGGAAAAAAGTTGGGGGCTTGATTAGGGTATCACTCCCTCTCTTTTGTCACACTGGGATGTCCTGTGAATGGGCTGGTTGCTGTACAGGGATGAGATGGGTGTTCTCTGAGCTGTATCCTGGCACCACACAGCTCCTCCCATGCCCCACTGACCATTCCAGCCTCAGGATTTCTCTTCCCATGAAACAGAGCAGAGGAATGCACACTTACCTCTCCCTATGGCCTTTGAGAGGATGTAGTGATCCTCACTTGCTTGACTGTGAGAAGTGTTGGAGCACATCTCTCTCCCTGTGGCTGGGTGAAGGGTGATGCTCCTGTGTTATTATCTGTGATATTACCTGTCTTTGGAGAATGCAGATGCTCATCTCTCTTCTGTCTCTGTCCAGGGACTTCAGGTTGATGATGAGATTGTGGAGTTTGGATCTGTCAATGTAAACAACTTCCAGAACCTGCAGAACATCGCCACGGTGGTGCAGCACAGCGAGGGGGTGAGCTCATTTCTGCTGTGACTGCATTCTCGTGCTTGTCTCTGTTAGCCACAGCTTTTTCTGTGGAACTTGGATCTCTGGAATCATCGTTTCCGTGTCAGAAACAGTGTCAGATTCAGTCTGTGCTCTTGTAGCCCTGTTCTCTCACAGCACTGAGCTATTTGCTCATGAATGGAAGAGCTGAGGGGTGTGTGCTCTTTGCTGTGAGCATCACTGTTGTTTGTTCTCCCCAGGGACTCCCATGGACTGCCCAGAGAAGCTGCCACAGCCATTAAGTGCTTGATGGTGGAAGTGAGGGATCTCCTGGAGATGACTTCACACAAAACACTCTCTTCTTTCAGTTATAGTCACCAGAGTGGGAATGGGCACTGCTGCAGAACAGCTCCTTGGGCTTAATGTTCTCCTGGTGCTTCAGCAGAAGAAGGAAGAGTTGACTTGGCTATGGAAAAGTGAATTTATTTTTTATATTTCCTCTCTTTCAGAGGCCCCTGAGCGTGACTGTGATCCGTGGTGGTAGAAGGGTGCATGTGGGGCTGACTCCGAAGCGCTGGGCCGGGAAGGGTCTCCTGGGGTGAGTTGCTGTTTCACCTGCTGGAAGGAAAAAGGCTTTTCCCAGCTCAGGGCGTGTTTCCTGACCAGGGCCATCCCTGGGCTGTGTCACTGCCCACTGTGACAGGCCTCACTGTGGGCACCAGGGAGCTGGAGGCTGCTAGTTCTGCACAGGGATACGGGGAATTGAGTTCCATCAAACTCAAAAAATTGAGTTCCATGAGCACAGGGAGAAAGGTCTCAGGGGCTGGTTTGTCTGGTAGAGGAAACCAGTGGAGGAGGGTTGTGGTGGGTCTGATCCATCCCATGTCAGATCTTCTGCGCCTGTTTGAGAAAGGAAATTTAATATTTCCTTCTACCCTCTTCTTTTTCAGCTGCAATATCATTCCCTTACAAAGATGACCATGGCTTGGAGAACAATAAAGCTGAAGCTTGTGCTTGCTTTCTGGACTTTGATCTGGTTTGAAAACTTCCCGATGTGTTGTTGCTGTGACCTCTGGTGCCTGAAGGGTTCTGGCAGAGCAGAGCCTGCCTGCAGTTCAGAATTGCACTGATTGTCAGGAGGAACCTGCAGAGCTGCAAGATGGGGCTTCTCACCTGTTCCACCTTGTATCAGTTTAGATTAAGGCTCTAGAGACCCAAACCTTGCTTGATACAGCCTCCAAAGAGCTTGAAATGCTCTTATTTGATGATAACAGAACATTCCTTTTTTCTCCCCTTTAAAACTCCTCACTGAATATCATGTAATATATGCTACAAAGTCCTAGAGCACTTTTTGATGCCTGTCACAGTAGATGACAGGCAAGAGATATGCAAGTTTGATACTTCATCTTCCCCATGTTGCCACAACTTTTAAAGTCACTGAACATACAGAAAGGATTTTTGGAATGCCCAGTTATTTTAAGACAATGAGGTAAGGAACAGGGGCTATAATTCTACTTTTGGAACTTCTAGTAGTTTAGTCACGATAAAAGCACTCCTAATCTGGCTTCTCTCTCTTTTTTTTTTTTTGTTTTTGTTTTTGTTTTTATTTGTGGGAGTTTGATTTTGGGGTGTTTTCCTGGTTCCAGCCAGAACAGGGTTTACCTTTTTTTTCCTCCCATTCTCCTCTCCATCCTGCTGCAGGAGCAATGGGGGGAGTGGTGAGTGGCACATGGACTGGGGTGTTTTCAGTGGGAACAGTAAATTGGGGAATACCATTCCTAAACCACCACAGGTGCATAAACTGTTTGAGGGGATTCTGGGAATGACTGGTTTGTTCGAAGCTTATTTCTAGTTGAACTTCAAAATAGTCTCCCAAAACAATAAAACTGAGTATTGTCTCTCTCTGTTCTTGTAGTCATTATTTGGGGCAGCCTCTCCGGGTCAGGGAGATAATGGAAGCTGATAAAAATCTCCTTTCCGTTCCCAGCAGGGTGTGAGGCTCTTTCTGGGCAGAAGGAAAAACAAATTAAATTTAGAAATTGTTATTATTTGAGTTTAACAGCAAGGCGGAGGTCAACAGCTGGGAGCGTTTGGAGCTGATTATCTGCAGGGGTGAAGTGAGAGCTTGGAGTGGTCCCTGGGAGAGGGTTACTGTGCAGGGGCCGTCCTGCCAGGGAGCTGGGAACCGCGGGGGCCTGGCAGGGGTGGGGGATGATTTTTCTCGCTTTGACTCCGCTTGTGCTGCTCAGGGAAGCCACTGGGGCAGAGCAGCCTACAGCTCCGTGTGGGGGGCATCGGGTAAACATCCTTCGTCCCATTCCCGGGCAGGGCGAGGGTTCGGTCCCAGATGGCCCCGGCCGTGCCAAGAGGGGCTTTAGGCGGGATTTAGGCTTGGGCAGCGTGAAAGGCTGAATGCTCCCTCCTCCGGGTCCCTGCTTTGGACGGCCGGTGGGGATGAGGAGGTTTCCCCCCTTTGCCGGTGCAGCCGGTGGCGCAGCCGCCGCTGCCGGTGCGGCCGTTGCCTGGGAACGGCGGTGGCAGAGGCGGAGAGACGCGGGGATCGCTGTGTCGGTGAGCGGGGGGGTCCCCGGGAGGGTCTCCGCCAGGGTCCCTCGGGACAGCGGGAAGCACCGAAGCCTGGAGCGGTCTTGGGAACGGCTCCGTGTGAGCGCGGTGAGACCCGGCGACTGCAGCCGTTCCCGAGCTCCCGTCCCGCCTGCCGGGGCCCGGGGAGGGTTTTTCCCAGGGCCTCCTTCCCCCCCGTGAAAGTTTACTGTGCACAAGGTTTCGGTGCTGGCTCAAATGCAGACCCGTGAAGCCGGAGATGAACCAGCTGCCGCCCAGGAGCAACTCTGTGCTTACAGGGACTGTGACAAAACCCCATCCAAAGGGAAATTTCCATGCCCGGCGCGGTGTGCGGGCAGACAAGGGAGGGAGCCTGCGCTCAGCTGGAATAACCGGAGCTGCGCTGGGCTTGCTTGTGCTGAGTGCGGGAGTGTTACTGAAGCTGAGAAGGGGCTCTGGGACCCATTTCCCAGCTTCACAGGTGCCCTTTCCTCCTGCTGTGCCCAGTTCCAGGTGGTTGTGCAGCCAAATCTGGGAGAGTGTGCGTGGGGAGGTGCTGCAGAGCATGTCCACACCCCAGCTCCCTGGGAGGAGGGCAAAGGTGTGGATGGATGGTCCGTGTGAAGTCACACTGGAGTAACCCATTGAGGGAAGAGCAGGACTAAGCAGCGAGCCCAAGGAGATGTCCCAGGACAGACAGACGGCTCAGGAGATGGAGGTCAGGGTTGTGCCAAGGAAAGTCCTGCTTGAGACAGGGCCTGGGGCAGATCCTAGTGGAAACAGAGCCCCCAAGGATCTGAGACGTGCTGGGGCTCATTCCCAGCAGCCACAGAGCGGTCCCCATCCAGACCAGCCGAGAAGTCAGCATTCACCAAAACCTCTCCCTTTTTAAGGATCTCCTTGTTGCTGCCTGTGGGAATGAAGGAGCACCAGAGGATAATGAAGAAGCACCGATGTGTCCCCCACCATCTCCCTTAGGTATGGGGATCTCAGACACCCTGCCCAGCACCTAGGCTAGGAGCCAGGGCACCCTGGGGGAGGGGACTGCTGGGACATCATGCCTGGAGGGTGCTGGATCCCCTGAACCACCCCCGGCACTGTCTGAGTCCAAGGGAGCCATTTTCAGCCCTCTCTCAGGTTACAGGGAGCAGCACACGCAGCATAAAGGCTTTGCCAGCTTGGTGTGGGCGGCCAGGCCAGGGATGCTGTTCTGGAAGAACAGGGACAGCAGCCTTCACCCCCTGGTGAGTACCAACGGGCACAGTGCCACCAGGCTGGTCCACACTGCACCTGTGCTCTCTTCCATCACTCCACAGACCTTGTGTGCCTTTTTTTGTCCTGGCTGCTGAGGGCCAGGAGCTGCCTTTTCCCTGCAGAACCTGTCCTGGGTGTTTGGCTACAACAGCAGCCTGGCCGTGCACAGCCTGATGGACGGGGAGGACCGGGTGCTCCTGTACGTCTCCTCCCACATAGTGGTCATCCACGATATCTTGGGGAACAAGCAGTACCACCTGCAGGTCTGGCACACAGCTGAGCATCTTCCTCCTCCTCCCCTTCTCCTGAACCCCCTCCCTCCATCTCTTTCTCTGGTGCCCTGTGCTCAGGGGGCACCTATAATCAAACCCAGGAGCAGCCCAAACAAAAGGTATGGACAAAACAGCCCCAGGTTTGCAGCCTCCAAAGCACTTTGCTGCTTCCCTCCCGCAGGGCCACACGAATGTCATCTCTTGCCTGTGTGTGAGTGAAGACAAACGCTGGGTTGCAACTGCAGATAGAGG
Source organism: Platysteira castanea (assembly GCA_013397175.1). Lineage (NCBI taxonomy): Eukaryota > Metazoa > Chordata > Aves > Passeriformes > Platysteira > Platysteira castanea. The sequence goes on from VYXC01003151.1 coordinate 378,639, forward strand.
GCCAGACGCTCTGATCATCGTGTGGGACTCCTACTCTGGGTAAGCTCCCAGGAACCTCTTCTTTGGAAACCCCTGATATCCAGTAAATCACTCAGGACCGATTCCAGCCTCAGCTGAGAGTAAAATGAGAGAACACAGGGACAGACTAAAAAGCAGCAGAGGAACCAAAACCAAACCAAGGCCTTCGTCATCCTCATACCACCCATACCCACGAGACACTAAGATGGGGCTGAGCACCCCCAGACTAAGTACATCACATCTCCATGATGTAGGATCTTCAAAAGATCCCTGGTGAGTTGTTTCCCAGTGCCATTTACTGAGGAGGAAGTGATGGAGGGGACACTGAGCACCAGCCTGTGGCAGCACCAGTGTTTACAGCCTCCCTCCCTCCATCCCTCCTTCCACACAGACCAGGGTGGGTGGGTTGTGCCACAGACTTTGCCAAGTGACTGCCTTGAACCCCCTGTGCTGCCAGGAGCACCCATGGGGTCTCTGCTCCGTAGGGTACCCGTGCGCACCATCTTCGAGGGTCATCCAGAGGACGGGGTCTGTGCCATTGCCATTTCCCAGGATGCCAAGTATTTGGTGACCGTTAGTGCTGGTACTGTGCAGGTGAAGAGAATATCTCCTCTTTCTTAGCTTTGTAGGATAGAGACCTGGAAGTTTTTCGCAGTGCAGCACAGGGGAGGTGGGAATTTGGATGGGGAGAGCAGGAGAGAGGGGAGCGGGTTTGCTGAGTGATGGCTTGGTTTTGCTGAGCCATTAGAATACAGGTCTGGATTTCATTAAAATGAATGCTGCAGAGTTGAGAAAATTGATCTTAATTTGTTAGAAAAGCTTCTGACTTCATCACTTTCTCTAAGCAATTTCTAGCATTATTCCTGAAATTAAGCTCTCTGCTGCCAGGCCGTGCTGGGTTTTACCCTGCTCCAGTCTTTTAGGCCACACCATCCCCTGCAGTGGGTGGGGAATGGGACTCACCTGGCTCCCCCAACCTCCCAGAAAGCCACAAGTGTTCCTTGGATTTTTCTTCCCTTCTCTTCCAGAAAGTTTGTGTTTGGAGATGGACTTTGCCCACAGAGAAACCCATGTGCAGCACAGAGCTGAAGCCTGAGTTTGGGCGTCAGGTGGGTGACCGTGGCTGAGGAGGGCAGAGGGGCTGGGCTGGGCAGCCCCACCCTCACCTGCTCCCCCCTGTGCCCCCCTGTCCCCATCCAGCACGGGGCTGCTGGTAGGTGCCAGCTGGGCATGGGAGGCAGGATCACACCCCGTCCCTGGGGCACCCTGGTGCAGCAGAGCATCCCAAGGGGTTATCCCTGTTCCTCTGATGCCTGACAGGCATGAGGTGTCCTCTGTTTTCAGTTCAGTGAAGCTGGTAAGGTGGTTTTGCATAAAAGCAGTTGTTCTGCATGGAAGAATAAGCAGAAAGCATTGCTCAGCTTGGTGCTAACGCGATTCTCACCTTTGAATTTCAGGATTATGTCATTTTTAACTCTCAGAATCCCCATGAATTTGTCAGCAACAGCAAAACCCAGGTGATATTTTACCTGTGGGTAAGTAGGGACATGGGAAGTCGTGTTTCTGGTGCCAGAAACACGAGGTGACACGGGGAACTCTGGGGCCAGGTGTCTGTCCACAGCTGAGGTCACACTTTGTAGATCTGTCCCTTCCCTGCTCCCTGCCCTTGCCAGATCCCACAGTGGTCTGGGCAGAGTATCACCATCCCTCCACTCCCACACTGGTGAGGCCCAGCTGTGGCAGGGATGCTCTTCACCTCTCCCACTCCTGCTTTCCCATGGGCCTTGTGCCATTCAGCAGCTTTTGGAAGAGAAGCAGGTGGAAGGAGAGGATGCATTGTGCTGTGTGGAAGATCTTGGAGTCTTTCTGCCCCAGGAGCCCTGCTCTGGTCACCACAGTGTGGGGCCAGTGCCCAGATGGTGGGGAGGGGACACGCTGGCACTGTAGAGCTCGGTTCCAAAATCCTTGTCCTGGATGTTTTCTCTGCTTTCCCCAGGATGATGCAGGTTTGCAGTATGGGGCCCCTTTCCTGAGCAACAAGGTGAGCACAGCAGGGAGGGACCACAGCATGTCACCCTCTTGGCTTTCCTGCTGGCAGCAGCACTGACCCTCCCCATCCCCTCAAGCAAAAACAGTGGCCATGTCCCCAGCTTGTCCCCCTCGGACAGGGACAAGCCTGTTGGGTTGCCCGAGCTGAGCTCAAGCAAGGCTCTCTCTCCGAGGTGCCCCACTGCATTTTCTCCTGGGGCTCTTGTCCCTTGTCCTGCTGTGGGGCAGGGAGGGAATGTCATGAGGACCAAGCAGAAACCTCTCTGCTTGAGGAGGGCAGAGCCAGCTCTGGGATGAAAACACGGCGTGGCTGCTGTCTCCACAGACCTTCAAGTGCCTGGTGGGACGGTTCAACCAGTCAGTTTTCCATTTTAACAACACCCAAGCTCTGACAAGCACCTCGGCCGGGAAGCTGGTGGTGTGGGACATGGACAATCCCCGCACTCTCCCCGAGGAACTGCCGGCCAAACCCCACGGAGTAACAGCCACCAAAGTGGTGTCAATGCAGGAGGAGAGTCTTACTGTGCTCCAAGTGTTGGAGAGGTAATGGGGCAGCCCTTTTCTGTAGCTGTAGCCTCAGCTGTAGGAGTGGCAGAAGGAATGTTGGAGTTTTAAGTCACTTGGCAGCATAAAAGGACATGGGAAACTCATGCAGGAAAGTGCTGCTGGTTTGTGAGTAATTTTCCAGCAATGGATTTGGCTGGGGGTGGAAATAAGGCTGAAAAGTCGTGGTGATGCGATGCCAGCTCTGCTGGGGTAGCTCAGACAGCGGCTCAGCCTCCTGGCCGCTACCGGCAGAGGGAGCAGACAGCCACCAAACGCCGCGACAGCCTTGGGGACACGGCAGGGACACGGCGGGGTCACAGCAGAGCCGCTGGTTTCTGCGCAGCCCTGGCTTTCTCCTGAATATCTGTGCGGGGCTCTGCTCGTGTGTTTGTGCAGAGAAATGGGGAAGAGATTTGCTTCTGCGCAAGGATGCTCTCCAAGAAATATCTGGGAGCTGTCAGCTAGTGTGTTGGTTAATAAGTTCCCCTTCCTTGCAGCTGTGTAGTCACAGGTGATGTGAAAGGGCAGGTTAAATTATATGATGGGCATCTGCGGCTCCTCACCATCTACAGCCATGACGAAGTGGGTCGCATCCAGTCCATCTCCTTCTCCACAATCCTTCGTGATCCTCTCAATGCTTTCCCAGCCAGCAGCCAGCCCTTTCTCACCAGGTGAGTGTCTCTTTAAAAACCCAGGTCTTCTGTATTTACCTTGCAGCTCAGAACTGGGGAGGTGGTCAGTGAGAGCTGCTCCATGAGCTTCTGCCTGGTCTGGAGCAGGTTTCAACCCTGTGCCCAGGCTTCTGGGCAGGACAGGGAGGCAGGACAGAGGAGACCTTAGGGTGGGCTCCAGCACAGCCCAGATTCTGAGCTCGAGGTGATGCCTGGGTGCAGACACGGCGTTAGTGCAGGCACGGTGGTGATCGGCTTCTCTGTCACGTACCCGGCACACCAGGCACTGCTAATGCCGAGCCTCCAGCTCGCACTGGGCCCCTTAATCCCCCCCTTAAGCCCCTCCCAGGGATGGCTATATCCAGTTGGATTTTATCATGGCTTGGCAAGCTAATCGGGGCCGTGGCACCAGCGCAGGGTTGTACCACACCGACCGGTCACCAGCCCCTCTCTGTCCCTCTGCGTGATGTAGCTGTGCCTGAGGATTTACAGGGAGTCTGCAGGCCAGATGAAGCTGTTGTGTGGCTCCATCCAGCTTGCAAACCATATGTCTGTCACTCCTGTTAAGGCTTTCCTGGCAACGTCTGTTCTTAGCCACACGTATTTTCCATAGAGCCATGTGGGACAGATTCTTTTCCAGCCTGGAGCAGTGTCCTGGGGGATGGTTTGGTTTCCCTGTTGGTCTCTGTTGTCTCATCCCTCTTCCTGGGTCGCTGCTGCAGCTCCTGCCACTTGCAGCTGCTCTGAGCAGCACAAAAGGCAGAAAACCAAAGGGAAGGGCCTGAGCTTATCCCAGAGGCTGGTGGGATTAGGAATGGCTGGAGAGCCCAGCTAAGGCACGCAAGAGGTGCAGAGTCCATCAGTGCCTGGGCCAGATGTGCATTAACTGGTGGCTGTGATGGAACAGCTGGCAAAGAAGCTGTGCTTCCCCACTTGTCTGTCTGTGCAGCTCCTAGACTCAGCCTGGAGAAGGCTCCAAGGAGACCTTACAGCACGCTCCAGTGCCTCAAGGGCTCCAAAAGAGCTGGAGAGGGACTTTGGACAAGGGTATGGAGTGACAGGACAAGGGGAGAATGACTTAAAATTGACAGGGCAGGGTTGGATGGAATATAGGAAGAAATTCCTCACTGTGAGAATGGTGATGCCCTGGCACAGGTTGCCCGGAAAAGCTGTGGATGCCCCATGCCTGGAATTGTTCAAGGCCAGGTTGGACGGGGCTTGGAGTAACCTGGTCTAGTGGAAGGTGCTGAAACAAGATGATCCTTAAGGTCCCTTCCTACTCAAACCAGTCTGGGATTTCTGTGTGATCCTCTCTTGCCCCTTTTCCTGGGTCCAGACTCTCTATCAGGCAGACTGAAATGATACATGTTTGTGCTGTAATGTGAATAATTACCCAGCTGTCTGCTTCACACATCGCCAGTCACCAGTGAAACCTCTCTGCTGTGCTGGCTGAGTGAGCAGACAGGGACTGAAACTGCCCTCTGACCTTGGCCATGGCAGCGCGGTCAACGTGGAGCCACTGACAACGGTGGCGTGGAGACACGTGAAAAGCCCATTCAGAGTATCTCCAACTGCTCATTTGTCCATCTCACACACCAGTGACTTGCAAAAGGCAGGAGCTCCCCAGATGTCATTCATCTTCTGGCTTGCCCAGCCAAGTAGAAAATGGAACTGGCTCCAGTGTCTTCCCGTGGCCATTTCCCAGGTCACGAATACAAAGTGCCACTTGCCTTCCAGGTCAAGGAGCGTTTGCATATTGCGTATCACAAAATATAAGTGATTGTCCAACTAACTTGCCAAAAAGAGACTGATGTGTAATATAGCCTGGAGGGATATGAGCCAGTTGGTCTGATTCATCCAATTCTGTTTCTCTCACACTAAACAGGAACTTTATCCTTTCAACCTCTGATGCAACCATGTTCCATGTTGCAACAGACAGCACAAACTTTGAAAGAATCATGAAAGAGGCGAAGAAAGCTGTGAATGCCATCGCCTGCCACCCGCAGGAGCCACTTGTGGCTGCGGGGAGTCACTGTGGGCTGCTGAAGGTGTGGGACTACAAGGAGACCCAGTACCTCGTTAGCAGGATATTCACTGAGGCCGGCATCCAGTGCTTATCCTATGACCCTGAAGGTATCCCAGCCCTGTGATCTCCCCACGTGCCAAGCACTGGCCTTCCTGGGAGGACTGATGGTGTCATGAGAAGTTTCTGGTCTGCTTTCCAGGTTATTTGCTGGCTGCTGGTTTTACTGATGGAAGCGTTTACATCCTTGATGCAATTTCCCTTCAGTCCATCTGTGACAAATTCCAGTTCTCGCAAGGTCCCGTGACTCACATCAGCTTCTCTCACGATTCCAAGTACCTCGCAACTGCTGTAAGCTTGTTTTTTCCGCTCGGTGATTTACATGCACTGTTCCTGGGGCAGCTTTGGGAGGGACTGGGAGTTGCCGGCCATCCTGCGAGGCACAGAGCGAGCAGGGCAGAGGGCTGTCCCTCCCCTGGGGCTTGGTGACTCTGAAATGCAGAGCGAGGAGGGCAGAGGGCTGTTCCTCCCCTGGGGCTTCCTGACTCCGAAATGCTTTTCCTGGCTTGAAGAGTCACTCTGTAAAAACGTCACCCGTCACAGTGGCTCCGCAGACCCGCTGCTGGCAGCGCCCTGGCCCTAACTTTAGTGACAAAGCTTAGTTCTGCATCCATCTGTAGAAAGGGCTGGAGCAGGGATTTCCTTCTGGCTGGTGCTCCCTTGATCCCATGTCTCGGTACAGAAGTGTAGAGGCAGTGTTGAAGCAGTTTGGCTCAGAGGTTGTAGCAACTGGTGATGATGTCTACAAAGAAAAAGAATCCCCTCTCCTGCACGTGTGCCAGAGCACAGCAGTGGGAAACATCTTCCTTGTGATTTCTGGGGAGTCACAGAAATTGATTTACTGCCATTTTTCTACGTGGGCATGACAGGGAATGGCTCAGATGCTCCCGCCAGGTTGAGGATTTCTGTGGTACTCTCTTGAGAGCAGCTGCCCAAATCTGTCTGGCCCAGTGCTTTATCCTGGCTGTGACTCTAAACATCCTGTGGGACTCCAGAACAGAAAGAGCTAGGCTAAGCCTAGAGGGGACACACCAAGTAACCCACTGCCAGCCAGGGGATGTGTGTGGGGATCGTGGCTCAGTGACCTTTGTGCTGTTGTTGCAGGATGAGAATCATTCAGTGACTGTTTACAAGAGAGTCCTGCAGAATGGGAGCAGATGCTGGGAACACCTGGCAGGGCTGGACTCCCACTACAAACCCATCCGGAGCATCCTCTTTGGGGTCCACTCGGACACCAATGAGCTCAGGTTCCTGAGCCTCGGGGAGGACCGGCAGCTGGTGGGTTGATGTGAAAGTTTAAAGGACAGAGATGATTTGTGGTTAAAGGGGTGGTGCTGGACAAGGCCATCAGAGGAGACTCTGTGTTTGGTTCCTTGGCTCCCAACTCTCTCCCCACCAGTTCCATTGCTGGGGTTTGTTTCTCAGCCTGGTCTTGGTGCTGAGGCTCTCCTATTGTGGCTTCTCCAGGAGATGTGATTCCACAGGGTCAAGGGTGCTGGCAGACCACAGGGGAGTTGCTGTGTTTCCTTGTCTTTCCTCCAGGTTGAATATGACCTGAACAGCAGCATCAAGGACCACCTGGTGGTCACACACAGGGACAGGCTGGAGCAGGCTGCGGTGCCCCTGTGCTTGGCCTGGTACCCACAGCTCAGCACCGAGTCCTTTCTCCTCACTGCCAACAACTGCTACAAAATGAAGCTCTACAACACGACGACCAAAATGTGCAGGTAGAGGATTGATTCAGGCCTGCCATTGCCTGGGAACCTCCTCCTGACTCTGTGTTCTCCTTGGTCTAATGACCACCATACTCCCACCCATGAGCATGGGATTGTCCATCTGTGATGCAGATCTTGGGATGGCTCTAGAGGTCACTCCATTCTTACGTCCACTCTGCTGTTCATTAATGTGTCATTTAGCAAGGTTGTGGCTGCAGGTGGGTCTTGGTCTGCTCAGCATGTTGGGCTTGAGATGCAGCAGTCAGACATCAGATAAAGAGACAGGAGTTCACATAAGTAGAGCATAATCACCCCTGAGCACTAAATTAATTTCTGAGCCCCAGTGTAGTTCCTTCTAGCCAGGGACCCTGTCCTATCCTGTTCTCTCACCAGTAGCACAAAGCCTCTGCACACCTCCCATATCTACCCATCCTCCCACACAACAGCTGTTCAGAGGGGAAAAATGTTTTGGGTGGCCTAGAGTGGATAAATATGTTTGCCTTTAGAAAGACCCTCTTGGGACCAACCTATGGCTCCCCGTTGGAGAAGATACAAATCCTCCCTCGGACAAGCTCTGCGGACCCCCAGCAACACTACCTGGTGTACATTACAAAGGACAAGGTATGGAGCCCCAGCTGTAAAAGAGGCCCCACCTGCAGAGCTGGTGGTCCCTTGGGAATTTCACTGGAGATGAAACCACGTGTAGGCTGGTCCTGCCTGAGAGCTGAGAGAACTCCTGGGGAAGAGGATGTGGCATTGCCCCAGTGGGACCCCCAGCCCTCCCAGACTCCCTCTTCCCTTCCAGGTGGGCTTGCAGATTCTGCCTGTCGATGGCAACCCCCACAAGTCCTCAGCCTTCATTTGCCATCCGGATGGTGCCTCTGACTTTGCCACCTCCCATGATGGGCGTTACATCTTTACAGCCGGGGGGAAGGAGCGCACTTTTATGAAATGGAAGGTCAACCTACCGTGAGTTACAGCAGGAAAGGGAATCTTGTTACCACTTTCCACAGCTGCTTGGTCAACCCACTGGGCCCCAAGCAGCTCTGTGGGGTGGCAGCTGAAACAGGACACATTTTTGGGGGGTTTTGTTTTCCTCTCTGTGATGTAGGAGGGATTAAGCCAGCAAACCTCACAGGGGTGGCCATAGTGCCTATAGAATACTCCAGTCTGGGAAATGGTGCCCAAATGGTAAGAAGTTCAGCAGAGGATTTTGTGGTCCTTGTGAGGGCCTGGCCAGTGTGATGGGAGATTGTCAGGGTTAGGCAGGGACCAGAAGAGCAGCACTGGCTGACGCAGGAGCAGCTGCTGATACAAAAGTGTCTGCTCTCCAAATGGGATAGGAATTTGCTGGGAAATTCCCCCTGCATTTGAAGACTGGATTTAGGACAAGCCACCGTAATCCTATAAAGCTTTGCTTACATGAATAAAAGGCCTGCAGTAAATGGGGTGGCTGGAAGAGTGGAGGCTGCTTTAACAAAGGAGGATCTCCAAGCTCTGGCCCAGAGCATCAGCGAGGAATCCTGCCAGGTTTCTTACGCTGTCCTCTGCAGGTTTCCCTCTGCCAGATCCCTTGGGCAGCAATGCCAGACGTGTTCCCACGTGGCAGCGGGATAACACAGCAAAGGTAGGATAGATATACTGGTTTCTTGGCACGTCAAGGACCAGAGCTGCTCACTGGAACACGTGTGGGGCAGAGGCTCTTCCCTCATGGCTGCAGGTGCCTGGTAGATACATTTGTACATAGAAGGGGAGTAAGGCAGCTGTGAATGGCATGAAGACTGCCAGGCCAGCATGGAACCACTTCACACTTCAGGGACTGGGAAGGGTGCTTAGTCCATGTCACAGTTAGGATAGTGTGGCATGGTCTCCCTCAGTCTGTGCTGGCTGGTTTTTTTTTTTTTTTTTTTTTTTCAAATCCTGCAAAACACCCTCCTAGCACAGAGCACTGTGTATTCTGGTTTCTGGGAAATAACTCCATGGGAGCTGGCTTTTAGCCCTTGCTCCTATGTTTGCCTTTTGGTGTGCACCTGGGAAACACCACTGCCCCTCACCTTCCTAGGACCAAGGCTTTGTGGTTAAGACCACGCTGGTCCTGCAAGGAACACATTTTGCAGGTACCATTTGCTCTGAGGAAAGCCAAGGGGTGCCAAGCCAGCTCACCTTCACGTGCCAGAACAAAGGAAACCTGGGTGGGAAAGCAATGGGTTTATTTATTTTCTTTTACACTTTGTGTGGCTTAAACAGTCGGGGGCCAGGAAAAGCGACATTTTAAGGAAGGCAGTAGAATATAAATGATCCTTCTTTATAATGGTTGGCCAGAGTCCAGGCAACATTGAATTTCTATGTAATTTGTTTTTGGAGCTAAGTTCTTGATGAGCTAATTATCATTTTATTGCTGCTTCTGGCATCTTGTGCATCTCCGCTGTGTTTAATACCCAAATAACTTAATTATGAAAAAAGCATGAAGCTTGCAAAAGAACCCCAGTGGAAGCAGCACTACAGAGGTGTGTGTGAAAGCTGCAGCCTTGCTGCCAGGCGTGGGGTATTATGTGGCACTGCTATGCCATGATTGCACTTCCAGGCTCGGTTTCTTTTTACATCTGCACAAGCCAAAGGGATTCTTTTGGCTCCAACTGCCTATGAAATTGAAACAAAGAGGTGGCTACTCAGGCGCTTTCAGTTTAATGCAAAGTGCACCTGTGACTCCGTCGCCCGCCACGGCAGAGGAAGTCGGGTAATGGATTGCATTGAGTTATTGGGGAAAAATGTGTTAGATCGAGGAACAGGGAGTTGTGTGGTTTATTGCAAACACCAAGCCCCAGCCTTCTCTGCATGTTCAAAATGCTGATCTAGCTAATTCATCTCCCTCAATGTCTCTATAAGGAAGCAGAAAAGCCAAATGCCAGACACCAAGTTCGAGTCCATGGAAAAGCTCCTGGCTCCCAGCCCTGTACTCATTCCACTAAACAAGAGGACCATTCAGTAATAATTAATTCCCACACTGTGCTATTGTATGTAAAACCTGGGTATGAAATATGCTGTAGAAGTGCAGCTGATGATAAAATAGCACAGGGTTCAAGGCAGTGCTTTTCCTTCCTGCATTCTGAGTCCCAGGGATTTTATTTATTGAAAGTGTCTGTAAACAACGAGTAGAAAGGGAACTGTGAAAGCTCTCCTCACATGAACCCTTCCTGTACCTTCTCTTCTCCACTTTTGCCAGTGCCTTGGATGCTGCTGCTTTCCTGGGTGGGGAGGACTTGATCCCATTCTACAACCTCTTGGATGGTGGCAAAGAAGGCAAATTCTTCAGGGTAATTATGCTCACCGTGAACCCTGTCTGGCCACATCTGGTTGGGGTTTAATTTATACAGGCCTGACATTTCTTTTATGTTTTGTCCAACTCGCCTTTAACAGCAATCTCATTGATATGCCTGTTAGCAAACCCTAAAAGGAGCCTTATCTTCTGTGCCTGTTGGTAACTGAAATTTGCAGTGTTTGTTTGAATCCCTGGCAGGAACTGGAGGACTATTTTTACTACGTACAGCTGTGCAGCCAAGGTATCGATACAATGGAGAACAGACAGGTGTCAACACATATTCCCTTGGAGGAAATTCCTTCTGTAATGAGAGCAATAGGATTTTATCCATCAGAGGAAGAGGTTGGTCAGCTGTTTTTATTGTTGTTTTTAAAAGAAGGAGCAAGACTGATTGCACTTCCCAAGTGTTCTAAAGGCCAGATTCTGACCATTGCCATGCTGGATGGCTCTGGGATATATTTATTGGCTTTCAGCTTATTTTATCTGATCTGCATCAATATAGTAGTGGTCAGAATCCGGCAGCAAATTCCTCAAAATTTTCCTTGCTAGTAAGCTGGGCAACTGCAGGGGAAGGCTGAACAAACTTGGAGCCTGACAGCTCATAGCTGTTCAACAAGGCAACCTCAGGGTCAAAATTTTACAGCAGAGAAAACTGATTTAATCAGGGTGCTGCTTCTTCCCCTTCATGTGGCTGTTTCTCCAAGGCAGTTTGTATGTGTACAAACCTCATTTGTAATGTGTAACCTGGCATGACTGAATCTGAAGCAAGGAGATTTGAATAACGGCCTCTGAGCACCAGCTCCAGCCCGTCACCGCGGGAGGGGCTCTCCCAAGGGCATCACTGCGCTCCCTCGGCCTTTCCGCGGGGGAGGCCGTGCTCATCTCTGCCACAGCACAGGAACCCACAGCCTGCTGTGAGTGCTCGGAGTCTGTGCCACCCCATCTGCCCAGGGGTGCTCTGCCAGGAGAGCCACGAGATGGAAGGCAGGACCTTTGCCGCAGCCACTACCAAACTGACTCACTTTGGAGCCCCCACAACCAGCAAATGTTTGTCCGAGGTGGGGCTGCTTTGCCCTAGTGTCAAGTTGAGGTGTTATCTCCTCATGCTGTGTTAGATCCTTTCCTTGGGTTATTACATTTTTGCATCTTGGGGACACAGAGAACATATTCCCTTGGGAAATGTCTCTGGAAGAATGACAATGTCCCACACTTCCCCAGATTAAAATATAAACAGCATTTCAGGCATGGAAACAGAGGTGCTGAGCTGCTGTGAAACCACGCAACCTACAATCAGTAATAAACCCAGAGAGAAGGTTCATATCTCTCTAGAGTGTTTTAATAAAAGAAGAGCAGGAGGGAGAAAAGGCAGCTTGGGCTGACTAGCAAAGCTTTTGGGAATTGGTGTTTTTCTTTTGTAGTTCAGTGGGGTTGATATAAAACCTAATCCCAGATCAACCAGAGCTGAGTGAAAATGACTGCTCTTGCTTGGCGTGACATTCACTACAGGAGAAATATAAGGCTGAGATTTCCCTCTTCCCCGGGCTTCATTCAGTGGAAAAACTTGTGACACAAGGACAAAGGCCCAAGGCTGAATGCAAAGTCCTCCCTGGGGAGATCTTGCATCAGCTTCCCTTCTCGGGGAGCAGCAGGCTTGGTACGTGTTGGCACGGGGAATTCTCCCGGCGCTTCTCTGCTGCCCATGTATCTCCTCCGAAGGGGCTGCGAGTACAATGAAGGCATGGAGCAGATGCTGCCTTTTGGACACACATCTGCACAGCTGCCAACTGGGCTGACTCACAGCACCAGACTTCAGGAAAACCACTGGTATCCAGCACAGCCAGTGCTTGCCTGTTTGTCCAAGAGCACAGTCAGTAACCCAGCAGTGCAGGGTGTCAGCCCCACTGGGCACATTTTGGATTTGGCTTGGGCAGCACCAGAACCACCCCAGACACAAGTCAGGGCAGGGGAAGATAAGATTTGTTATACCAGCCAGGGTGTGCAGCCTGGTTCTGGGACCCTCGTGGGTGCTTCCAGAGCACGGATGGTGTGTTTACTGGTTTGTGGTTTGCCTGCCCACTATCCCAGAGTGGAGACACAGCTGTGCCGAAGGTGCCGGTAACAGCTGCAGGGTCACCGAGTGCCTGTCACAAGAGAGGAAATCCAAAATGACTGTGTATGTGTAACCCTCATTTTAACTTATTATTGTCATGTTGGCAGGTGTGTAACTGTTGGCCATGCCCACCCTCAGCTGCTGAGTGCAGCTTCCTACTGGGATGTGGTCATGGCACCCGTGGCACCAACACATGCACGGTTAGGGGATGTTGGCATTTATGGGATCAGAAAATGGCCCAATGCTCTTCAAAAGAAAACATGTAACAATCTGCCTTGTCTTCATCTTTAGATTGAAGAAATGATTAATGAAGTAAAATTCAGCAAGTATGCGGATACTGGAGAACAAGTGACAAAAATCAATTTAGGAGATTTTCTCAAACTTTACATAAATCATCGACCTGCACTTGGCTTGTCAATGAAAACCATACAACGAGCATTTCAGGTTCTTGGTTATGATAACGAGAAGGGAGACAAAGTTATTGACACAGGAGACTTCCTGTCACTGCTTCAGTGCAGAGGTGAGTTATTTTGTTTCTAATATCAGTTTTATGCTTGCTACTTCTGCCTGCAATTTCAGAACATTTTCACTGCAGCAAGAAATTATTATGGAATGATAGCCTGGTAACCAGGGCAGGTGTGAGGATCCACCTGCCTTAAGATTTTAAATTGAATAATCACATGTCTTGTCCCAGCTGTGCTTCTTTCACTGCTCTGGAAATCTCTGCTGGACTGAGGTATCTTGGCTGTTAAGTGATAAGTATGGATCTTGGCAAAATGTATCCTTCTCCCAGTGTGCCCTTATCTGAATTGCTGTTCTCTCTTCCAGTCACACAGGCTCTGGAAAAGTAGTATAAAACTGATAAAAGGGAGACAAGGAAGGAGGGATGAAATTGGTCCTGGGCTGAATCTGTGTGAAAGACTGAAAAGATGGGATGGTTTAGCTGAGCTGAATTAGGGAGAACACCGTAAACGTGGGTGTTCATATGCTTGTGGCCAGTGCCATAGAGTGTTAATAACAAACTTCTATTGTCTTACTTCTGGTGTAAAAGTGCAGCTGAGCATTAAAACAGGTAAAGGGAAACGCTGGTTTACTCAGTACATCACCTGGTAAGACTCCTTGCCACAAAGATCCTTGGAAACCAAGGATCCAACCAGTGTGAGAAAGGTTAGCTATTTATACAGATGGTGTGAACATCCATAAATAGGTACAGATAGAACAGTTTCATAACAGATCTATAACCTCATGCTCCAGGGCATGAGCTAACCACTAACTGGGAACAAGTGTTATGTCCATGTTATTTCAAGATACTAAATAAAGACTTTTCTCCACCTTCCTCTTCCTCCTCTGCATGAAAATGGGCACATGGACTGTGGTCTGTGCCAGGAATTCTCCAGTGATATAGAAGCTCAAGCTCCTGCAACTGCAATGTATCTTAAAGAGTTGTCTACATCAGAATTTCTCCCTTTGATTGACATTTTTCCCCCAAATGCTATTGTAGGGAAGAGCAATTTTCCTTAGGATCAACATTTCCCTGCATTGGGATCATGTGTTTTGGTTGGCCATGTGTCTGTCTCTATCTCACAGTCTCTAGATTCTCTTTTGAACTGTCCTGTTTAGTTCATGCACTTTGTAATTTGAGTTGCTTTTGAGTTTTTGTGCTCTCGACCCCATAACCCACGGGCTGGTGTTGGTCTGTTGTGTACAGGGGAGCAGATGACAGAGGACGAGCTGGCTGAGTGTCTGACCACCTTGCTGGGCAGGAGACACGGGGAAGGAGGATCTGAAGCGGACACCTGCGATCCCACAGGTACAGGATTAGCATTCCGCACAGCACAGAAGCAGGATTGTTTCAATCCCCAAATGGAATAATTTAAATTTCAAACCCATTTACCCTGTTAGGCCAAGAGCTGTCAAAACTGCTCAGATGGGATTGCAAAAATAGTCACAGAGCTACAGACTGTCCTTCATCCACGCAGCAATTGCATGGGTGTATCTAAAAATAAACGGACAATGAACTATAACTGGGGCCTGACAAGATTACATTGCTGTTTATCTGCTGGCTGGAACTGAAATTAGAAACTGGGAAATCCCAGTGCTGATTTTACCCAGGCCGCAGTGCCCATTGTAACAGAGCTGTTGGTAACGACCGCATTTGTCTGCAATTTATGTCCCAGTCCACACCAGCCTGGAACAGCAAATTATAGCATTGATTTGAGCCAAGTGGCTGTATTTAATTGCCCATTGTAACTGGAACTGCATTTTTGTACAATTCATGTCCCAGTCCCCACCAGTTTGGAACAGCATCTGTTTAGGGTCACTGGCAATGGGCCCCATGCAGCAAAGGTGCCACTCCTGAAGGGAACTGCCTGGTGCTGCAAGGCAGCTTGGAAATCCCTGGATCCCTCAGGATCCTAAATCACATCAAATCGACCAAGTGTAAAAGTTGTCCCATGACTCCTGTGAGGCAGGGACCTGCTGCAAGGTGAGACACAGATTTAACAGGTTTAATCCCTGATGTAAACACATAAAGTATCGAGCTAGTAAATCATCACTGTCATGATCCCTTCGTACATCTTTAAAAACATTTCCTTCACTTATTGCTGCTTGTAAATTTTACTGGAAAGCCATTTTTACATTGCTTCTGTGCGTCTTGTGTTGTTGTTACTGCTCTCCAGGTGCAGCAGCTTTGACTGAAGAAGAAATTCCAGCAGAAATCACAGCAGAGGTATTTGTTGCAGACATTCTTGGCTTACCTATTGCTAAACCAGAGAAGAAGAACAAAAGGAAAGAGAAGAATCTCTGATCTACAGAGACTTGGAGTCAGAGCTACCACAAGATTTTCTGTTTGTTCCTACTTTCCAGGATCCTGTCCTCAAATATCTGCAAAATTTATGGCTTGTGTTTATTATAAAGTAAAGGTCACATAGTTGCATTTCAGTCAAACTCTAGAATAAGTCCCCAGTTTGGCACATGCCACAAACCTGTAATTTCACACCTATCTAGGGAAACACTGGGGTGGCTGGAAAGAATGAAGCAGGTGGCCACTGTATCCTTGGCTGGAACCTTCCTAGAAGTCATTTCAGGTGGGTTTATGCCAGATGCAGTCTATTTTCATTATGTTAAGACAGTATTCATTTGTGAAACCAGACAGCAAAAGAGCAATGTAAGAGTACCGTATTGATTAAATACACTGATAAATGCTTTGACAGGTTAGAATGGATTTGTAATTATAAATCCAATGGACCCCAGTAAAGAAATAAATGCTGTGGTATACATTACAACCACGCTTCTCTTTTGGCCTTTAAACTGACTTTTTCTTTCTGAAAGTAGTAATTCCAATTAGCAGTGTAATACCAATGGGACGCACTGTGTGTGTATAAACAGCATAATGAGACTGATACAAGTTGCTGTAGAAAGATCAGTGAAGTGCTGTTCAACAGCTTCCTTCTTTACATCATCCTCGGCATCAATTTGAATAATAATGTAGGCCCTTAAGAAGCGTTCCTTTCAGAAGCAATGTTTTTTAAACAGAGATCGCTGTTGTGTACTCAGAGCATCTGTGATTGTACAATTAGCACGAGCAGCAAGGTGTGCATTAGGGAGAAGTTAATGAAGGAGTCCAGCAGTACCACACCAGGGCTCTCAGGTCTGTGACAAATTTCCTGCAGTGCATCACCTCCCCTGTAACTCATTTACCCTTTCTGTTTGTGTACTTCCATGGATCTCTGTCGGAGCTGAGCCTCCACTGCTCAAAAGCAGCCCAATTCCACGGATATTACCAGAATTATTTAAAGCAGCTCAGAAACTTTATAACCACGGGTGGAAAAAATGAGAATCTGTTAATTAGGGATTATGCTTCCTGTTAAACAGGGGACTACACTGCCCATCCCTGTGTTCAAGGTCTGTCACAGCAACTGGTGCAAAGGTGGGATGGGTGTCTGTCACCACCTGGCACAAAAATAGGTATTATTTCTATATGTAAAGTGCTTTGAGGTTTTTTAAAGCCCTGGATTTTAGAACGGGATCTTGCTTTGTGGTAAAATGTGACGGTGCTCTTGATGCTGTGAAGACTGCATTGGTTTATCACAGAATCACGAAATCAGTTTGGTTGGAAAAGATCTCTAGGGTCATCGAGTCCAACCCTTGACCGGTCACCACCTTCTCAACTAAACCATAGCACCAAGAGCCACATCCAGTCTTTCTATAAAGGGGAGGCGATTCCACCACCTCCCTGGGCAGCTCTTGATGACCCTTTAGAGTTGAAGCGAGCTGAAATCGGATAAACTTTTTAGTTCTGGGGTAACTTACGGCCTGAGCTTGGTGGAAGTGGGGAAAGAACGTTGTCTTGTGCTCGCTCCAGCGAACACTCGAGGAAAACCAGCGACGGGAACTCTGGAAGTCCCGCGCGCGCGGGGCCGGCGGCCGCCTCCGGACTCTGCCCCGCGCGGGCTCCTTCCCGCCCGGCACCTCCTCCGCCGGTCCCCGCCGGGACCGCCTCGCTGTCCCCGCGGTTCCGCGGCGTCCCCTCAGCCCCGAGAGCCGCCCG